>CM051244.1:129234198-129684198 GCA_027917425.1 Gastrophryne carolinensis | reverse complement strand
GCCCCCCATCATAGACCCATTTTAATATTGAGCTAGGATAAAGTGAAGCGGTATAGAGAGGCTCTGTGCCTTAGGATGAATGGAATTATAGAGCCTTGCCAAATCTTTTTGGATACTTCATAGGTAGCTGTTATTAAAATGTGTCATTTGTAAATTCTTCCTAATCTGGAACTGGGAGATTTTTTGTGTGTCCCTAAACTGGTGTCCAAAAGACGGTACACCCAGTATGTGCTATGTAAATACTTTTTGGGGTCGATTCAGAGCCTGGTGAGAAAACGCACGTGGAGGCTGATTCACTACTAGCGCCACACATTGCCAGATGAGCACCTGTATAGCAGCGCTTAGAGCGACCGCTAGTAGACGCTGTAAGCGGGTATTGGGCACTGTAACCTAGTGTTGCGGTCGCTGTAGTAACCTGGATGAATATGATGTTTGTTGGGTGCTCTAACACCAGTACAGCGCTGCAGCGAGCGATAGGTAGCGCCAGCTCAGTGCGTCCGGCACTCGGCGCTCCACACCATATTTAACAAAAAACTACACACACAGCGCCTGCGCTCTAAATCTGGTCGCTATGGCATAGAACACCAGACGCTTTGTGATCAAAGTCTGTTTTTGAACACATATAGACCAGTAACAAAGCGAAAACGCATGGAATGACATTGTTTTAACACTGGGTCAATAACACTTTAGTGCCAGACCTGTAATGACAATTCTGTATAAAAATATAAGAAGTCCAAAAAATGTATAAAAGTTGTTTGCAGCCAGGAGAGGTCACACAATTTGAGCAAAAAAAAAAAAATAATAATAATTGCCAAATACGCTATTAATACACAACTAATGAAGCCCCTTTGAAATGTATGGGAAAGCGCTACAGAGCAACAGGTACTACATGGCGCTTCTGAGCCTTGAGCGCGGGCGCTATACCCGGGGAGGCCTATTCATTAACAGCGGCAGGTAACGACAGTTGAGCGACTGTAGCAGTATTTTCACAGCGCCCGCTAGTAGTCGCTGTGCTTGGCCATTGTTCGGTTGTTGATAGCGACTGAGTCGGTGTGCAGTAATGTTGAATACGGGGTGACGAGTCGCTATTTCAGGTTCCGCGATGTATGGGTGCGCATGATAGCGACTGGTCCCACCATATTCATCAAAAAATCACTCATCTCGCGCTGTGAAATGCATGTTTAAACCCCAGAGCGCTGGCGGCGATGGGTTAAAAGTAGTTTTTTACCCCCCAAACCTCCATATTTTTGGAAACCAAAAAAAAAAAAAAAATTTAAACAATTTAGTAATATGAATACAATAATATCAGACCTGTAATATCAATTCTGCACAATTTTTTTTTTTGTTTTTTTTTTTACCTTAAAAAAATTATCTAACATGGCAGAAGTGGTCACAGAATTTTTCACATTTAAAGAAAAAAAAAAACATTAATAACAATTAATTATGAATATTTAAAGATTGTTCCATTGAAATGCATTGGAGAGCGCCAGGTAGCGAGAGGTCATACCTGTCGCTGTTCAAGGTCGGACGCTGGCGCTGTGGGCTGAGGCTGGAATAATGATGAATGAGTGGCTCTATGGCGCTATCTCAGTCGCTAAGCAGGATTGGCTTGATAAATGTGTGATTGTGGTGGGGAGCCGGCGTTCTCGTGGCGGGGCCCGTCATTACCAGTCGCTCACCAGTCGCTACCTGTCGCTATTCCTTCATAAATAAGGGCCCTAATACCGAGGGCTCTGAAAGCCAGAGCGCCGCCAGGATCCGCAGAGCCATCTGTGATGATGAATCGGTCGCTATGTGTTGCTCGTGTGTATGGCGCTCACCAGAATCGGCTTCATAAATGTGGTATTGCATGCCGCGGCTGGCGTTCACCTGCCGCTACCTGTTGCTTACAAGGCACTACCTGTCGCTATTCCTTGATGAACAAAGCCCTAACTAATTTGCCTTGATTGTTGCACTAGGTATTGGCCTGTGTCAGCGCCTGTTGTACCCAACTGTTGATTATAACAGCACCAGTGTGTGCCATTTTGTACCACCATTTTTACAGCATATTTATTAATTATTGTCACCCTGAAAAGATTGGCGCTGTATTTTTCTGCCACTGGTCAGCATTTCATCATTACAGTTACAAGAAATCACTGCTGGGAACAAAGGGGACAAACTTTACAGTGTGTTTAGGCTGCGTTTTAGCTGTTGTCCAAATTACACACTGGTAAGCAAAAGAAGCCATGAACAACAATTTTACCAGAGAAAAAATAAAATGATACTTGGCGACACGTAGGTCCTGTATTTACATAATTGACAAGTCACATTGCAAATTCTGTGCAAAAAAACATGTTTATGTATAAGTATACAGTTCTGCCCATTGTGCTCTATGGGATCTTAACCTACAGCGACTATAAACTGGCGCAGCATTAACAAGAGTGACCAATATGGTGCTAGTGATGAATTAGACGCAGGCTGGCTGCTGCATAAGAGCTGCTTGATTTTTGTTACTTAACCCTTTCGCTGCCAGCCTACCTGCAGCATTTCCCACTCCCTGTTGCCAGACTGAGTTTCACTGTTTCGCGCTACACATGTTCAACTGTCATTTTTGAAAGGATTTCCAGGGATTTCCCAGGAAAATTATATATTGTTTTTTTCAACAGAGTCTGGGCTTTAACATGAAATGTCTTGTTTGTATTTTTTAGGTGTATTCTCAACATTTTTGGGTGAAATGTGTGAAAAAAATTAAAAAAAATATATTTTTTTACAATTTGTAGAGTTTTTTTGTAATAAAAATTGTAAGTTTGTCAATAAAATCTTATTGCGTGAGAAACCCCAATTTCTCCCGGTTACAGCGATACCACATATGTATAGGTAGACACCCTTTCCTGCCCAGAAGCCTTTTATAGCTGCTGGATGACAAATGGTTAATTAAAAAAAAAAAATGACATAGGGTCCCCCTTCCCGGGGAGGGGGACCCCATTTTTTTTGGGATTTTTAAGGGTTAAAAACCCTTAAAAATCCAAAAAAAAAAATGACGTGGGGTCCCCCTTACCCAAAGTAACCAGCCCGGGACCAGCTATGGGGACTTGTAGGCACAGAGTGGGGGGGCCAGCTTATGTGGCCCCCCCACCCTGCAGCCTACGAGCCCACATAGCCTATGTGGGCCCGGGCTCTTCTGCCCCCCCCTGGCCTTTGGGGAGGCAGGTAATGGGGGTGCGGGGGTTAATGGCAAGCCACCCGCTAGGGCAGGTGACTTGCCACCCCCCCAGCCTTGTGAACTGGTATAAGGGGTCTCATGGACCCCTTACCAGCTCACAAAGAGTTAATGTGAAAAAAAAAACACCACACAATAATAAAAAGTATTTTATTCAAAAAAAAAAAAATTTTTTTAACTGTACTTACCTTCGATTGCAAGCTCTTGTCCCTCGCCGCTCAGCTGACAGATGCCTGTGATCGGCATCCAGAGAAGGAGAAGGCAGGAGATCAGAGGATCTCCTGTCACCTCCTTCCAGGGCACCGATCACCGGCATCTGAGAAGCTGAGAAAGCTGAAGCCGGTGATCGGGACCGGGATGACGTCATAAGCCCCGCCCCCAAGGGGGCGGGGCTTAGAGGCAAGATGGCGGCCACCATCGTGAAGAAGAGAGGAGAGAGCCTCCCAGGCTCTCTCCTGAAGATCGGTAAGTCCTGGGGGGGGATCGGAGGCCCCCCAGGTGAAGAGGAGGGACAGCGGGAGCCAGCGCACACACAGGTAAGTGAATGTCATTTTTATTTTTTATTTTTTTTTACAGTTAGCAGCTGCTGCTGCAGAAGCGGGGGGGGGGGCGGCCTATTCCGGGGGCTCTCCTGGAGCCATCCGACCCCCCACGGGGGATCGGATGGCACCAAATTAAAGAGGAGACCCGGCCGGATCCAACAAGGGGTCAGGTGAGTATTTTTGATTTTTATTTTTTAAACTAGAAGCGAGGAAAGTCAAGCACGTAACACCTACGGGCTTGGCACTTAAGGCCCAGCCAAGCCAGCACGTAGGTGTTACGTGCTTGGCACTTAAAGGGTTAAAGGAGCACTATCGCGAAAAAATGGTCCAATGATCCGTATAAATATGCTGGATGGAGGGAGTCACTTATACTCTCAACATCAAGAAATATCCAGCCAGGCATGTTTCTTTTATTTTAATGGATGGAAAAGGGCATCCAGGGTGACTAAAATAGACTAAACTTGTAACCCCCCTGGATATTGTTGGATACCATATGAGAATAAACCACAAACTTGGCGGGAGTTACTGTTTATATGGATTTTTAACATTACGCAATTTCGCTATAGTGCTCGGGCACTGAGTGCCATTGAGGCAAAAAAATTGGCGCTGAGTGGAATTAACAGGTGCTGATGCTTGATAATTCAGTCTTTATGTATCAGATTGTTTGGCTGAAGAAAGAGCTATTAAGACATCTGAATATGATGGTGGGACACCCACCCCTTGCCACAGTATGTGCCCCTACAATGCTAAAGCCATACAGGCTTATTCATCACTAACGCCATGTAGCGACAGATGAGCGTCTGTAGCAGGCATTTTCAGAGCGCCCGCTAGTAGTCGCAGTGCTCAGTTGCTACTTTATAGCGACTCAGTCGCTGTTCAGTAATGTTGAATACATTGTGAGGAGTCGCTATTTGACCAGTACAGCGCTGTATGGGAGCGCATGTTAGCGACTGCTCATAGCGACCGACTCACACCATATTCAGCAAAAAAACAGCCTCCCAAAACTCTGGCGCTGAAAAATACTTGTTTGAAGCCCAGAGCGCAGGAGGCGGTGTGTTTAAAGTCTGTTTTTCAGCATCTATCAACTAGTAACAAAGCGAAAACATATGGAATTACATTGTAACAACATTGTAACATGAACACTTTAATGGCAGACCTGTAATGTCATTTCTTAGGAAATATATAAAAAATTTAAAAATTGTGAATAAACAGCTTTTTCAATGCCAGAAGAGGTCACAGAATTATTTGTGATATTTGGAAAAAAATAAACAAAAACCCAGTTTAAAGTGAAGAAAAGGATCGTCCATTGAAATGTATGGGAGAGCGTCAGGAAGCGATCAGGTACCAGGCGCTGTGCAAGGCTGAACGCCGGCGCTGTTAGCTGAGGCTGTGAAAATGATGAATCAGATGCTACATGGCGCTATCCCAGTCGCTAAACAGATTCTGCATGATAAATGTGTAATTGCGTGCCGTGTCCGGCGTTCACCAGTCGCTACCTGTCGCTACCTCTCATTAACCAGCCACTATCTGACGCTATCCCTTCTTAAATAAGGGCCATAGTATCATTCCTGAAAGGAGCACTATAGCAAAAAAAATGTCCCAATGATAAAAATCCATATAAAAATGCTGGATGGCGGGAGGAGGGGCCACTAACACACCCGACATCAAGAAATGTTTACCCAGGCTTGTTTCTTTCTTTTAATGGAAGGAAGAGGAATCAGGGGACAGGTTCTGTCTCCCATGATACACTCAGACATGTCACCCCTGGAATTTATTCTTACCAGGGGAAGAAAACCACAAGCTTGATGGGAGTTTTATTCAGTTTGGGTGTATGAGTAACTCCTCCCGTTAGCCATTAACCCGTTATTTCATATAGACTTTTAATATTACACAATTTTGCGATACACCTCCTTTAAACAGAACACATTTTTACTGTCCCGGGTTTTGTACCGTACCCCAGGGGCATCCCGAATTGTAAAACCCTCCACAATGCCTTGCGGTTCACACAGTGGGGCTTGCCATCTCAGGATGCCTACGGGGAAGGCCAGCGTCCAGCCCTGGAATAATTTAGATTCCAGTGCCAGCCCCAGTGGTTTTGTTCTGCTTTAAGGTGTAGTTATTGTCACCCTGCTCTGCCCCTGCAATGCTATGGCCTCAACTGTGGAGCACACCTGTTGACTGGTTGGAAGCACAATGGGCATGGGGCTTAGCAGGGCTGGCCAGGTCAGGTAAAATTCAGGGTTGATTTATGTCTCAAGATCACCTACATAGGGTAATTGATTAGAGATGCAAATATGTATTCATTTCTGCTTCTCCAACAACACCATTTTTTCTACTGTTCATTTCACTTTAACTTTTTTCCAATTTGGAATCTAATCCTTCAATAGACTGATCCGTTCACAGTTTTATAAGCCCAACACTTATAACAGGCTGATGTGTGGTTTGGTTTGTCTAAACAATCAGGTTAGTGCTTTTCCCTGCAGTGAAGAAGGGTGTGTATCCGAGACACTTTATTTTAGACACCCCCAAACCGGGAAGCCCCAGGAAAACAGACCTATCATTAGAATAGTGAGAATCCTCGTGATATGTCCACTTTAAAGAAGTGCTCCAGTCTTTGGAAGCACAGCAACCCTTAGGCCCATCTGTGTTTACAGCTGTGCCCATAAGTTCTAAAAGTACTGTTCAGTGTAGTTAAGATAGAAATGACTAAAGCAGTGTTTCTCAACCTTTCTAATGCCGTGACCCCGCAATACAGTTCCTCATGTTGTGGTGACCCCAAACCAAAAAAGAATTTTGGTGGCTACTTCAAAACTGTAATTTTGCTACAGTTTTGAATCAGAATGTAAATACCTGATATGCATTATGTATTCTCATTGCTACACATCAAACATAATTTAAACATAGTGATTAATCACAAAAACAATATTTAATTATATGTTGAGAAATATTTATTACTAATTCCAATAAATAACATTTCACCATGGCATAGCATGTGTCGGAAACTGTCAATTCTCCGCCTCTTATTGAAGTTAATAGGAGGATGCGGCGGATTGTGTGGTAACTCGAGATTCTCTGGAGCTCTCTTCCACAAAATCCGCAGCACTCACAATGAAATCAGTAGGAGGAGGATTCAATGCCGGAAACTGCTGATTTCAGCAGTTTCCTCATTCAGAATATGGGAAATAGTGGGAGATATGGGAAATAATTATACATTGGGGAACAGTGTGAACTACATCTTATAGTGGTCTCTTAAAGTATAAGACTAATGTAGTTCACACTGTGTAAATGTATGGTGCTTTGTGTAAGTGTAAGCTGCTATTGTGTAATGTGTAATGATTACACACAAAGCACCTTACACAGTATTGTGTGTATGGTGTGTGTACTTTTTTTTACATTATTAACCTTTTTTACACCAGCAGGCTGTCTCACAGGCTCTCTTGCCTCTCCGCCTCCTAGGCTTCCGGTGCTTGCTGCGTCCGCCCAATGATGATGTCAGCAAGCGCCGGACACACGTAATGCGCTGCTATGGACTGTGGAACGTTCCCCCCGCTTCCCCCGGCTCTTAGGCCCCAGGCGGATGATGCAATCACTTCTGCGCATGCGCGCAGGCATTCAGTTTGGAGCATACATCCATAGCGGCTGAATAGCGCTGCTGCGTATGGTAGCATGACTTCTCAACAGCTATTTCCAATGGCTTTAGGCAACCCCTGTGTTTTGGTCGTTCCACCCCCAGGTTGAGAACCCCTGGACTAAAGGTACAGGAAAACTACTAACTAAAACAGAAATGATGCAGGGCATTGGATTTACTGTAAATCAAACTGCTACTCCCTTCTATGAAAACTTGTGCATGCTTGCCAAGCTTAGTTCTTCACTTTTTAGACCTTGTTTTTGGCTGGAGCTGTTATCACTTATATTTGGCTGGAGCTGTTATCCACCAGATTTGTTGCCATCTCTTCCATACCTAATCCGGCATTTTCTGAGAGTTTTGGTTTGTTTATTGGGGCATATCTTTTTATTTGAAATGATTGGTGAGTCAGCCATTTATAATTATGTGGCGCTGGTGCATGCATCAGCCGAGGGAGGCCAGTAATGTTGCCACGTCCTTGCATCCCAAATCAGGATGCCCTAGAGACACTAACATGCCTTGCTCTGGAGTCTTTTTTTACTACAGTGCTGGGATTTTAGGGTTTTGGTCCCTAAAAGCACATAACACCTACGGGCTCGCTTGTCCAGGTGTTAAGTGGCAAGCACGTAGGTGTTATGTGCTTGACTTTCCCCCCTGCTAGTTAAAAAATACTCACCTGACCCCTCTAATGATCCGGCAGGGTCTGCTCTTTAATTTGGTGGGATCGGATGGCTCCAGGAAAACCCCCGGAATAGCGACCCCTCCCCCTGCTTCGGCAGCAGGCGCTGCTAACTATAAAAATAAATTTTTAAAAAATTACATTTACTCACCTGCGGCCACGATCCCACCCGCTGGGTCTCCTCTTCACTGGGGGCCTCCAATCGCCCCCCCTAGGCTCTTCCGTGGTGAGGAGAGGGCAGGGGTGGGTGAAGTCACTATGATGTCACCCGGCAGCCAGCTTTTCTCACCCGCACCCGAGACGCTTAGTCTTGCTTGGTGCTCAGAGGAGAGAGGTTGGAGGGGGGGGGGGAGCGGGCTGTGATCCCGGGGGACAGAGGAGGATCGGAGGTAAGTAAAGAAAAAATAAATGTCATTTTTTTTTCTTATGTGTGTTGCGTGTTTATTTTTACATTTAACCCTTTGTTAAACTGTTAAGGGGTCCATGAGACCCCTATACCAGTTCACAAGGCTGGGGGCTGGCAAGTCACCTGCGGCTAGTGGGTGACTTGCCATTAACCCCCGGCTCCCCAGTTACCTACCTCCCCAAAGCCCAAGGGGGGGCAGAAGAGCCTGGGCCCACAGAGCTTGTAGCCGGCAGGGTGGGGGGCCACCAAACTGTCCCCTGCGCCCTGTTCCTACAAGCCCCCATAGCTGGTCCCGGGCTGGTTATGGTGGGAAAGGGGGACCCCATGTCATTTTTTTTTTTTTAAGAATTCAACCTAAGAATTCTTCAAGGGATTACTTCTAAAACGATGAGCCCACTACATCAAGCTGGGTACACTTAAAAAGCTTAACATATGTTCTTTGAGGGAATATATGGTTTATGGGGGTATTCCAAGGGTAAAGGGTGGTTTTGGTAGAAAAAGTGCAAGGTGCGCGTTTTGCCTGCAGAGCTGAAATTTTCAAGTAAAATCCCCCTTACGCACATGCTTTACTTTGGGGTGTTTGACAACTCTTCCCCTAACAGTAGCTATGCATGTTGGATATCGTTATGATCGGGGGATGTTGCTTTTTCAGACTGAGTTTCTTGTTTGCATATTTTCTTTTTAGGAAAATATGAGTTTGATTCTGCTTTTTTAGAATTACTTCCAGAAAACTGCACCCATGTTAACAAGCCTGGCACGCCTAGAAAGCTTGAGGTGTTTACTTTCAGAGGATATATAGTTAGTAGGGGGTATTTCAAATGTAAAGGGTTGTTTTTCTTGAAAAACTGCAAGGTGTGCACAGCGCATAGCATATTTGTATTTTATCTGAAAATCTCCTAAAGCACTGTTTCAGTTTGGGGGAGTCTCCTGGGCAGGAAAGGGTGTCTACCAATACATATGTGGTACCGCTGTAACCGGGAGAAATTAGGATTTCACACGTAATAAGATTTTATTGACAAACTTACTTTTTTTATTACAAAGAAACACTACAAATTGTAAAAAAAAACATAATGTAACATAATTCACCCCAAAATATTGAGGATACATCTAAAATATGACAAACAAGACATTTCAAGTTAAAGCCCAGACTTTGCTGAAAAAAACATTTTTCCTGGGAAATCCCTGGAAATCCCTTCAAAAATCACAGTTGAACATGTGGAGCGCAAAATAGTGCAAAATGGTCTGGCAACAGAGAGTGACAAGATTGGCCTCCTGGGCACCCTTGGAACAAATCTAAATAATGCACTGACACTTTACACCTGTGCAGCGCCGGGTACATTCTCTAGTAGTGTATATAATTGTGTTTATCCATAGTGTATATAAAAGCATACCATAACTAGTGGGATCCTTAAAACCATGCAGGGCCATAGCCACCCACTTAGGTTGGATAATCCTGATCTTAAGGCATAGATTTATGTAAGGTTATTATTTTTAAAATAATGAAACCCCACAAGTACATCTTCATTGTACAAAGAATGGGGGATTTTAAGGTCCTGGATTCCCCATAACTGACATGGACTTTGCATTTTGTGGCAAGTAATCCTTAGTATAAATTACTTAAAAGGAAGAAGAAACAAATGTGACAGTTGTAAACAGATTTGCACACATTAAAACAAGCCTTTAAAAGGATCACTTTACACCTTCAGTTCCCAGCAGAGCACCACAAAAATGTAACAATCCCTCCACAGTGCTCTGCATGCTAAGCTAGCACAGTTATGTTGCTGTTCAGAATCGGGTTAAATTCAACCCAAATTTTAATAAATTGTTTTGGTTCAATCACAACCGAATTTTATAAAAAAAAAAAAAAAAAAATCCATTGGAGGTCCCTTTAACCAATGTTTTTCTATTTTGGAAAAGATAAGCTCTTTATTCAGCAAGTACATCAAGATTAGAGATGAGCGAACTGAACCAGTAGAACCTGATTTCGCCACGAATTTCTGGAAAAGTACGGTTCACAGTGAACCCGAACTTCATGTGAACCGCAGCGAAACGCGGAAGGTGAACCTGGCGGGATTTCACTGCCCCACCCCACAGGTCACGGCCAGCCAAGGAGGAGCAGAGAGACAGGATCACAAAGGATTGCAGCTTAAGAGGCCAGGGTAGCTGGGCCAATCAGGAGGCGCTATTGCAGAAGATAATCATGTGATGTGCTGACTATCCACCATTATCGAGCTGGCTGAGAAAGTGGGAGTTTGCCCACGGAACGCGTGGCTCTGGATGTTGGCAGCCGGTGGGGATACCTTATTGGTTTGATATTATGGATACTGATATTAATTGCATTCATCCGTTGACATGCTAATTCATATAGTGATTCTATCGGATAGTGCTTTGATACTGGTGTTTCTATTTTAGGGAGAGCATTTGTGCTGTTGTGGTTTTTGATTTTGAGACTGGCTAAATGAGAGCTGGTTTACATTATTGTCACTATTGCACTTTAATAAGATATCTATTATATTGCTCTTGTACATCTCTGCACTCTATTTTGCACCTTGCACCTTTTGCCACTTTTTGCACATATAGATGATATTATAAATGTATCTAATATATGGATTTTATGCTTGCTGTATTATGATTATGATGAGTTATCAATTTTCTCTCCACCGTTTATTCATCCTGTATGTTTGTATGGCCTGTGTGGTTGTGGTTGTAGACATTCAATAAAGTTTGATATCAATTTCTGATTCTGAGTTGGAGTGCCTCCCCTGTTGTTTTTGAGGCTGTTGCAGAGAGAGCATTGCTCTTAGAGCAGGGACAGTTTAGGGCATTTTGAGTTTAGAATGCCCAACATACATCTCATTCATCAATGCCGGCCAGGTTACTAGAGCAACTGAGGTGCTCTGTTACAGTGCCCGATGCACGCACACAAGCGTTTACTAGCAGTCAGTCTAAGCGCCGCTATACAGACGCTCATCTGACGATGCCTGGCGCTAGTAATGAATCAGCCTGCCCGAAGTCTGATGCATGGCATAATAATTTGCACAACCTTCTCTGGCTTGTATTGAAGGGCCTATTGAAACAGTCTAGTTCAAATATTAAGTATTATAAAGTGTAGGGTCAAACAAGCAAAAGGTACGGCAGGATGCTCAGACTTAGTATTTGTAACTGCAACAGGGAGAAGGGGACATTCAAAGAGGGGCATGAGCACAGTTAAAGTGATGAAGGGCAGGGAGACCAATTGGCTAACAATTAAACTTGGACCAATTACAAAAAGGGGGCACATAACATAAAAGAAAAACACATTACAAATGCAACAAACAATAAACAGACAGATCCACTCCAGCAATAAACAGACTTACCTACAAGCCAACCGCCAGTCAGCTCGCCACTCTCAAAATGGGTGTATAACCTGGAACTCCTCAAGATAAATGCATAGTGGGATGAGCCAGGGAAGCCAGACAAAACACTGAAAAAGCGAAGATACGGGCCCACGACACATTGGATGTTAAGAGAATGGCTCATCTTGCGGTTGCTGAAAAGAAGCCACAAATAAAAAAGGGTCACTAGACTCGCAACAACAAATGAACAGCAGAAAATAAGTAAAACAAGGGCCAAATGGGACACAGAGAAGATGTCTGGGGGGAGAGGAAGCTAGGCTAACCTCAAGAGAGGAGAATGGCCTAAAACGACGAGCAATGTAGACCTAAATATTCCGAAACATATACTTATCACTGCCTACTCATTGTGGTATAAGGACATTATTTTGCTAAATATTTTCAGTGCATTGTATTGTTTTTAGGTGGATTCCAGGTAGGTGCATGACACACATTCAAACGGCTTTTCAGCATCAATGGCTAAAATTATGGTTTTAGTTTTACTTCGGATAATGTTATTGATAGCTGATTTTGTCATGGAGATGTTCACATAGTGACATATATGTTCAGGTCCACGTTAATAAATGAGAATGAGTTGGCACAGAGAGTCGTATCTTTATCTGGTTTAGGAATTCACTAATGATGGCTTTGTCCATCGTAGAAGGGAAGAAGTGCTGTGCTTTAATATTGTTTCTCACAGCAGGGCATCCCAAATTGGGGTGTGCCAGGAAAGTAGACCAAAACCCAGGATGGTCAAAATACTGAGCTTTGGTCCACTTTAACTTTCTTGCATGTGCTTGCAAGGGGCAAAAGACCTATCCACAAATAATAGACAACATCTGCGAAAAAGGTAAAAGCTAGAACTAATAATTGCATGTCTCAGGAGTGCTTAAAATAAAAAAAACAATGCATTAATAGATGATTTACATGGCTTCGCCTACTCACAAAGAGTGATGGGTAATCCTATCACTTTTGGTCTTTATGTACCATGTTAATACTAGGGATGAGCGAACCGGTTCGGACGAACCGGAATTCGCTCCGAATTTCAGGGAAAATTTGATTCGGCACGTGGCGGCGGAAGCCGGCCCGCTGACAGCGCAGCCGGCCTGCCCGCTCCCACCATGCCGGCATTTTTTTAAAAAGCAAACACTTACCTGCATGGTCGGAGCGTGGAGGCCGGTGCCGCTCTCAGGCGCCCTCTGATGACAGCTGAGAGCGGCGCCGGCCTCCACGCTCCGACCATGCAGGTAAGTGTTTGCTTTTTAAACAAATGCCGGCATGGTGGGAGCGGGCAGGCCGGCTGCGCTGTCAGCGGGCCGGCTTCCGCCGCCCGCTGACAGGCGTAGCCGGCCTGCCCGCTCCCACCATGCCGGCATTTTTTTTTTCAGATGAGCGATTCGTGAAAGTTCGATTCGGGCGAACCCGAATTTCTTGGGGAAATTCGGCGAATCGCCCGAATCGAACTTTCAATAAGTTCGCTCATCTCTAGTTAATACTTTTTACCTTGGCCTATCCTTGTAGCCTTCAGCCAAATATATAGACACGCATAAAGTCCCTATGAAAAATACAAATAACATTTCATAAATGACTACATTTTAACACTTAGCAAGCACAAATGACTGGTTAAAAGTCGATTTTATTCTATAATAAGTTTTCCTAGAAAATGTTGTCAATAGCACTATTTGCCTAATACCATTCCCAGTGGTATGGAGTGAGATTTCTTGGTGCCTGACCTTGGGCACTTAGCTGAAAATATATGATATTCCTTGTGAAGAAGTCTTAGATGTATGCCTGATCTTAGAGGGCAACCTTATCAGCTGAAAATGTCTCTGCTGAAAGATGAGTGTAGAAAGCCTGGGCAATCAAAGGGTTGATTTAGAAGACCAGAAACTGCAGTATAAAAGTAACAATAAGGTTGATTGCACTACAGTTATACCATCAAAAACAAGTGTTGATCTAGGGGACATACCTGTATAGTATTAGTAAAAAGGGAAAAACATGCCAGAGGTTTTCAGTTGGACATTATACCGAAAGATGACAGAATCCAAAAGCAAAGGAAATGGAGAAAATAACCATATAGTACATTAAGACACAAAGAGGGTTATCTGCAAAATTTGGAAAGACTTACTTTTGAGGTATAGTCTCATTCAGCACTCAATAAAATGGAAAATAAATAATTGTATCCAATCTTTAAGGAAAATCCCTTGCATCTTTGATGAGAAGTTCTACAGGTGAGGAATAACATTTGTTGAGTAAAGTAAATTATTTAACTCATTTTTAAATAACAGCAGCCATTGGGAAATGTAAAATGGACATTTTTAATTTGAAAACATATAAATGTAAAATTAAATAGCTACATCGTTAGAAACTGTTGGGGTCATTGTGATTGGTGGAATGAGGTGAGCTACTACAATTTGTAAAGACTAGAACCCTCTCAGAGCAAGGAGAGAGACCTAATTTTTATTAAATTAGCTAATAATTTCCTCATAGACTACAATGGGAGAAGGGCGTTAGTATTTATATTGTAATTAAGACACTAGAGAGTCGTTTCAACACTGTGCGAAAATGCGTTCTTGCGTGCTTTTAACACAAGTACTTCCCATTCCGCACTCCTTGTGATTTGTCTGGTGTTTTTTTTGGGTGTGAGAACTTGCGCCTGTGCTCCAGAATTCTTCGCACTTTCCATCTCGCGCATGCTTGAGTTCTCGCAGCATTGCAGTCCAGTACTGGGCCAAATTTAAGTGAGTTCCTACTTCACCAGCGGCACTCCATGCTATGTGAGCAGCCTCCACGGCCATTGTGAGTTCAGCCTGTGTCCAGGGGTAGGCCCCATACATGCAATTAATTCCGCCTCACTTCCCGTAAATTCATGTGAACAACAATCAGTCCAGATTGCTGGTGAGCCTGTGCCTGCTGCATGGCTGATTTCTATTGATCTTGGTGTTTGACACACACATGGGCCATGCAGTGTGGGTGAGAAGTTGTCTTCAGTGGTGTCCCGTTACACTACTATACAACGTTGGAGCTTTGTCTGCAGGGAGCCCCGGGGGTCAGAACTGAAGGTTCCACATGATGGATGCAAGAGGTCCTAAACATAATGAGGCCCTATTGTAAAGTTTAATTGGGGCTCTTTTCCAGCTCATACAGTAACCTTTTGTCTGTCTTTCAACACCATTGGATGCAGGGATAACCACAGCCCCTCCTGCCTGTTTCTTTGGATAAGCCTAGAGAACCAAACATACATGGGTGGACAAAAGATGTACCCCATGTTGCCCAATGCAGCAGAGCAGGTCACACTCAATCGTTTGGCCAACTGGTGTCCCCATTTTGTATTCCCCTTTTTTGTGTGTTTAACGCACTAACCTCAAGGAGATGCAGGTTTCGATTTGTTCCGCACAACACACCAATGCTGCACCCTGCCCTGCTGCACCTATCTATTTAGCCTGCCCTCCTTTGTGGCAATGTTTGTTATGAGCCCAGATAGTTGTACTTTTTTTACAGGTGACTCTGGGTGCCTCTGCTTGCCCTGGCTCATCACCCCTTTCCTGCGGCCCCAGACTGATCGCAAAACCAGGGCTATCGTTGAGCGGGCTTTTGGGTTGTTGAAGGTTCGCTTCCGGTACTTGGATCACAGCTTTGCAGTACTCGCCCACCAAAGTCGTCCAGATCATCTGTGCATGTGCAGTGCTGCACAACTTTGCTCTCACCCACAAAGTTATTGGCTATGTGCCCCTTGATCCCATTGTTTAAGAAGACCTTCTGGGGGAACATTATGCTGCCACTGTAAATAAGCAGGGTCAGGAACTGTGGGGCAATTTAGTGCTGAATATGTTTGGCTGAGCTCTGGTTTATTTGTGGTTATTATTTTGTTCCTGCAAACCTGCTTACTATCATGTCTATTAAATCCTGGTCATACTTTAATTTCTACACATTTCTGGCTGGCTTTTTCAACTCTCAAAAGGGATTGTTTAGCTGTAATTCAAGTGGATGTGCAAAGAAGGGGTTAGTAGCACACAATCCATATGTGCTGTACACATGTAAGAAGGCAACCAGAGACCTGTGTTTGCTGCTTTTATTGATTCTGTACACACATTGCCCCATTGGTGCAGCCTCAGGGAAGTTTAGCTCCCAGTTTATCCATTGCTATATGTGTCCCAAAATTGGGGGAGTTCTCACTGTAGTACAGTAGGACTGCAGGAAAAAGAGGTGCCTTGACGTGGCCCTGCAGCTTCCCGTATATTTGCAAATGTGTGCAATGAAAATCTTGCTGTTTCCTAAATTTAGACAGATTGTAGGATTTGTTGCAGGCTGGTGGGGATCTGAGTGTCGGGGTACTCATTTTTTAATGTTTGGACTGCCCATTTAATGTTCACTCTCACTATGGTGTTGGTTACACACCTGGCGACCCATTAGTTCCCCCATCTTTGTAGTTTGGGGAACACAAAATGCTTAGGCACAAAATGAGGCATAATTGACTAAACCATATTTAGTCAATTAAACTCACAGCAACAGCAGAAAAGTCGGGGGAGGTGGGTGCCAGGTAGCAGTAGGTAACAGTAGCAGTAGACACTGTGACCAATAGAGACAAGAGGAACCAAGGGAATTTGAGGATAAGAGAATACACACAGACAAATCCACGAAAAGTTGTGCAATTGAGTGTGGGGACTCAGATGGCTCATAACCAGCCATGATTGGACACCAGTAGGGATGAGCGAATCGATCCGGACGAACCCGGATTCGATCCGAATTTCAGGAAAAATTCGATTCGGATCGAATCCGAATTTCCCCGCGATTCGATCACTCGAAGTTTTCCTTTAACATCCATTCATTTACATTACAGGCATTCTAAGATGGCGGGCGGGACATGTCTGGACATGTATCCCGCGCCAGTGCAAGCTGGGGCAGTCACATGCAGCCTATCAGCAGCCAGCAAGCCCGGTGACGTCACACAGCGGTATTTAACGGCGGCCATCTTGCTTTTCCTCATTTCTCTATTGCATTCGTGACAGACAGACAGAACGCTGTGTAGCTGAGGCAGTTAGACAGGCTGGAGACAGGCTGGAGACAGGGACAGACAGGGACAGGCTGGAGACAGGCAGGAGACAGGCAGGAGACAGACAGGAGACAGACAGAAAGCCAGGGAAAGGTAGGAAAAACGGAGCTGGCTGACAGGGAGATTTTTTTTTTTTCATCCAGCCTTTGTTAGCGTTTTCAGGCTGCTTATAGTAACTAACTGTGCATATATACTGAACTGATCTTAAGTCTGCTGTGAGGCATCCCATTCTGTGACTAAAGCAGCCTCTGTTTAAGACCATATAAGCATTTGCTCTAATCATATTTGAAATTAGGCCTGATAAAGACACTTTTGCTGGCCAAAGCACTACTGTACCCTGGCAGCTCGATTCCTGCCCGGGGCATCCCATTCTGTGACTAAAGCAGCCTCTGTTTAAGACCATATAAGCATTTGCTCTAATCATATTTGAAATTAGGCCTGATAAAGACACTTTTGCTGGCCAAAGCACTACTGTACCCTGGCAGCTCGATTCCTGCCCGGGGCATCCCATTCTGTGACTAAAGCAGCCTCTGTTTAAGACCATATAAGCATTTGCTCTAATCATATTTGAAATTAGGCCTGATAAAGACACTTTTGCTGGCCAAAGCACTACTGTACCCTGGCAGCTCGATTCCTGCCCGGGGCATCCCATTCTGTGACTAAAGCAGCCTCTGTTTAAGACCATATAAGCATTTGCTCTAATCATATTTGAAATTAGGCCTGATAAAGACACTTTTGCTGGCCAAAGCACTACTGTACCCTGGCAGCTCGATTCCTGCCCGGGGCATCCCATTCTGTGACTAAAGCAGCCTCTGTTTAAGACCATATAAGCATTTGCTCTAATCATATTTGAAATTAGGCCTGATAAAGACACTTTTGCTGGCCAAAGCACTACTGTACCCTGGCAGCTCGATTCCTGCCCGGGGCATCCCATTCTGTGACTAAAGCAGCCTCTGTTTAAGACCATATAAGCATTTGCTCTAATCATATTTGAAATTAGGCCTGATAAAGACACTTTTGCTGGCCAAAGCACTACTGTACCCTGGCAGCTCGATTCCTGCCCGGGGCATCCCATTCTGTGACTAAAGCAGCCTCTGTTTAAGACCATATAAGCATTTGCTCTAATCATATTTGAAATTAGGCCTGATAAAGACACTTTTGCTGGCCAAAGCACTACTGTACCCTGGCAGCTCGATTCCTGCCCGGGGCATCCCATTCTGTGACTAAAGCAGCCTCTGTTTAAGACCATATAAGCATTTGCTCTAATCATATTTGAAATTAGGCCTGATAAAGACACTTTTGCTGGCCAAAGCACTACTGTACCCTGGCAGCTCGATTCCTGCCCGGGGCATCCCATTCTGTGACTAAAGCAGCCTCTGTTTAAGACCATATAAGCATTTGCTCTAATCATATTTGAAATTAGGCCTGATAAAGACACTTTTGCTGGCCAAAGCACTACTGTACCCTGGCAGCTCGATTCCTGCCCGGGGCATCCCATTCTGTGACTAAAGCAGCCTCTGTTTAAGACCATATAAGCATTTGCTCTAATCATATTTGAAATTAGGCCTGATAAAGACACTTTTGCTGGCCAAAGCACTACTGTACCCTGGCAGCTCGATTCCTGCCTGGGGCATCCCATTCTGTGACTAAAGCAGCCTCTGTTTAAGACCATATAAGCATTTGCTCTAATCATATTTGAAATTAGGCCTGATAAAGACACTTTTGCTGGCCAAAGCACTACTGTACCCTGGCAGCTCGATTCCTGCCCGGGGCATCCCATTCTGTGACTAAAGCAGCCTCTGTTTAAGACCATATAAGCATTTGCTCTAATCATATTTGAAATTAGGCCTGATAAAGACACTTTTGCTGGCCAAAGCACTACTGTACCCTGGCAGCTCGATTCCTGCCCGGGGCATCCCATTCTGTGACTAAAGCAGCCTCTGTTTAAGACCATATAAGCATTTGCTCTAATCATATTTGAAATTAGGCCTGATAAAGACACTTTTGCTGGCCAAAGCACTACTGTACCCTGGCAGCTCGATTCCTGCCCGGGGCATCCCATTCTGTGACTAAAGCAGCCTCTGTTTAAGACCATATAAGCATTTGCTCTAATCATATTTGAAATTAGGCCTGATAAAGACACTTTTGCTGGCCAAAGCACTACTGTACCCTGGCAGCTCGATTCCTGCCCGGGGCATCCCATTCTGTGACTAAAGCAGCCTCTGTTTAAGACCATATAAGCATTTGCTCTAATCATATTTGAAATTAGGCCTGATAAAGACACTTTTGCTGGCCAAAGCACTACTGTACCCTGGCAGCTCGATTCCTGCCCGGGGCATCCCATTCTGTGACTAAAGCAGCCTCTGTTTAAGACCATATAAGCATTTGCTCTAATCATATTTGAAATTAGGCCTGATAAAGACACTTTTGCTGGCCAAAGCACTACTGTACCCTGGCAGCTCGATTCCTGCCCGGGGCATCCCATTCTGTGACTAAAGCAGCCTCTGTTTAAGACCATATAAGCATTTGCTCTAATCATATTTGAAATTAGGCCTGATAAAGACACTTTTGCTGGCCAAAGCACTACTGTACCCTGGCAGCTCGATTCCTGCCCGGGGCATCCCATTCTGTGACTAAAGCAGCCTCTGTTTAAGACCATATAAGCATTTGCTCTAATCATATTTGAAATTAGGCCTGATAAAGACACTTTTGCTGGCCAAAGCACTACTGTACCCTGGCAGCTCGATTCCTGCCCGGGGCATCCCATTCTGTGACTAAAGCAGCCTCTGTTTAAGACCATATAAGCATTTGCTCTAATCATATTTGAAATTAGGCCTGATAAAGACACTTTTGCTGGCCAAAGCACTACTGTACCCTGGCAGCTCGATTCCTGCCCGGGGCATCCCATTCTGTGACTAAAGCAGCCTCTGTTTAAGACCATATAAGCATTTGCTCTAATCATATTTGAAATTAGGCCTGATAAAGACACTTTTGCTGGCCAAAGCACTACTGTACCCTGGCAGCTCGATTCCTGCCCGGGGCATCCCATTCTGTGACTAAAGCAGCCTCTGTTTAAGACCATATAAGCATTTGCTCTAATCATATTTGAAATTAGGCCTGATAAAGACACTTTTGCTGGCCAAAGCACTACTGTACCCTGGCAGCTCGATTCCTGCCCGGGGCATCCCATTCTGTGACTAAAGCAGCCTCTGTTTAAGACCATATAAGCATTTGCTCTAATCATATTTGAAATTAGGCCTGATAAAGACACTTTTGCTGGCCAAAGCACTACTGTACCCTGGCAGCTCGATTCCTGCCCGGGGCATCCCATTCTGTGACTAAAGCAGCCTCTGTTTAAGACCATATAAGCATTTGCTCTAATCATATTTGAAATTAGGCCTGATAAAGACACTTTTGCTGGCCAAAGCACTACTGTACCCTGGCAGCTCGATTCCTGCCCGGGGCATCCCATTCTGTGACTAAAGCAGCCTCTGTTTAAGACCATATAAGCATTTGCTCTAATCATATTTGAAATTAGGCCTGATAAAGACACTTTTGCTGGCCAAAGCACTACTGTACCCTGGCAGCTCGATTCCTGCCCGGGGCATCCCATTCTGTGACTAAAGCAGCCTCTGTTTAAGACCATATAAGCATTTGCTCTAATCATATTTGAAATTAGGCCTGATAAAGACACTTTTGCTGGCCAAAGCACTACTGTACCCTGGCAGCTCGATTCCTGCCCGGGGCATCCCATTCTGTGACTAAAGCAGCCTCTGTTTAAGACCATATAAGCATTTGCTCTAATCATATTTGAAATTAGGCCTGATAAAGACACTTTTGCTGGCCAAAGCACTACTGTACCCTGGCAGCTCGATTCCTGCCCGGGGCATCCCATTCTGTGACTAAAGCAGCCTCTGTTTAAGACCATATAAGCATTTGCTCTAATCATATTTGAAATTAGGCCTGATAAAGACACTTTTGCTGGCCAAAGCACTACTGTACCCTGGCAGCTCGATTCCTGCCCGGGGCATCCCATTCTGTGACTAAAGCAGCCTCTGTTTAAGACCATATAAGCATTTGCTCTAATCATATTTGAAATTAGGCCTGATAAAGACACTTTTGCTGGCCAAAGCACTACTGTACCCTGGCAGCTCGATTCCTGCCCGGGGCATCCCATTCTGTGACTAAAGCAGCCTCTGTTTAAGACCATATAAGCATTTGCTCTAATCATATTTGAAATTAGGCCTGATAAAGACACTTTTGCTGGCCAAAGCACTACTGTACCCTGGCAGCTCGATTCCTGCCCGGGGCATCCCATTCTGTGACTAAAGCAGCCTCTGTTTAAGACCATATAAGCATTTGCTCTAATCATATTTGAAATTAGGCCTGATAAAGACACTTTTGCTGGCCAAAGCACTACTGTACCCTGGCAGCTCGATTCCTGCCCGGGGCATCCCATTCTGTGACTAAAGCAGCCTCTGTTTAAGACCATATAAGCATTTGCTCTAATCATATTTGAAATTAGGCCTGATAAAGACACTTTTGCTGGCCAAAGCACTACTGTACCCTGGCAGCTCGATTCCTGCCCGGGGCATCCCATTCTGTGACTAAAGCAGCCTCTGTTTAAGACCATATAAGCATTTGCTCTAATCATATTTGAAATTAGGCCTGATAAAGACACTTTTGCTGGCCAAAGCACTACTGTACCCTGGCAGCTCGATTCCTGCCCGGGGCATCCCATTCTGTGACTAAAGCAGCCTCTGTTTAAGACCATATAAGCATTTGCTCTAATCATATTTGAAATTAGGCCTGATAAAGACACTTTTGCTGGCCAAAGCACTACTGTACCCTGGCAGCTCGATTCCTGCCCGGGGCATCCCATTCTGTGACTAAAGCAGCCTCTGTTTAAGACCATATAAGCATTTGCTCTAATCATATTTGAAATTAGGCCTGATAAAGACACTTTTGCTGGCCAAAGCACTACTGTACCCTGGCAGCTCGATTCCTGCCCGGGGCATCCCATTCTGTGACTAAAGCAGCCTCTGTTTAAGACCATATAAGCATTTGCTCTAATCATATTTGAAATTAGGCCTGATAAAGACACTTTTGCTGGCCAAAGCACTACTGTACCCTGGCAGCTCGATTCCTGCCCGGGGCATCCCATTCTGTGACTAAAGCAGCCTCTGTTTAAGACCATATAAGCATTTGCTCTAATCATATTTGAAATTAGGCCTGATAAAGACACTTTTGCTGGCCAAAGCACTACTGTACCCTGGCAGCTCGATTCCTGCCCGGGGCATCCCATTCTGTGACTAAAGCAGCCTCTGTTTAAGACCATATAAGCATTTGCTCTTATCATATTTGAAATTAGGCCTGATAAAGACACTTTTGCTGGCCAAAGCACTACTGTACCCTGGCAGCTCGATTCCTGCCCGGGGCATCCCATTCTGTGACTAAAGCAGCCTCTGTTTAAGACCATATAAGCATTTGCTCTTATTATATTTATATTATAAGACACTTTTGCTGGGCATAGGCTTACTGCTGCCTGCCAGGTGCACTTCTGTTGAGGCATCCCATTCTGTAACATAGCATACCCCTCTTTATTTACACTAAGCAGCTCTCTTATTTACACTAAGCAGGCCTGTTGGAGGCTGAGTGTTACTGCTCACTTTTGGTGTGCATTATATTCTGTTTCATATAGACCCACCGCTGCCCGGGGTTTTTTTAAATATCACCTACTACCACGCCAGTTAGACTATGTCGGGCAGACAAGTGCCTGGAAGTGAAAAGAGGAGTGGCAGAGGCCAAGATTCCGCAGGAAGAGCTCGCATCAGACTGGGGGCCAGTAGCAGCAGGAGTCACGCTGAGAGACCTAATCTGCCAGTATCTGCTAGCGGTCGGGTCTCCACCAGTAACGCATCTGCCGTGGTAGATTGGTTGACGCGCTCATCAACAACATCATCACAACTTACGTCTGAGACCCCCAGTCTAGGGTCGGTAGGTTCCTCTGACACAACCCTGAGTTGGCATGCCCCGAGAGCAGTCCCTGTCCTCCCATTGCCTCTGGCCTACGCCGTTCCCTCCCCCAGCGACGTATCCTATGCTTTGGGTTCAGCTCCACTCTTTAGTGAGGAGGACCATCAGATAGAGGACAGTCAGCAGCTACTGCCCAGCCAAGAAATGGAGGTGGCTTCTTTAGCTAGGCAGACAAATAGTGATGTGGACAGTGTCGTGGGTGCTGCGAGCGTTCCAGCTCCTGCGCCAGACACTGTTGACGAATCCACGAACATCAGTGACGTACAGCCACAACCCGGTGATGATGATGATGATGACGATGAAGCCGATCGCACTTGGGAGCCGGGTGATGAAGGGGCTT
The DNA here is from genome assembly GCA_027917425.1 of Gastrophryne carolinensis. NCBI lineage: Eukaryota > Metazoa > Chordata > Amphibia > Anura > Microhylidae > Gastrophryne > Gastrophryne carolinensis. Next base: position 129,660,947 of record CM051244.1, on the reverse strand, counting down.
CATCGTCATCATCAGGAGAAGAGGGGTGCAGGTTGCCCCGGAGTCAGCAGCTGAGGCAGCAAAGTGGTAGCAGTCAGCATGGGGGCACAATTCCAAAGGCTGGAGCCGGCCGGGGCCGGGGCCGGGGTAGAGCACCTGCTGTGCGGCAGTCTACCTTATCGGGAGGTAGTGGAGCAGGGGTTCCTGGAGTTGGCAACAGCAGCAGTGAATCAGTGAGGCCAGGGGGTGGGAAAAGTAGCTACTCGGCAGTGTGGCAGTTTTTCCTGAGGCATCCGCAGGAGGGTAACATGGCCACATGCAAGATATGTAGGCAAAAGGTGAAGCGTGGCCAGGGTCCAAATGTTGGCACCACGGCCCTGCGTCAACATATGATGCGTCACCATAAAACGACCTGGGAGAACCGAGGCTCCCAAGGGGTGGTCCAGTCTGCTTCCTCACCAAGTGAGCTCCCAATTTCTGCCAGCCAAGGCTCCAGCACCTCAGCCGAAGGCAGCTGTGCGTCATACCCATCCTCTGTCGCTCCTGCTCCTCCTCCTCCTCCTCCAAGTCATGCATCCCGCCAGCAATCCATCAGCGAAGCCATGTCCAAGAGACAGCAGTATGCGCCCACTCATCCTACGGCGCAGAAGCTGAATGTGCTCCTGTCCAAGTTGCTGGTGCTGCAGTCGCTCCCTTTTCAGGTGGTGGAATCTGCACCTTTCAGAGAACTGATGGCTTGTGCCGAGCCGAGGTGGAGAGTCCCAAGCCGTCATTTCTTTGCCAAGAAGGCAGTACCAGCGCTGCACACTTTTGTTGAACAGAAGGTGGGCCAGTCCTTGAGCCTGTCGGTGTGTAGCAAAATACATGGCAGCGCCGACATCTGGAGCTGTAACTACGGTCAGGGGCAGTACATGTCGTTTACGGCCCACTGGGTGAATGTGGTCCCTTTGCAGCAGCAACTTGGACAGGTCACGCCGCTTCGGCCTCCGCGCTCTCTGCCCATTGGGCCTGTGACACCGTGCGACTCGGCCTCCTCATCCTCCGCCATCTCCTCACCCTCCACTGTAGGCTCAAGTCTCAGTGCCCCTCCAGTCTGCCATGTGTGCAGGGCACGGAGGTGTCACGCAGTGCTTCACATGGTTTGTCTTGGCGAACGGAGTCACACAGGGGAGGAACTGCTTAAATGTATTCATCAGGAAATCCAAACATGGCTTACTCCGAGAAAACTTAAAATGGGAATCATGGTTACCGACAATGGGAAGAACATTTTGTCTGCGCTGCGCCAAGGAAGCCTGACCCATGCCCCCTGCATGGCTCACGTCTTCAATCTGGTTGTCAAGCGGTTTCTGAAGTGTTCCCCCCATCTGCAGGACATCCTAACAACTTCACGGAAACTTTGCATGCACTTCAGCCACTCCTACACTGCCAAACACACCCTTCTTGAGCTACAGCGTCAGAATGGTATCCCCCAACATAGTCTGATTTGCGATGTTTCCACCCGTTGGAATTCCACCCTTCACATGTTGGACCGATTATATGAACAGAGAAAAGCCATCACGGATTTCCTGATGATCCAAGCAGATAGGGGGACTCCCCTGTGTAACTTCAATGTCAACCAGTGGCAGCTCATACGTGACACCTGCCGTTTGCTCAGGCCCTTTGAGGAAGCCACTTTATTTGTCAGTCGGCAGGATTACGGGATGAACGACGTGATTCCACTGCTTCATGTACTGCAGCACATGTTGGAAACCATGGCTGGTCAGGGCACTGGAGACATGGCGTTTACATCTTACGGCCACATGAACCCCCTTGGAGCTGAACTGGAGGAGGAGGAGGAGGAAGAGGAGGAGGAGGAGTTGCCCAGCGAAACACAGTTTAGGCTTGGCGAAATGGCTGGTTTATCTAGTCAGCGGACAGGAGAGGAGGAGCAGGAGCAGCCAGAGGAGCTAGAGGTTTTTGAGGAAGGAGAGACAGAGGACCCGGGCACACCGTGGCAGTATGCAGTGGAGATGGAGACAGGTAGTCCATCCGAGTCACTTGCGCAAATGGCACGAAGCATGCTCACGTGCTTGCGTAGTGACCCCAGAATTGTTTCCATCTGTCGGCGGGATGACTTCTGGCTGTCCACCTTATTGGACCCTCGCTTCCGGCACAAAATGGGGGCATTTTTTAAACCCACCGAGAGGGAGGACAAACTCAACTACTACAAAGACATTCTACGTAGGCAGTTGGCCGATGCCTATCTGCGCCATGGTCCATACTCTCGCAGGTCTGACTCGAGGGGACCTCTGCGCTCACCTTCCACTGCCATGGCCGCTGGGGGGGTTGGCAGCAGCAGCAGCAGAAGCTCCATCAGCAGCAGCAGCCTCAGTCTTCAGTCGCTAATGAGTAGCTTTCTACACCCGCATAGTGAGGCTACTCATGAGCAGCAGGAAGACCTGGAGCAGGACCTGAACCAGCAGGTCATGTCATACTTTGACATGACCATGCCAACACACCTTGAGGATCCGCTGGACTTCTGGGCAGCCAAACTTGATTTGTGGCCGCAACTAGCAGAGTTTGCCCTGGAAAAGCTGTCCTGCCCGGCAAGTAGCGTGCCATCTGAGCGGGTGTTTAGTGCGGCGGGGGCCATAGTTACGGCGAGGAGAACTCGTCTGTCAACTAAAAATGTGGAGAGACTCACCTTTGTCAAAATGAATCAGGGATGGATCAGCCAGGATTTCCACCCACCAATGCCTGATGCATGCGACTAGATTCAGCATGGTGCCACGTTTTACACTTTCCAAATGGTGCAAAACATATTTATGTCTTTAGGCCATTTTTTGGGCTCCTGCTGCTGCTACTGTCAACTCCTGCCAACTCCAGGGTGTGATTCATCCAATTTTTGGGCTCCTGAAGCCAACTCCAGTGTATATTTGGGCTCCTGCTGCTGCTGCTGCCAACTTCTGCCAACTCCAGGGTGTGATTCATCCAATTTTTGGGCTCCTGAAGCCAACTCCAGTGTATATTTGGGCTCCTGCTGCTGCTACTGTCAACTCCTGCCAACTCCAGGGTGTGATTCATCCAATTTTTGGGCTCCTGAAGCCAACTCCAGTGTATATTTGGGCTCCTGCTGCTGCTGCTGCCAACTTCTGCCAACTCCAGGGTGTGATTCATCCAATTTTTGGGCTCCTGAAGCCAACTCCAGTGTATATTTGGGCTCCTGCTGCTGCTGCTGCCAACTTCTGCCAACTCCAGGGTGTGATTCATCCAATTTTTGGGCTCCTGAAGCCAACTCCAGTGTATATTTGGGCTCCTGCTGCTGCTGCTGTCAACTCCTGCCAACTCCAGGGTGTGATTCATCCAATTTTTGGGCTCCTGAAGCCAACTCCAGTGTATATTTGGGCTCCTGCTGCTGCTGCTGCCAACTTCTGCCAACTCCAGGGTGTGATTCATCCAATTTTTGGGCTCCTGAAGCCAACTCCAGTGTATATTTGGGCTCCTGCTGCTGCTGCTGCCAACTTCTGCCAACTCCAGGGTGTGATTCATCCAATTTTTGGGCTCCTGAAGCCAACTCCAGTGTATATTTGGGCTCCTGCTGCTGCTACTGTCAACTCCTGCCAACTCCAGGGTGTGATTCATCCAATTTTTGGGCTCCTGAAGCCAACTCCAGTGTATATTTGGGCTCCTGCTGCTGCTGCTGTCAACTCCTGCCAACTCCAGGGTGTGATTCATCCAATTTTTGGGCTCCTGAAGCCAACTCCAGTGTATATTTGGGCTCCTGCTGCTGCTGCTGTCAACTCCTGCCAACTCCAGGGTGTGATTCATCCAATTTTTGGGCTCCTGAAGCCAACTCCAGTGTATATTTGGGCTCCTGCTGCTGCTGCTGCCAACTTCTGCCAACTCCAGGGTGTGATTCATCCAATTTTTGGGCTCCTGAAGCCAACTCCAGTGTATATTTGGGCTCCTGCTGCTGCTGCTGCCAACTTCTGCCAACTCCAGGGTGTGATTCATCCAATTTTTGGGCTCCTGAAGCCAACTCCAGTGTATATTTGGGCTCCTGCTGCTGCTGCTGTCAACTCCTGCCAACTCCAGGGTGTGATTCATCCAATTTTTGGGCTCCTGAAGCCAACTCCAGTGTATATTTGGGCTCCTGCTGCTGCTGCTGCCAACTTCTGCCAACTCCAGGGTGTGATTCATCCAATTTTTGGGCTCCTGAAGCCAACTCCAGTGTATATTTGGGCTCCTGCTGCTGCTGCTGCCAACTTCTGCCAACTCCAGGGTGTGATTCATCCAATTTTTGGGCTCCTGAAGCCAACTCCAGTGTATATTTGGGCTCCTGCTGCTGCTGCTGTCAACTCCTGCCAACTCCAGGGTGTGATTCATCCAATTTTTGGGCTCCTGAAGCCAACTCCAGTGTATATTTGGGCTCCTGCTGCTGCTGCTGTCAACTCCTGCCAACTCCAGGGTGTGATTCATCCAATTTTTGGGCTCCTGAAGCCAACTCCAGTGTATATTTGGGCTCCTGCTGCTGCTGCTGTCAACTCCTGCCAACTCCAGGGTGTGATTCATCCAATTTTTGGGCTCCTGAAGCCAACTCCAGTGTATATTTGGGCTCCTGCTGCTGCTGCTGCCAACTTCTGCCAACTCCAGGGTGTGATTCATCCAATTTTTGGGCTCCTGAAGCCAACTCCAGTGTATATTTGGGCTCCTGCTGCTGCTGCCAACTTCTGCCAACTCCAGGGTGTGATTCATCCAATTTTTGGGCTCCTGAAGCCAACTCCAGTGTATATTTGGGCTCCTGCTGCTGCTGCTGTCAACTCCTGCCAACTCCAGGGTGTGATTCATCCAATTTTTGGGCTCCTGAAGCCAACTCCAGTGTATATTTGGGCTCCTGCTGCTGCTGCTGTCAACTCCTGCCAACTCCAGGGTGTGATTCATCCAATTTTTGGGCTCCTGAAGCCAACTCCAGTGTATATTTGGGCTCCTGCTGCTGCTGCTGTCAACTCCTGCCAACTCCAGGGTGTGATTCATCCAATTTTTGGGCTCCTGAAGCCAACTCCAGTGTATATTTGGGCTCCTGCTGCTGCTGCTGCCAACTTCTGCCAACTCCAGGGTGTGATTCATCCAATTTTTGGGCTCCTGAAGCCAACTCCAGTGTATATTTGGGCTCCTTCTGCCCCTCATAGTGATGCCACTTCAACTCTCTGCAATTGTGCCGCTCTGCGATTCTATTAGCGATGCCTCTGATCTGCATGTGATATTTCTTAAAAGTATTATTTAACTAACCCAGCACGCATCCTGTGCGTGTTACAGCAAGGCTGAATGGTTTACAACCCTATTGAGGCTGTAGGAGGCTCAGAAATAGCCGTTTTTAATAGCGATTCGTCGCGAATTTATTCGGGTCGAAACGATTTTTGTCGGAAAATTCGGCGAATCAGTCGAATCGAATTTTTCAAAAGTTCGCTCATCTCTAGACACCAGGTTAGACTGTGTCCGACTTGCAGTGTGCATAAATACACTTTAGCAAAAGACAATTGAGAAGTAACATGTGTCTTTAGCGATGTTGACTTTAACCATTTATAGTGTGTTGGTGACTGACAAACAAGGTTTTAGCGCGGAGCATAACTGCTGACATAGATTTGGCCTCAAGCATGTGTTTCTTGTCTATCAATAGCTGCTGATGATTCAAATGAGGGACCCTTTGGCCCCACAGACTGGCAGGAACAGGACGTAGATACCCAAGTCACAGGCAAGAATCAGCTGGATAAGTCACATTGCACATGACAAGCACTTTGACAAACACATGCATCATTGCAGTACAGACACTAGCTTCCCATTTTGAAATACACATGGAAGCTGATGTGGGTGGGCACATTGACTAGAGGAGCAAATACATTATTAACACACACAACCTTGTCCAAAAACCATAAAGCACATGGTGAGGCGCATGGATACTTAGCAAACTCCTCAGCCTAACACAAAAACAGGGTGAGGGGGATAAGGGCTGAAGAAGCAATGAACTGACACAATCAGGTCTGAGGTCAGGATTCACATAAACATTTGGAGTTTTACAATGCATAAAATAAAACAATTATTTTGTTTGTCTTTTTGCAGTGCAAGAAAGCATCCCCCAAGAAATCGTGGAAAAAATATGCCGCTCGGTCCACAGCCTGATTCTAGACCTGCAGAACTTCCTGGCAGCTTTTAGGAGCTACAAGCACCCTGGGACTGTAATGTTGCCCAACCAACGGAAGTTCCCAAGAGCCAAAGTGAAGCGACAAACTCTAAGGGGATATTAGGTCATTAGGTCAATAAGCCGAAGAAACCCTTATATGCATGTTCGCACTAGCTTCATTTGCATGAAATGATCCCTTTCAATAAGCACTGATTGCCAGAGAGGGGATTAAGGGGAGCAATTTTTCTAAGCTTTGGAATTTTTTGACTGGAATCCCACTTTAATGGTAACACCAACACATGTGGAACACGTGTTATGACTCATATGAGACAGGTAAGTTGGTATGGCCTTGGGAGGTCCTGTCAGCAATAGATACATTTAGGAGAATATTTAACGTGAACCATGCCCTGGGTCTAGCTTTCAATCGTGGTTCTAGAAGTTGCCTAGAGGGGATAATGTTAGCTGAGGATATGGGAAGTAGCTACGAGTTCCGGGAGGACAGGTGTCTGTGGCAGCCCTGAAAGAAGGTAGTCTTAAAATGGTATCCAACGCTTCATTAAAAGGGGATAAGTCCGTCAGATCCTGAGTCTATTGGAGAGCTGAAGTGCTGATGAAAGCTGTAGATTATTACTGTGCATTAGAACATCTACTGTGTAATGCTGCTAAACATGTTGTAAGCTGGAAGCAATAAAGACAAATTGTGTTTAACTTCAGTTGAAGCCTTTCCTGGATCAACAAAAGAGTAAGTGCACCTCACTTTCACACCACACCTAAAAAATGTCACCCACACCAGGCTCGGCGGAGGCGCCTAACTTCATACTAATAGTTTAGTGAAGTAAATTTAACTTTGGGCTTGCTTTTGGGTACAATTTAAAATCTGCATCTGACTTTTCTAGTCTCTCCTGAGATTCCAGAGGCGAGGCGCTGGCCGCACCGCCGTCTCAATAAGGAATGCCAGGCACAGGTGTGTGCCTCAGTTAAGAGCATAGCGGTGTTTCACATAGCAGGATTGAGGAGATTGGCCTGAATGAATGCATTCTCTCATGGTTTTGTGAGAAAAAAATGTTTTTGAAGCAGACCCTTTTTTTGGGCGAGATTTTTATTTAGAGAATTTCCCCTTTTTTTCTCTTGTGCGAAACCACACAAGTATGTCAAATAGTGAAAACTCGTGTGATTAAGGGAGCAAAAATTTAACAGAGACTGAGTTTTTCTGATGCAGACTTTTCTCACTTGCTTGGAGAAGGAGAGAATTATTGTTATAATAAATGGTATTACTTAAACTTTGGATTTCTTGCCTACATCGATGGCTAACACAGTACAACAACTAACAATTTGGGGTATATAAAATATACTTTTGCATGATAAATGCTGTTAAATAAATATTTTATTACCTATTATACATTTAAATAATTCATTATATTTTATTATTTTATATTTGTAAAGTATAGTTTTTTTATTAGATATTTAAAAAAAAAAAGATTACAAAAAAAAAGATTTTAGAGCCTTGTTAGGGAAAATCCACTTTCATAGACCTCCAAACATTTGTGATATATGCATGAGGCTCCCCTGTTACCATTCACCCAGTCCCACAAAGCAGATCACCCTCCTGCAGTCCTGGTATCTGCATTTGTGGTGTCTGGCTGGTCAGAGGTGTATAATGGTGCATGGTCCTCGGCCAAGGCATTCATAGAGGATAATAGGAACTTTGGACATAAGCTGGAAGTGCAGCACCCGGCATCAGATACCAGTCCACGGGACTTGTGAAGGTAGGTAGGGAAGCATTGTGTATAGCACCCCTGATCTGCGATCTGAGGTTTGATTGGAAATTCCACAGTAGAGGTTTCTTTTACTATTTTTCGCTATAGGGTGAGCCTCCTTTTAAGTATGTGTGAATAAAGTGTGTGCGAAAACTACATAGGTTATTGTTATCTACAAATTTGAAAACAAAGATCTCCCCCTCATTAGGAAATTATTGCTCCTGCTCCATTACAACACCCAAACAGAGATTAAAAAAAGACGTTTTCGGGGGGGCATGCGTGCAGCGGGCTGATGGCAGCATTCTAACAGCGCTCCGCGCCAGCCGGACAAATCGAGGTTGTTACTGAGGTTGACGGCTCACTGACAGCACTCACCGGGACCAAGCGAACAGAGAGGTGAGGAGGTGTGGGTGACCAAGGCGCAGCTATTGACGGCGGGGACCGCGGCTCCGGAGTCAAGATGGCGGACACTCTGACAGCTGCGGAGATGGAGGAGGTGGAGTCCAGCGAAGTCTCATTCTTGGTGCGTGAGCAGGAAGATTTCACCCAGGCTGGCTCTCCCACGCAGAAAGAGGTGAGAGGGGATCTTTTGCTTCCGATCGAGCATATGCTGCAGACAGCATTAACTACTAACAATAAGATCCTAATGCAGCACCTATCTGCTGAAGTGGAAAAAGTTTCCTGTGGCCTACTTAGGCTGGATAAAAGCTGGGAGAAGTATCCTCAGCCCAGGAAATGTTAGAGTCTGAACTGCTGCAGTTGAAGCGGGACAATACTATTTTAAACACTAAGCTGGAGGATATGGAGAATCGTGATAGGAGGCAGAACTTGAGATTCCGAGGGCTTCCAGAGCATATGGAAGATACTAGGGCTGTAGTTATTGCGCTCTGCCAGGAACTGTTGCCAGGGATTCCAGAAGAGAGGTTGGAGATTGATAGGGCTCATAGGTCTCTGGGTCCTCGCAGACCACCTGAAGATCCTCCTTGGGACATTATAGTAAAATTTCATTATTATGGTACAAAGGAGAGTGTACCGAAAGCAGCCCGTGATGCGGTGAACCTGGAATTTCAGGGAATTAAATACCAAGTCTATTCAGATCTCTCAGGGGCTACAATGATGAGGAGGAGAGAGCTGAAACCACTGCTTGCTATACTACGGGATCACAATATTAAATATAATTGGGGCTTTCCGTTTCGGGTCTCCTTTGCTTATGAAGGCTCCCCCTACTCTGCAGTGTCACTGGAAGAGCTACAGCAACATTTAACATCCTTAAATATATCGAAGGTCACCTCATCTAAATCCCCCAGATATGTTGAAGAGTCACCCAAGCTACAACGTGCAGGCAAGAGGCAACATGGGTTCACGTCTGTCTTTTGGGGACACCTGAAGTTTTTGGCGTGATGTTTATTGTTGATCCCTTTGCCCTCACTTCGAGATCTGGAGACCTTATCCAGGATGAGAGATTTCTCTCAGTAATTTTTATATGTCTGCTTTTACTTCACTAGTTGTTTAAAGTGGTATGATTGTTCTTATACTTACATAGAGTGATAATTGTAGTTTCCAGATTACAGGCTACTTCTTTATAAGCTTTATTTTAATGTCACTGGATGCCTCTTCAGTTATATTGTTATAATAATGTAGATAATAAGCTTTCTTTGGTATATGTTTAAGTTCTGAAAAGTGAGTTTAAATGTGTATGTTTTACCCTCGCTTGTCCGGCGGCATTGACATGACGCCTTTCAGTAGAACCATAAAGGATATACCTTTTGGTCCTATCTTGCTACACCTATTTGTGGTTTCGAATTGTTCAAGGTACTCTGGAACAGCGACAGTTGATGATCTTTGGGCTGTCTCTGTTCCCTTAAAATATAGGTTGCTGGAGACAGTTTGTAGCAGAGGATTTAGTGGACAGGGGTGGGTTCCCCATTGATTAGATCTGCAGGTTTGCAGTGACAATTGTGAGATTTAGGGGGCTGGTTCCTCCTGAGTTTGGTGAACCTACTTTCTGTCCCCTTGTTATTTAGTTTTTGTCTAGGTGATTGTATTCTAGATCTCTCTCCCTGGGATCCCTTTCTTAGTACTTCCCCTTCCCCTTTTTTCCTACATCCTTTTCCCATTCAGCCCTTTTCTTTTTTTTTTTTTTTTATATATATATATACACCTTTACTCTTGTGTTTTTGGTACAATACTGAGGTTATATTAAGTGCCTTATCATGACCACAATTTTTTCTTTGAATGTACAGGAATTTAATTCCCCTAATAAGAGGAGTTTGGATTTTCGGAAAATCAACGCACTTCGTCCTGATGTCCTATGCCTGCAGGAAACACACTTCTCGGTCACATCTAAACCGAAATATTTTGATTCTAAATATCCACAGGTCCACTTGGCATGTGCAGGTTCAAAGCAGAAGGGGGTGATGGTAGCTTTCAGGAGAGATTAGAGGCACACATCATAAACTCTGGCTTTTTGCAGATGATGTTTTGATGTTTATCTCAAATCCTTATGTCACTTTACCAAACTTATTACATACATTGGCGCAATTTGCTGAAGTGTCAGGGCTTAATGTTAATACAACCAAATCAAAAGCGCTGAATATCAATATTCCTTTAGAGATATGGCAGCAGCTTCAATCTAATTATGATTTTAGCTGGGAAGACAAAGTTATTAAATAACTGGGGATATATTTGACTAATGAATACAATGCACTGTTTGCTGTGAATTATATGACTCTGCGTAGGAAATTCATTGCCTTATTGACTAAATGGAAGGCGTACAATCTATCTTGGCTGGGTAAAATTGCGGCCATTAAAATGAATTTACTGCCCAAATTTCTTTATTTGGCCAGGACCTTACCGTTTTATATTCCGCCTCAGTTTTTAAGGGACCTTCAGAAACAATTAATGTTGTTTCTCTGGAATAGGAAAAAACAGAGAATAGCGGGTCAGGTTTTGATTAAATCTAAGAGCTCGGGGGGGGGGGGGGGGGGTTCCTGTGCTTTAGAAGATACTTTCAGGCAGCGCAGATTGCGCAATTATTATCCTATCATATAGCTGAGGATACACCTAGGTTGGGTCCAGATAGAAGGTTCATTAATCTATCTATCTACTAGAAATTAGTGATCTGCCATGGCTTACTCCTAAGCATAGATATCAGAGTGATAATCTTATCTTGGCTCTTTCCTTAAGATTATGGGATGATGTTAAATTTTCAAGTGGTCTGGCCTCTCCCCATTTACCGCTGATGCCCTTATGGGGTAATCCTATGTTTCCCCCAGGTGTCATGGACCCTTTAAGATTCAGTATATGGAGGGAAGCAGGGGTTAGATGTCTAGCAGACTGCTTTCAGGGCTCGGGGGTGGCCTCTTTCCAGCAACTCCAGGAATGATATGGTCTTCGGGCTGGTGAATTTTTTGGCTACTTGCAAGTAGCTCATTTTGTAAAACAATTGGGTAGGAACTGTTCAAAGTTAGGCAGTATGACATTCTTTGAAACACGTTGCATGAAAGATCCTAAGGGGAGGGGGGCTGTGTCAGCTATCTATCAATCGATACTTTTAGGGAACAGCCGAAACATTCTTCCATATAGAGACAAATGGGACCTGGACCTAGGGGAGAGCAGGGAACCAGAACAGTGGCGAAGGATGTGGCTAGCTTCATTTGGAAAGGGGGCTTCTGCCTCGGCAATAGAGGCAAATTTGAAGGTTACTCTTCGGTGGTATTTGGTACCAGAGTAACTGTCGCGTATGCAGGGTCTGGCACAGGACAGTGCTTTCGTGGGTGTATTGATTTGGGAATCTATGGCCATATTTGGTGGAGATGTAGTATTGTGAGAACCTTTTGGGCTAAAGTGTTTGGAATTATTAGTAAGATTATGGGGAGGGATATTAGCTTGGACCCGTGGATAGCTCTGTTAAATGAACCTCTTGTAAATAGTACTGTTCAGCAGAGACAGTTAATATATCATATTTGCACTTCTGCAAAACTGTCCATAGCTAGAGTGTGGAAAACAACCACGTTAAGCTTCAAAGAATTTAAAAATAGGGTAAGTAATATAATGGCTATGGAGAAGCTCTCTGAAATTCATACTAAAAAAATTGAGGAATTCCGAGAAGTATGAGAACCCTGGGTCACTGAATTTCTTCCTAACTCGTTTGATCGGCACTTATTTAAATACATGGATGAGGGAGCAATAATCTGGCTTGCTCAGGCTCTGAGGTATTGATTTCTTTATTGTTATTTTTTTTTTCTTTCTCTCTATTCCTACCCTTCTCTTTCCCCCCGGGGAGGTATATTCTATATGTGTTTTTTTTTTCTTACTTGTGTAGGTTACGAATTGTGTGCAAACATTTGAATATGCTGCAGTTGGTGGCTGCATACTGAAGGACTAAGTTTAAGTCCTGTGCTTGTTGATAAAGTCCTTGTAACATCTTGACTCTCAGATTGAAAAACTAGTTATTCAGTTAACTTTAGCAAAAAATCATACGGGATATCTTTGTAGATTGATATTTTTCCTATAATCTGAGAGGGATACTTACCTTGCGGGGGAGTAAGGTAGACTAATACAATCAATTGAATGGTGCCTTAAAACTCAAAGCCTAGGCATTCACTATGACCTTGTTTCAACCTAACCCTACAGGAGTCTAACTACAGGGGTGCAGGGGGTGTGCCTACACTGAAACCCAAACAGTCAGGGGGCTCCATCAGTGTTTCTCCTCCACCTTATTTGTCATATTTGTGATCACTTGGCAGCATCATTAATGCCCCTGGTCACACTGGAGCAATGCTATAGCAATTTTCAGAGCATTTTGCAGCGATTATAGCTCTGTTTGTATAGCGATTGCATAGCGATTGTACAGCCAACTTTGTATAAATTGAACAATGAGACAAAACAAAAATGACACAGAAAAACGATCCAATTTCCTTTTGCCCTATGGGTATCATATAACTCTGGATGGAATCTCAATAGCTCTTGAAGCCTTTCTGATGTTGCCATGATACACTGCAGTAGTGTCACAGTACAGCAAGCTAGCACCTAGAAATGCACATAGACAGCAGTGGTCACCAGGCAATGTGCTGAGAACCTCCACATTTAAAAGCCTATTCCCCCGGTATCGGAGAGATTAGATCAGCTTTCCAGGGAGAGTCCCCTTGCTATGTGCCCTACTGACTTCATCCTTGGAATCCCTTTTTTCCTCAACTTTATTACTGATCTCAACTACTACAACATTGGCCTACTTCTTCACATTTCTTCACGCTTCATTCTTCATTCTACTTGAACTAGGACCCTACTAAGTGGTGACCTGGAATGGAATGACTGTCTCAGTAGTGGCTTCTAGTACAGGGAGATTCTCATTTTCTATCAACCTTAATGTTTGGGTTCTGTACTCCACTAAGCTACTATTTTTTTCCATATCCTTGGACCAAAACCTCCTCCATGTGATTCCTTGGAATTTACTGATTGAGCAGTAGTTCCTGGGACTGGGAAGGCCCTGAGTTTCTGCACTCCCTCAATCCTTATTCTACCATTGCTCTTTTCTTTGTACTGTGTAACGTTTGGACCCTTAACAGTTGTACAAATTGCTCATATGTATGCTATAAATGTAATAAATCTGATTCTCTGCCTCTCCAAATCCTTATGTGCAGAAGAAATGTCTTTTAATGTCAAAAACCCAACACATGCTTGGACACTTGAGGGGGGTCTCCAAATGAGAACTGTCTTCTTAGTGAATTTTGCATGGAATTACCAACATTTGGGCTAAGGGGCTGATAAAAATCCTCAAGAAATAACAGAAATGCTAGAATAAAGCAAGCCATATAAGAAACAAATTCTAGAGCCAATCTAGTAACTTAACCAAAAAGAACCAGCTCAGCAGAAGAGGAAGTGTTGGGTGTATATAAGGAAAATTTTAGGAGAATATGGCAAAACAAGCACCAGCTGGAGATCATTACAACAAGCAGAAGCTTGTTAACACCAGTCATAACAGTAAGAAACAAACTCTAGGAGCAGCCAGAATCGCTCAGGGGCTAAACAACCAACATCTTTAAACAATGATTCTGGTTTTTCGTAGCAGCAGGGTATTACACTTGTGTAGTGTGTGAATAGTGTTGGCTGTGATTGTCATGAAGAACACAAATAGCAACACCACAATACGACATAACTGTACTAATATTCCTGTCAAATTATCACTTTCCACAAACAGCGACTTTAAACTTTGAAGTGTTAGTATTGATTTCCAGGGCTTGCATTTTTAATTATGATGCAGGAAATTAATTAATTATTTTAAAATAATCAGAATACTTAAAATAAATACGAATAACTAAACTAATACAACACAACTAGAAAATCACATTGATTGGGCCAATGTCAAGATGAAGAGTGAAGTAATTCAAATGTTTAAAAGGCAATAGTGGACTTTCATGTTTCCAGTGTACAATTACCCTTTAACTTGGCCAATCATTCATTGTAGAAGAAAGTATCTTAAAAACATGCAAATGTCCCTTTATTAAACTGCTTTACTTGGATTAAATTGATACATATTCATAAATAAAATCTTGATGTGCTTATTATTGGCTAGTTTTGCTGTTTGTACACGCAGAAACGAGCCTGCATTTCCCGCAAAATGTTTGTGCCCACTGGTGTCAACCTTTAAACCACTATGTCTTCCAACCTGACATGTGAACAACAAATTGCCATTACTGATACGTAAATGTGTCAGTATACAAACAAATAGTAAATATAAATGTATATATATAAAAGTACAATGTGCAAATTACTATATGCATAAAAACTACGAAACCCCTATCGCCTTCCTAGTCTGCAAAAAACAGGGGGGGGGGGTGAGGTAAACAAAAATACAAAGAGTAATATCACCATGCCATGGATCTAAAGGTTGACTTGCAAGGTAAGTCCTGGAGGCGGCTCCGGGACTTTTTTCCCTATATTTTCCCAGCTAATTTTAACATCCCTTTAATTTCAGTAATTTCAGTAATTTGTCATTAGACAGTGGTGGTGGTCCCCTTTAGCCAACTCATTTTGAGCATGAAAGAGGTATATTCCTCATTTAACTAATGCATAACTACTATAACTACTATAACTACTATATAACTACTATAACTAAATAATTCATATATGTGGTACAATTACAGTTTAGAATAACAGAAGAATTTCCTTCTAACTATAGTAGAATATCTATATATAATGTTTTGGAATATAATCCACCCCTAAACTGACCATTTTTGGGGGGGAAGGGGCTCAAAGCTGGATATCTAGTTAAACTGATCACCCTACAGGCTAATGGGTGTAGCAGGGGTATGGTTTGGGTGGGACTTTTATCCATGGGCTTTTGAGAAATAAATATCTACAGCATTCTATGCTACTCCTCTGTGTGTAACTAGGTCAATAACCAACTCTGAGTGTACATAGGTCAATGACCAACATTCTTTATGAACCGGAGATATTCAAGTTGGTCTTTAAGCATATGTCCCCACCGCTGGAGTTGGAAATTGACCAGACATTCTGAATTTGGTGGTATAGACTAATGTCAGCAAATTGGGACATTTTAGTGCCTGCAGAGATTTTGACTGTCCCACCATCGGGGCAAGTTTACCCTGAAGTGATTAGTGCCAGTGATTAGTTCATGTAATTGCACAAGTCCCCTTTTGCCAAGTAACATATTTGTAAAATAAAAACAAGCACTACATTTACCGCTCTTTTTCTCTTTAAAAATACACTTGGCTAAAAGAAACTTCTGACAGTTGGGGTTATCATAATGATTTTGTAGAGCCATAGAGAACATATTACCTAAATGTTCCCAGCAAAGCAGATTTGGTCAAGAACACCCAAAAATGTAAAAATCTGGAAGTTGAACTACGGCAGAGCAGAACAATGTTACTAGCAACTAATATTAATTGCAACACTATGGTTGTGTAACAATTATGCTTAAAGCAGACCTAAAGCTGAAATGGCTCATAGGGGTGTTTTTCCCATGATCCTGGGAAAATTGAACTACTATCTAGCAAAAATTTCACAGATAGGGCAAAAATGATAACTATTCCTCGTTGTGGCTGTGGCTGCCAAAAGTGAGCAGTCGTTATTCTGTCTACATAAAATAGGGTTTGCAGTCCAAGGATGCATATAGTTGCCAGCCTCAGATCCCATGGACATATATGTAAGCTTAAACAAAAAGGCACAGGGCACAGAGCGCTCACCTCTGACGAAATCACAATCCAAGGTAATGAAGTGCCAGCCGTGAAGTATAAGCATTTAAATCATCCATCCTTTATTGTAGTCACTTTAAAAAGCCGTCACAGCATACAGAGCAATAAAAAGCATAGCCAGAGCAGACCCCGCGTCAACGCGTTTCGAGCCGTAGCTCTTAATCATGACCAGTCCAAGGAACCCCTTTGGCTGCCAGCGGTCAACCTGGCAGCCAACACTGAATCAAGGACTCCTTTTGCCTATGGGCATCCTAATTTGCAATGCCCTTTGTGTCTTCCCAGGACAGAAGTACTTACCCTTCTGAATTCAATTTGGTTCAACCGGTTAGTGACTGCCAGTGAAGAAAGTGATTCACTGTGCACTGTGCCTGCAGGTCTCACCTAGTGAGAAGTGATGGGCTTCAGATCCAGGTCGAAGCAAGATTTAAGCTGGATCTTACCGATTTGATCTGGTTCACCCTATATCAGATACCAGCAGGATAAAGTTCAAATTGATCCTGCGTGCCATCCGCCAATGCTGGCCGGTAGCATGTCATCCATTTCTAACCTTTGCTTGGACCCCTTACCAGTTCACAAAAAAAATAGAACTAACCTACGCCATGCCTTCCTTCTGCTACTGGCAGGGTGTGACCATTGCGGCCCCCCTGAGCATCTGTACTCCCCCTTCCTTGACATCTTGCCAAGCTAACTCCTGACTGATGGGGCAGGGAAACTTTTATACTACAGAGGAGGCTCCTCAGCTCTGACCTATCACTACTAGTGAGACTCAATGGCCACCGGTTGTCATGTGGTGCAGCAGACTGACAGCTTGCTTGATTGCTTGATGAGGGTGCCTGGCCCTGGGCTTCAGGTGAAGGCACATGCTACTTGCGTAGAGCATGTAAAGTTTTTTTTACTTGACTTCCTCCTTAAATAGGAACAGTCACCATTAATGTCATTGTTGTGATAGTGATCCTGTGCAGCTGGACATCCTGATTTGGGACAACCCACTGTGTGAAACCCCATGGAACATCAGATAGTCTTACCTTCCCAGCAATCCCATGGTCCATGAGTGGGCTCTCTTTCTTTCTAACCTGCTTATATGTCAGAATAGCTTAGTAAAGCTTAATGGAGCTTAGCCACTGAACACACCCCTCTGGCTGGCTTTAAAGCCCATCTCCGAATATCTTGGGTGCATTCTAACAACCCCACAGCCATATGACCATTTAGGATAAAAAAAATGTTTGCCGACTCACCATTTTCACACCCTCGGCCTAGCATTCAGGCCTTTCATGGCGTGGCTGCCATCACCCTAAGGCCCCATTGCAATCAATTAGCCTAGCTGATCAGCTCTTTGAACGAAATCTCGGCTATTGAGTGATTTTTTTGAGCATAAGCAGGAGCAAGGTGTCCGCCCTCCTCCCCTATTGTCAGCACATGCAGCAGAAAGACCCGGGAATGGCAGAAACTATAGTAAGGGGAACAAGCTTTATGGGTGTTAAAATCATGCTCCCATACCTGTTATTTACTTATCAGCAAGCTGTTTCCATGTTTTTTATATTCCTGTGGCTCTGCATTGCTAAAGTGGGGCCGTCATTCCTGACCTTAAGTAAAAACGGCCTATAAGTCCCAGAATCCTTCCACTGTGATGGGTGAGCTCATCAGCGCTGCAGTAATGAACGCTCAGTAACCCTTTAGCTACTGGAACACAAGACTGTGATCTCCCCAACTGAAGAAGCTGAATTAGAAGTCTTTATTCTGTACTAGGGATGAGCGAACCGGTTCGGACGAACCAGAATTCGCTCTGAATTTCAGGGAAAATTCGATTCGGCACGAACCCGAATTTTTTTTGGTTCGTGGCGATCGAATTTTCCTTTAAATAAAAAAAAAAAAAAATGCCGTCATGGTGGGAGCGGGCAGGCCGGCTACGCTGTCAGCGGGCGGCGGAAGCCGGCCCGCTGACAGCGCAGCCGGCCTGCCCGCTCCCACCATGCCGGCATTTGT
The DNA here is from genome assembly GCA_027917425.1 of Gastrophryne carolinensis. Lineage (NCBI taxonomy): Eukaryota > Metazoa > Chordata > Amphibia > Anura > Microhylidae > Gastrophryne > Gastrophryne carolinensis. Next base: position 129,642,855 of record CM051244.1, on the reverse strand, counting down.
TTAAAAAGCAAACACTTACCTGCATGGTCGGAGCGTGGAGGCCGGCGTCGCTCTCAGCTGTCATCAGAGGACGCGTCATCAGAGGGCGTCTGAGAGCGGCGCCGGCCTCCACGCTCCGACCATGCAGGTAAGTGTTTGCTTTTTTTAAAAATGCCGGCATGGTGGGAGCGGGCAGGCCAGCTGCGCTGTCAGCGGGCCGGCTTCCACCGCCCGCTGACAGCTTAGCCGGCCTGCCCGCTCCCACCATGCCAGCATTATTTTTTTCAGATGAGCGATTCGTGAAAGTTCGATTCGGGCGAACCCGAATTTCTCGGGGAAATTCGGCGAATCGCCCGAATCGAACTTTCAAGAACTTCGCTCATCTCTATTCTGTACACCAAACAAACTAGTTGGTGAAAGTTGCTAAGGTAAACACATTGTAGTTAGATAAGTTCAGCACTTTGTGGAAACTTTTAAAAATCCCCTTGAAAGTGGAAATACCCTTTAAGTGTACAGGTAGAAGGATGAAAATGCAAACCTGAGTACAGAAAAAAATAAACAAAATATATAAGATAATAAGTTATCAACAATCTGCTAAGGTAGCATTTTATCAGTTAAATCTGGTTAAATGCTTTAAAGGTAAAATAGAAACCCAAACAGTCCTTTGAAAGCTTTTACATTATAAATGCCATATATATTTTAAATTCATATAACCATGGCAACCGAGGCTTTTTAATAGGTAAGTTGGTAACTTCAAGAATGTGTTGGTATGTAACATAATTTTGTGTTAGGAAAAAAAAATAATGGCAAATGTTCCGCTATAGATGTCATCTTTATACAAATGTTAACATGACCTACAGGACATGTGTCACTCGTGCTGTGTGTGTACATTTCCAACAGCAATTGAGCTGGTATTTTCATTGCAGACATGCCACTGAATTTATTCAGTTTAGAGGGACTTGTGCAGAAATCTCTGGCTCTTAGTATTGTTCCACTGAAAACCTCAACACCCCATGAGCAGTAGAAGGTATGAGTAAAAAGAAATACTGTACCCCTCCTTGATAAAAGAATATGAAGATTGCAAAGGCCTTTTCCAAATTCAAAACTATAGCTACTGTTCCAAATTAAGAAATATAACTAAAGCATGGGAAGGTTTTGAATTATATACCCCAAAAGTTTGATTTATTTTTAACACCATGCCCCCAGAGTCTACAGTGTTACTTCTCCTACTGTTAACTGCCACACCAGTAGAATCTACGTGCCTGGTGTTTAAACAAGTTTGCTGATAAATAAAAAAGCTCACCTCCGTTGGAAATCCAGCAACTGGGTCTCCTCTTTCCCTGGGGCTGGGGGGAATCTATTCTCTATTCTTGAAAAAAATAAAATAAAATGCAATAGAGTTTAACAAATATAATTTTTTACATTTTGTTTACTCTTTTCACCCATAGAATGAATGCAATGAAAATCTGCCCAAGGAAAGCCGGCCCGCTGAAAGCGCAGCCGGCTTGCCCGCTCCCACCATGCCGGCATTTTTTTTATTTTTTCAGGGAAAATTGGATCGGCACGAACCCAAAAAAATTCGGGTTCGTGCCGAATCGAATTTTCCCTGAATTCCGGTTCGTCTGAACCGGTTCGCTCATCCCTAGTGCTCACCCTTCTTCCTAGATAGCTTCTAGGTTGTTGGATAAAGTGAGCATAAAGATGGAAAAATGGTGATATCTAGTCCATTTACATTTTGATGTATGGAAGAGAACCAGAGGTCATACAGACCACAGAAGTGAAGGCATTGTACAACTCTTGAAGCCCATTGTGTAAAATGTTTGACTATGTCTATTGTTGTTGAACCAAAATTGTCAAATATTATGCTTGATTTTGGCTTTACCTGCTGTAAAACCCAGTGCATTGGATTATAGGTTTTGAGCATCACGCATCAATAAAAAAGAGTTGGCTAAACTGGTGTTAAAATACATTTATTTGAATAAGGAAAAGAGCCTGGCCAAAGACCTTCCAGGTATTTTGAAAATAATCTAGGGCAGTTAAATATTAAAGAAACTGCATATACATTATATTTTAGGTGGTACTATACACCTGACAGGCTGCACTGGCTATTCCCTAATACTCGCTGGGTACTTTAGAGGATGTGATGAGGAGGGTGATATGAAACATATCTAGTGGACCTACCTTAAAATCATTTTTGGAAAGAAATAAAATGACAGATCCACAACAAAATAGGCATTATTAACACCATCTCTCTGGATGGCCTTGCTGTCCCTCCCTCCCCCTAGTTTCTTGTCCCCAGTAAAAAGGCTAATTCTACATGTAGTGTCAGCAGCCAAATGAAAAATAGCAAGTGAATGGAAAGCCCTGGATATAAACCTTGCAAAGACATTAACAAAAATCCCAGATTGAATAGAATCCCAGATTGCTAGAATCAAATGAACTATGGATGGGGCTCTAGATCACTGTCTCTCAACCTACGGTACACATACCCCAGGGGGTGCTCAGAGGTGTTCAGGGGTGCTAGACAAGCATAACGCTTGTATAATGGACGGGGGTGGAAACAAGCATAATGCTCTAGACAAGCATAGAGCTCTAACCTAAAACTGTATTATAACTCACACAACCACCATTTAATGTTCATAAATGCACAAAAATGAGCATAGATAGTTTTGGTCAACTTTTGGTTCAGCTTTGTGTTTAATATGAAAACCAGGCTTTTGTTAAGTATACATGGCAGCAGATCTGCCAGCAGCCTTGTCAAGTATCCCTGATTGAACTGCAAGTACCACCAGCGCTACTTGCACCACTGGTTTGGAACCTCTTCTAGACCAGCATAACGCAATTTGGAACTTACTGGGTCCCCACTTGAAACCCCAAAAAACCCTAATTTCTTCTTTGGTATTACCGAAAGGAGTGAAAAAGATATGATGTATGAAAGAAAATATTTTTATTAATACAAATAAAGAATAATTATTCAATGTGTATTATAGAACCAATAAAGTAAAATAAAAAGTGAAAATATAACATTGTTTTACATGAATGCCAATTTATTTATGATTACTATATGTACCTATGATGAAAATAAAAAGCAGAATTATTGATTGCATTTTGAGTTAAAAAGCTAGATAAATTGAGGAGATGTGTCCAAGCAATGAAGCAGAGAGACATGCCCTCTCGAGGATATACAAACTTCTAGTGCCCCCCCCCCCCCCCGATGCAGAAGACCCGCCTTACCTGGGAAAATGGGAATGAGATCTGAATTTAACTTGGACTCCTGAGCAGCGCCGGAAGATATTAGCGCTCCCGCATAAGTCCTCAATATGCACTCGATTCCAGGAATAAACTACTCTCCAGATGGTACAGCGTACCAACGGACCTTAATAGATGGTTCCCTGGGACCCCACCAAATTGCTGGAGATGTGACGAGGAGAGAGGAGACTTGATACATATCTTTTGGTCCTGCCCCAAGTTGAATGAATTCTGGACCCAGGTTAGGCGGGTCACGGAGAAGGTGTCAGGCGTTGTGGTCCCTGACGACCCGGCCCTTTGTCTCCTCCATGCGACAGAGCTTCCCCTGAAACGCTACCGAAGATCCATAACGTGTCACCTGCTGAATGCAGCAAAAGCTTGCATTCCGCAGATGTGGAAGAGCAAGGAGCCTCCCTCCATAAGTATTTGGTGTCGGAGGGTTAATGATATCATGAGGTTTGAAGACCTTATGTCCTCACGCGATGACACTTATGAGAAATTTGCGGTGACCTGGCATGGCTGGATGGCTTATATGGAGTCCCCAGAGGGTAAAGAGCTACTAGGTCCCGGGTTGAGGCCCCCACCCCCCAAGTACCTCCCCCCCCCTTGTAATGAGACAGTAGCTGATGCGCGAGACCCTTGAGGGACCCCCGGCTCTTGTGGTCTTGAGTTGAAGACCTTCCCCCTGCTTCCACCCTCATCCTCTCCCTTTCCCCATATTCCCTTCTCCTTGTTCGTGTGTTTGTGTGGCTCCAGCCATGATTGTTTATACTTCTTTACTGCTGGCTGCTTCCGCAAGCCGGTAAGCCAAGCGATTTGAAACAATACAACATTGCATTTTTGCAGCCGGATAGAAAAGTCTTTATTGATTTGCATCTTGTTAAAAAAAACATTTGATATTGGACATTGTTTTTCTGTTGGGCGCTAGACCTATAAAAAAGGCTTTCTTTTCTTTTTCTGTAAAAAAAACTTCATAAATAAAGAATTTAAAAAAAAAAGCTAGATAAAGAAATTACTGAATTTAAAAAGATTTAGGGATTTTCGAATTGCATCAGAATTTGATCAAAATGAATTTCAAATAGGAATTTTAAAAGCAACACTAATTACAATTGTTGCGGACAAGTATGATCAGACTAGCAAACTGGTGCAGTGTTTGGCCTAAAAACATTAGGTATGCAATGAAAGATCACACTCAAAAGGACAAGCCTTGTGCTTTGCATTGCTTTACATAGGGGTTGTGACAAACCAAAATGTCCCCACTGACTGAAAAGGCAAGTGAGGGAAGCAAGGGATGTCTGCACACATCATATGCAAAAAAAATCTGTGAATTTCTACCTCCAATATATGAGCCGCTCAAAATTGTATTTTTCTCAATAATAGTTTTATACATCTTTGTATAAAGACATCGAAGGAATGTGTTTGTGTTTTATTCAGAACTTTATTCAGACCGTGAAGTAATCAATTTTTTACTTAGGTTTTAATATCCAATATATTAGCAGTAGTCGGTGACGCACTGTTTCTGGGGAGAATGCAGTAATGAGGCTCTGAGGGACACTTCTTTTCATATTACTGCTATGATGTGGTCTATTAGCTGCTCAGTGTGACAATTCCTGAAACAACGGGAATTAATAAGGTCCTTTCTGAAGAAAGGTCAACCTGCACAATAAGATAGAACAAAAGTTTGTATGCAATCATTCCAACTTAGATGTGCTATATTTGCAGTGCTTACAGGTGGAAACATACATTTTCTATAAAATTATTTATACTATGTTTTTTTATTGAATTTTCTAAGATTTTGAGCCTTATTTATGAAGCGTCAGCGCCACACAGCGCCACTTTTTTTTGCCTCAGTGGCACTCAGCATTTGATTTAAGACTAGCTCCCAAAAGATCACTGGTTAAAGCAGCGCCAGATATAAACTGGCTCTGTAGGTCAAGATCACAAGATCAAGATCTTGTAACTGTAATGTTGAAACGCTAACCAGCAAATATACAGCGGCGGAAAAATAGTAGTAGGCTCACAGGCACTGGGAAAATTGGCAGTCAGGGCTAACAGGCGCTGACACAGGCCATCTAATACCTAGTGCAACAATCAAAGCAAATTAGTTAGTATTCGGCGCTGCGACTTCTAGAGCCATTGTAGACCACAGCACAGTGCCAGAGAGGATGAAAATGCTAGCGCTCTGTAACTGGCGCTATAGCCACCAGAAAGATGCAAAATGGTGCATATTATAGATTAGGCCCTAAGTGCGGAACCTGAAAAATTATAATAAAATAAAAGAATGCATTGGTCGGGGCACAGTACAAATCCTGGGATAACCCTCATATTGCATACTGTATATAGCGGTAATCAATAATCTATTTTTGCTATGCCTAGTACATACTATATACTTTATTCCAGCAAGAGGTTGTTTTATTTTACCCGGGGCAACTGCTTTATATAGTGTTTATTTTGAGCAGTGTTCCTTTAATTGCTTTTGTGCCTTCCTGGCTCCCTTAGTCTAGCTGTGATGCAAGTAGCTCCTCCCTTCTTCCCGTCTCCTTCAGCCTTTTCTAATTTTACATCCAAGCAATGCACACCTGCTGCTCCCTCCTGCAGTCTACAGTCTTTTTACCTGTTGCTTTTATGGGTTTCCTGTTTCCTGTTGTATTGATCGTACATTTCTTGCTGTTAGAAGTGTTTATTGCAATTTACTGAAATAAAGCTTCTGAAACTTATCTACATAACTCATGACAAGCCTAGTAAGCTATTTGCCAAGCATTATGGAGTAAGAGCACATCCATCACATACACACCCAGACAAGAGGAAGCTGTCTGCAGAATCCACATTATTGCCATCTGTTGAGTCAGAATAGTAAAAACCGACTGTGGGTTTTGAACTATTTACAACATTTATCATCTGCTACACTCAAGATGCTTGGATCGCACCAAATGAAGGTGAAAAGCTGAGTATTAACAATTAAGTTGTTCAATTGCTGAATGTCTAGGAGGGAAGCTGTTTTTTCATCTGGATGTTCTTGCTAGAGGCATCCTAAATCAACAGCCACATGGAAGTAACTTGAATGGTTGACCACTGTGAAGAGGATCTCCAATGGTTTTTCCAACCCATTACTTCAGTCTTCATGCAAATAAGTTCTCATTAGTTCTTCCGTTGTTCTAGTAATACACTGCAGGCATAATTTATCATTTTTGGTTTCATCTCCATACCAGATTGTGAGAAAAGGGCACATGTGGGAAAAATCACAATGTAGTATATGAGCAGTAATTTGCTAGGGAGTTTGAATTTCTGGAATTTCTGGAAAAATATATTTGGATTTTAAGCTTTTTACCAGATCAATTTGCTTATACGATTTCAGACTGTACTGAGAAAATGTGTATTTACCACCCTTTTCACCTTCACTTCATCATAGTATAGCTGAAAGAAGCTTCCGTGGTGCTCTTCTAAGACACCAGTGATTGGTTTTATACCTGTGGTCCAGTTTTCGGACTTCCACATGATACCCTAGAATCATCTTTATTGATGAGACCACCAATTGTTTTGCCGAGCGATAGGTATCCATGATGGTGCCCAAACCAGCCTAGGCAAGGAGCAAGGTATCCTGTAGTATATTCCCCATTGCCCCCTGATTATTTTTGGTTAGTTTCACACGAGACACCTGTCTCGTTTTTTCATTCATCTTGCCACAAAATGTCTCCAACGAGATCCTCCTAGTTCCCATCGGAAAAAAATATTTTTACCCCTCATTTAGCCCCTAAATTCCGTAATATTTTCGTTTTTGTGAAATTTATATACAGACGCTGTTTTTTTTGTGGCTTGTACACATATGCGAATGTCTTTTTTTTAACTGTTTGACATATCCTGGCCCTGCAAGCCCATTACTTACTTATTGCTGTGCCAAGTCTCTTCTGTTCCATGCTTGCCTCTTTACTTCTTCCTAATGCATACCTTAACCACTTTCATGCTTGCTGTGCATTCTTTTTTACTGCCCACATGGATATAATGTAAACATTACTCTGATTGTTTATAATAATAAATGGAATGCAACACAACGTTATTTCATTTTTTAATCTGTAATTTTTTAGTCATAATGTTTTTTAAATGTTATTGTTATTTCTTTTTATTATTAAATTTTTTTTTGCTTGTGTGTGTATAAATAGCGTTTTTTCATCAATTTTAGGATCAAATCATTGCGCTACCTATCGTTCGCTGGAGCGTTGACCTGTTGTTAGATGTAGCGTTGTCTTGGGCGCTTTGCCCTCGGGATGCTACATAGATAAATAGAAATATGTAGCGCTAGTCTTAAGTCAGCCTCTTTATTTTTTATTGTGTATTATTTATTTTTTTTAGGTCATAATGTATTTTTATGTATTATTCATAATGTATTTTAAATTTTTTATTCATATAATTTTATTTTTTGATAATGTTTTTTTTTTTTTTTTTTTTTTAAATTAAATGTCACTTTACTTACTTGGGAAGTGCAGGCGGAAAAAATCGCCTCACCCAGTCCAGACCAATGCTGCATGACCTGGGTTAACGTGTATGTGGTTTCGGTCTCCTCCTCCACTTGGCCACCACTAGGAGTGCCAACATCCTTTGCATGTAGATATTGGGCAAGATGTCATATCTGTGGGTCATCATCATCTAAAGTGTGGAGAGAATCCATAGAAATGTTAAGCTAAGCAGGTTGTCAGGGCCCCCACAAACCATTTTAGATCAGCATGAATGTAACTGTGCTGCCTTGTTTTGAGATTTTTGGGCCTGTGTTAGTCCCTGCCGCCTGGTATCTGGCTGCCACACCAAGCTAGGACCAAACTGAGCCACCTTCACCTTGCCCAAAAGTGTTCCGGCGTGCTACCTATGTGCTCGCATAGAACTAGCATTGCTTGCTTTTGCATGTGTGAGCCTGCAGCTGGTGGTGTTCCTTTCACCCTGGCAATTTTGTTAACACTGACTCAACTACATCATGTGACACGCTCCAACGGATCCCAGAAGTTGCCATATGTCAGAACTTTGCGTCGGAGCAAACCCCTGCACACGCCACACACACTGACATCTGGATAAGGCAACACTCCCCCACTGTTGTTTGTGGCAGAAAAAAATGCACATACACAGGCAGAGCAGCTGAACCAAGCCAAGCCCTGATGGATGGGCCACAGCCCCATGAGTGTACTCAGCACACACAGCCAAAGCCAGAACCGCCTCAGCCAAAGTCAGACTAGTGCTAGGCCAAGCCAGAGCAGTTCCAGGCAAAATGCTAGGCCAAGCCACACCAGTTCCAGCCAAAGTGCTAGGTCAAGTCACGCCAGTTCTGGCCAAAGTACTAGGCTAGGCCAGAGCAGTGCGAGGCAAAGTGCTAGTCCAAGCCAGAGCAGTGCCATCCAAAGTTTGAGACCAAGACAGAGCAGTGCCAGGCAAAGTTTGAGGCCAAGACAGAACAGTGCCAGGCAAAGTTTGAGGCCAAGACAGAGCAACCCCCCGCACCCCCTCTCCCAATGTACCTGATACCCAAATTTCTTACCGTAGCAGGGCTCTAGTGCAGCAACAGCCCAGCTCCAATCTGCATCCCCCCTCTCCCCAGCAGGCTCCACTCCACGCTCATAATGACCAACCCCAGGCCAGACACACAGGCCGCCATGCAACCGTGTCCAGTCACCAGCCAGTCAGCAATATATGGCCTCAGGATCAGGCTCACCACCCATTGCGCTGATGTCCCCTATTCCCCCAGTACACAGGAAGATGATGGCCACTGCAATGTTTGCCACCACCAGAGGCGGGGTACCCTGAGTGGCAGGTTTAATGATGCCCAATGTCTGGCTGTAGCAACTGGGGTGTCTGACCATTTTGATTAGCTCTATGGACGCAGATCTTGAGCCACATCCAAAGCTGTCAAGTCTGACCTGTGGGACGTCATTACCAGGCAGGTTAATAGTGCTAGTCCAGAGCTAAAGGATGTTTCTCAAGTCAAAAAGAAGTTTGCAGACCTGAAATATGCAGTGAGGAAAAAAAATCAACAAAAGAAGACAACAGAGGTAAGGGACCATGTGCTATTGGAGCTGTTGATGTGGGCCCTGACCTTTGCATGCCTACATTCTTTGAGTCTTTTTTTTCAGCTTGCAAACTGGAGGTGGAATACCCAGCAATCTGAAATTTACAGCTGCAGAAGAAATGGTGTATGGTCTGTTGATCCTAGCAACACCTGGAAGTGGTAAGCTGTGGCCTTGTTTGGGTTGTTGTGTCAAGTTTGATGTCAGCTTCATTTTAATGGCCAAGTTCAGGACACCAGCACAGCCTAAATGTTCTGCCTGGGCTATGACACACAGTTTGGGCAACCAGGCGAATCTTGGAATAGTGCCACATGCCACCTCAAAGCCAAGTACTGACCTTTAAATGCATGTTTATGTGCCACACCTTGCTTACTTGCACAAGGTGTAACCATATGGGGTACCCATTGCTTAGACACACAAGGTATGGGACTTTACTAAGCGTATGCCCCATCCACATTGCAAGAAGGACCCAGCCAAAAAATATGGCCACCCAACCACAGGAACACACAAGTATTGCAGCTACATCAGCACAGACTGCGTCATCAAGGACTGCACTGATGGAAGACCTCTGCTGCAGCAGTTGCCTCCCCAGCACTCTCTGAACAACAGCAGCATCTGCCTTATAGGCTGCCACTGCAGCAGGATCTGCCTCAACAGATGCGCTTGCTGCAGCAGCTGGATCCACAAATCCATCCACAGAAGCATCTGCCTCTCCCTCTGCAGCTGCAGCTGGATCCACAAATCCATATGCAGCAGCAGCAGCAGCAGCAGCATCTGCCTTCCCCACTCCCTCTGCAGCAGCAGCTGGATCCACTAATCCATCTGCAGCAGCAGCTCCTTCCACCACTCCCTCTGTAGCAGCAGCTGGATCCACAGCTCTAGCATGACCAACAGCTGCAGCTTGATGAGCAGCTGCAGCCATCACCTCCACGGAAGAGCTCTGCTGCTGAGGATTTCCTTTTACCCACATCAAGCACAACATATGTGAAAAGGCCAAGCACAGCTCCAGGTGCAAGAGTCCCTACCTAGGGAAGAGGGCGACGGCCTCAGCCTTGTCGCCATCCTCCCCTGTTCAGGGGGGTGCAGTTGATGGAGGTGGATTGGCAGATAGCAGAGCCTTTAGGCAAATCACAGTCTGGTTCCACCAAAGCATGTCGAGACATATAATACTCCCCACCATTGCTTGAAGGTCAACAGAACAGTAAAGGGCACAGGGAGGCACTGATAGCACAGTACCAGCAGAAGAATTACTGGCATGCCTGGTGGAATTCCGAGAAGCCAGAGACCCACCAGATGTTTCAGACCCTTGGCAATAAGGATAACATTTGGTTTTGTTTTTGTTTGGGAATCTAAGAATATGGACCCAAACATACAACTGGGGAACAAACTAAACAAATTAACTAAAATGAGACAAGACAAGGTGGTTCCAGACAGACTGGCCAGAGGCACTCTGTGTGCCCCAATATAGATCTGCTGAAACATCCAGAAGAGTTGCAGAGGGGGACATATCCCAGGTATCTCCAGGAGGACAAAATTGTGCAGTACTATGCATGACACAATGATTTTGTTGACTTTCTGTGGCTGGCACTGCAGCCTCCCCCCAGTGTGGTCCAGGCAACGGAGCCAGGTCTTCAGCAAGCCAAAGGCTCGCTCCACCACTGCCCTTGTCTTGCTATGAGCCTGGTTGTAGTCTGAGGCCGCAGAATGGAGGTCATAAGGCATGGAAAAAGGGGGTAGCCGGAATCACCTACAAAAATAAGAGAAGAATTAGGCACATACGCCATAAACACATTATCACCTGCAAAAAAAATGGAAGGGCAGAGACAGGGGATGCATCCACATATACACAAGTTCAAACTGAGAAAAAAACTTTAGCAAGAGAGGAGTAATAATGACAACACTTACCAAGTAGCCACCCGCCAGACAGCTGGTCAGACTCAAATTGTGCAAACAGGCTGGATTTGCGCAGTATGTAGTCGTCATAGGTGGAGCCCAGAAATCCAGGCATAACACTCAGGAACCGGAGGTCAGGACCCGCCAAACACTGCACATTGATGGAATGGCCCATCTTACGGTTTCTACGCAAAAGCAACAAAGCACACAGGTCAAGAGCAGAGCAGCATTCAAGCAGACCTACACTTACAGAACAGATGCTAAGCAGAAAGGGACAACCGCTGGTAAAACTGCCTTCTTTGGGTAAGAAAAAGGGACTTGACAGATTGTGTAAGGTATGAGGCCATAACTTGTGTGACCAAAAGGAAAATAAACTGCTCATTAACATTGGCTTACTTCAGAGTGAAGCAGCTACAGGGAACAAGGGGCAACTAGTTGAAGGGGGAGATTGAGTTCCACTTTACAGGAGGCAATGCAACTCAAGGGCCAACAAACACTAAATACGGGGAAGCTAGACTAAAAATAGATGTCACAACATAGCATTGAATTAAGGATGCAAAGGGAAACCAAATATACCAATATATATATCTGCAACTGGCGGCACCAATGCCATGTGTGTACAGTCTATTGCATACATAACGTTGGGCATATCAGCCATCTCATAAAAGCCCAGCTACTCTTCATCGAAGGGCTCCATCACCAAACGTCCCCATGCACCACGCCACTGCACTCCTTCCAGGAGACAGAGCCCTTAATTGGAAAGTAAAAAAAGTCAGTTTTATTGGCACGTCTGGAAGGGAAAATCAAGGCTAATCAGGGCTGTAAATCATGCACAAGTCCATACTAGTCCAGTAATATACGCTAAAGCGCAAAAACAACACAGGGAAAACACACAGTAGAGTGCGTGAAAAGGCTAAACATGCACTTACACAAACTAAAAATACATCCTAAATAACACAACAGAATCTCAAAAATTTGCACACGTTTTGATGCATAACTGCGTTAAAGAAAGGATGTGAATCAACCATATTCTTACGCTTTTTTTTTTTAATAAAGTGAATTTTTTACTATCATGATTTTTTTCCAACTGTTATTGAATCAATGCCTATATCTGAGAGAAACTGACAAGCACAGGGAAAAGCAGCTACCCCTAATGCAGATGTGGTTACAGTGGACTTCTCACAGTGTGATTTAGGGGGAGGTGAATTTCAGTCCAGCTTCTGGTTTGTGAAAGGGTGGTTATACTTGTGGTTTGACAAGGGGATATACAGCAGAAACAACATTGTTACATTTTAGTTACATTTACAACCATATCTCAGTTGATGTCATTAATAATGTGGTAAAGTAAAGTAGTTTGGCTTAGAGCAACGTGGCCTCCCATATACTGTTTTTATTAGATATCAGTTGCAAAGTACACTACTCTATGATGCTAAAATCAGTTGCGTTCCCTTGTGTTTGACTTTGGGTACTTTGGGTGTCATAGTAGAATTGGGCACTATTCATCAGTTATTGATTATCTATGGATACTTACATGTGTTTGTTTGTGTATGTAAGTATATCGATAGAACGATACTGCAGACATATATATATATATATATATATCATAAAACCCAACCACACAGATATGTTTAGACATTATTACCTTTTTAAGATAAGCCTTTGTATTTTCCTTCTTGTTTGATAACCTATTATTAAGAGATCCTCATTTTTTCTGCCTGATAAATTTCTTCCTCTATTAGATGGTATCTATAAATGTAAATTTATGACATTACTTCCCAAACAAGAATTCTACAGCACGTCTTTTGGTAAATGTGTTGTGTTCTCCAGTCCAAGTGTTTAAAATGATTTTTTTCAGCTTCTTGCATAGGAATTGTCACAGGGAGAATAAAAACCACATAGACTATACATTAAAATCACTTTAATCTTTGAGCCGTCATCCGCTGCTTCAAGAAATGCCAAACTGCTATTGTTTAATGTCTGTCATTTCAAAAAGAAAACGAAGAAGTTATCTATCCTGTAAAATTATTAACTGATGCTAAAATTGCCTTGTAAGTATTAGGACAATAGCAATTTCGTAACAGCTGGGACACTGCCAATGCAAGATAAGTACAGTTCGCTCTGTAGACTCATAAAGTGCTTTGAAATGGTTTATGAGTGATGGGAGGATGCTTTTTCTAAGTGAGGAAAGCAATGTTTTGTAGCACAGAAAGGCTTGAAAAGCTGACACACAGCCATGCAAATGCCATTCTTTTCGGTAAGTAATTTGCGTTTTCTTTCAAAGGCATAAATGGCATAGTTAGACACATTATTTTGTATATTGCACATAACAATACAAGATGCGCCAACCCAGCGAGCACATAACATTTCGTATTGATAAAAGAATCCTGGATAGCGTGTGTGATTAACATAAATGTATACACATGCTACTAATGCCTTCCACGGTGCAAAGTGGAATGGGAAAAAGCTAAGATGACTTACCGTGTGTGTTGAAGACCTAGCACAATTAGTAGAACATTAATAGTAACTAAAGATAAAAGAATCCTGCCACTTTTTTTTACCCAAGGACCATATTAAACTGGAGCTGACCAAATGTCAGTATTTGAGATGAACATCATAAGGGATTAATCAAAAGTAGGAATCCTTTTCAATCCTCAATTTATTGTCAAATGTATTCTCATTTTAAATATACAAAAGTCTTAAAGGAGCCACAGCACTCAAACCAGTTAGCTTGCTGACCAACCTACAATCTGTCTCTAAACTTGGTTAAAAACAGAGGACTCGGTCACACACATCTGCAGAAGCTTAAGCTGCACCACCAGCGCCAAGGTGCCCATGTGAGGTGCAGTCCTAACTCTAATCTCTGAGAGCCCATTTGGGACATACAGTGCAATAGATAAATTGGGAGCAGGCTTACCTGAGGTTGCCCTAAACCTCAAGTGCAAGCCATGGGGTGGAAGGGTCAAAGACCTTGCAATACAGCCTAGACCCCACACTCCATGTGCTTGCACAAATTCAAAAGAAACAAAGGAGGGGTGGCAGCCGCTCAGACCATTTTATAACTAACCTGGGAGGTGCACGTTAGCAGGGCAATTAGGATACAAAAGTCTTAAAGGAGCCACAGCACTCAAACCAGTTAGCTTGCTGACCAACCTACAATCTGTCTCTAAACTTGGTTAAAAACAGAGGACTCGGTCACACACATCTGCAGAAGTATGCTTAAGCTGCACCACCAGCGCCAAGGTGCCCCTGTGAGGTGCAGTCCTAACTCTAATCTCTGAGAGCCCCATTTGGGACATACAGTGCAATAGATACATTGGGAGCAGGCGTACCTATTTTAAATATAAGTAGCTGATTTGTCTGCCTGGAAGTTCAGGTTTAGATTGGCAACTTCAAATGTAGAGGTGGTCAGTTGTTGCAATCCTCATATGCAATAATAGATCCATATGGTTTAAAAAGACATCATAATGGATTAAAAAGTTCTTCCTCTGGGATATATTAGAAAATGCCAGAGCTTTGTTAAAGCAGACCTATAACCAGATTTAACCCTCAGCTGCCCCAAGGAACCTGTGTCACTTTTCCCTAAGCATACCTGATCAGGATGCAAACTCTGGCCAGTTGACCTGCCAGTGACTAATTAGGTGCTATGGGTGGGCATGTACAGTGCTATGCACTTCATGCTGGCCCACAGTGCTGATCGCCTGCAGGTCTCGTGGCTGACCAAGAAAATATGAGAGAATAGAGTGAGATACATTTTGAATGGTAATCAGGATGTCTAATGATGTGGTAGAGATGCAGGATTCTTTAGAATTAAAATAAATGCAATGTGCATAGTGAGCACTCTTTTGTTTAGTTCTTTTCAATGAATCCAGTGCTGAGATAATTAATTTAGTTGTATTAGTCTACTGAATGCAAGAATTGCTACGTCTGTAAGCAGTGGCCTTAGAGGTTGGGTCAGTTTAAAGGTCTGCTGTACAAGATGCCTAGTAGGAAGTCAGAAGGTACACTATAAGGACAAGATGTGGAGGCCAATGTATCACTAGCGCCTCGTAGTGCCACTTGAGCATCTGCAGTGAGACACTATTAGCACCTCAGCCACAGGCAGACAGCGCTGTTAGTGTTTGACGCTGTAGGCTACCTGTGGCCCAGTGTCTTGTTTGTTTTTTCTCCAATGGAGCTAGTGACAGATAGCTTTGGTGAGGAGGGCCAGAAATCATATATATTTAACATGTAAAGAAACAGCGCCAGCGCGGGCGCTGTGTAACCAGGGTACCCAGGCATACAGCGCCATATGCAATACAAAAAAAGGCTTTACCTGGGAATAGCTTGGTGTTGGTGAGGAGGGCCAGAAAGTATTTAACATGCAAATAAACAGCGCCAGCACGGGTGCTGCGTAACTACGATATTCAGGCATACAGCGCCATGTGCAGTACAAAAAAAGGCTTTAACTGGGAATAGCTTGGTGTTGGTGAGGAGGGCCAGAAAGTATTTAACATGCAAATAAACAGCGCCAGCACGGGTGCTGCGTAACTACGATATTCAGGCATACAGCGCCACGTGCAGTACAAAAAAAGGCTTTAACTGGGAATGGCTGCACAGTGATCAAGCGAAAACACATGGAATGCCATTGGAAACATACATATGACATGACACATGATTGGCAGGCATGAAAACACAAGTTAGCAGCAGGTAACCTAAGTACAATAATGAACAAATAAAAATTCTGAACATGCTAGGGATCCTGTGTCACTTGACTGAGCGAAAAAAAAAAAAACAATAGAAATTCACTAACCAGAAGTCAACAAAAATAAAGGACTGGAATGGCTAATTGAAGCCTATGGGAGAACGTCACTTAGCGCCTGAAGTGATGTGGCGCTGTAGGGAACACAGCGCCAGCATTAACTAAGCACCCGGTGCTTTTGATACATGGAATGTTACATGGTGCTGGGCAAGGCGCTCAACAATTTTTTGTATCAGAAATAAGACCTGCCACTATGTGCCGCTACGTGGCATTCGCTTTTCAAGAGGCAATTTTAGCCATTTTGGAAGACATTTGCATTAGATGATGGAAAAGGTGCAGAGGAGAGCCACCAAACTAATAAGAGGAATGAAGGATCTTCGTTATGAGGAAAGATTACTAGAACTAGAAAGATTACTAGCATGAACTCTGTTTAGTCTTGAGAGGAGACGACTGGGGGGGGGGACATGATTAACTTATAAAAATATATAAATGGCCAATACAAAACATATGGGGAAACACTATTTCAGGTCAAATCCTCTCTAAAGACAAGGTGGCACTCCCATCTACTGGTAAAAAGAAATTCAATCTCCGGAGGTGACAATCATTTTTTACCATAAGAACTATAAATCTGTGGAATGTCCTTCCACAGAAGCTTGTTACAGCATCAATCGCTGACAGCTTCAAAATAGGATTAGAAGCTTATTTAGAAGAAAATAACATTAACAGTTACTATTAGCGGTTATTAGTAAAAAAAAAAAATAAAAAAAAAAAAACCCAAAAACTAAAAAAATATATAAACTAAAAAATAACTTCCCCTACCCCAACAATCTTGGATGAACTTGATGGACATATGTCTATTTTCAACCTTATTAACTATTTAACTACAGTATGATAACTAGAGATGAGCGAACTTCTTGAAAGTTCGATTCGGGCGATTCGCCGAATTTCCCCGAGAAATTCGGGTTCGCCCGAATCGAACTTTCACGAATCGCTCATCTGAAAAAAAAAATGCCGGCATGGTGGGAGCGTGGAGGCCGGCGCCGCTCTCAGCTGTCATCAGAGGACACGTCATCAGAGGGAGCGCCATCAGAGGGCGCGTCATCAGAGGGCGCGTCATCAGAGGGCACCTGAGAGCGGTCTGGCCTCCACGCTCTGACCATGCAGGTAAGTGTTTGCTTTTTAAAAAAATGCCGGCTGCGCTGTCAGCGGGCCGGCTTCCGCCACCCGCTGACAGGCGTAGCCGGCCTGCCCGCTCCCACCATGCCGGCATTTTTTTTTTTATTTCAGGGAAAATTCGATCGGCACGAACCAAAAAAAATTCGGGTTCGTGCCGAATCGAATTTTCCCTGAAATTCGGAGCGAATTCCGGTTCGTCCGAACCGGTTCGCTCATCCCTAATGATAACCAACATTTGTGATAGAAATTCTCTAAAGAGGACCTTTCTTCACCTATAGATTTTCCCTTAGATACAAAGCTATTTATCCTCTTTTAATGCTGCCTTCTTCTTCTCCAGCATGGTGCTTTATTTTTCTAACAGTAAATATTACAGAACATGAACCTATATACAAGCAACATAGGACTTTGATATCTTATTAGATAACATAATTATATAACTAATTATCATAATTATAGTCCAGTGCATAGATTTCGTGCCTGACAAGCGCTAGCTCAAGATTTTAACAATTGCAAGAAACATGCAAATTGGTTTTAACAGCTGTTAAACTTTGAGCGATGCTATTTCTTCTTTAGAAAATAATTATGACTCCAAGATGGGAAAATGGATAGCACGCATTTGAAATGGGAACTCACTGTCAGAATTATTAATGGAAATATCAGTAAACCTATCTTTTCTGAGAGTGAAACACTCAGAAAGCCAGTTACATGCAGCCTATCAAGTATCTTAGGAGTAAGTGTGCATATTACCATTGCCTGTCAAATGAACAGTGATGTGTATATTAAAGTCTTCTCAGTTCTGAAGCATACATTTACATGACTATATGGATCATTCTTGTGTTATGTAAACTGAAGGATACATTAAACAAGACCATGACATTCCCTGAACATACCACTATGACCATAACAATATTTTGTTCTTTCTAATTAGTCACAAAGTCATCAAGGTACCAAAACATATTCAGCTCCTTTCCTGAACCCGAAAGTTTAAGTTACCTCGCTGTCTGTCATGGGCCTGTCTATGGGTGGCTAAAAATCATCCCAGCGTTTAACTTTCTCTGGTCAGCCCACCATTAGTCGGGGAGGCTGATTCATTAATAGCGGCAGGTAGCGACAGTTGAGCAACTGTAGCGGCATTTTCAGAGCACCCGCTAGTAGTCGCTGTGCTTGCCCGTTGTTCGTAGTTGATAGCGACTCACTCGGTTTGCCTTAATGTTGAATATTGGGTGAGGAGTCGCTATTTGACAGGTTCCGCACTGTATGGGAGCGCATGATAGCGACTGGCCCTAGCGACCGGCTCCCACCATATTCATTAAAAAATCACGCTCAAAAAATTATTGCGCTGTAAAATGCATGTTTAAACCCCAGAGCGCTGGCGGCGATGGGTTAAAAGTAGTTTTTTAACCCCAAAACAACCATATTTTTGGAAACCAAAAAAAAAACAAGTTTTTTCAATAATTTAGTAACATGAATACATTAATATCAGACCTGTAATATCAATTCTGTACATTTTTTTTTCCCTTAAAAAAATTATCTAAAATGGCAGAAGTGGTCACAGAATTTTTCACATAAAAAAAAAAAAAAATGAATAACAATTAATTATGAATATTTAAAGATTGTTCCATTGAAATGCATTGGAGAGCGCCAGGTAGCGAGAGGTCAGACGCTGGCGCTGTGGGCTGAGGCTGGAATAATGATGAATGAGTCGCTATATGGCGCTATCTCAGTCGCTAAGCAGGATTGGCTTGATAAATGTGTGATTGTGGTGGGGAGCCGGCGTTCTCGTGGCGGGGCCCGTCATTACCGGCCGCTCACCAGTCGCTACCTGTCGCTATTCCTTCATAAATAAGGGCCTATGAGAGGCTGCACCCTGTTTTAATGTGTTTCCTAGCTATTAAACATGTATACAGAACAGCAAAGGCTATAGCATTGAGCACTGCCGAGACTGATTTGGGGCCCAGTGGATAAGGCCGGTATTAAAGTGACCCAGATAAAACCAAAGTGGTGCATCCCAGCAAAAGAAAATGTAATTGCACCAAAGGAAGTTAATCTATCCCATTTGGAGCTCAGGAATGTTTACACTTGTACCTCAAAGCCTGGTTTAGGAACACCTTCAATCAGGATAGACAGGCTCTTTAAAGGGTGGTATCAGCAGCTCAGCACACCATCTGAACACCATCTATAGCAAGTAGTGCTGATGGGCAAACAATTAGTGTAGGACCTCAACTATGCTAACATCAGATACTTCCCCCAGGAAAATGCTTCTGCTCCCTGAAGCCTGTTCACCTCACACCTAATCTCAGAGGTGGGATACAAATCTTTTCTATATATAAAGTTGTCAAGTGCTGCACACATTTATATTTGTATAATTAATGAGCATACAACCTAATAAACAGCAAACTGTGTAATACGATTGAAATG
Source organism: Gastrophryne carolinensis (assembly GCA_027917425.1). NCBI lineage: Eukaryota > Metazoa > Chordata > Amphibia > Anura > Microhylidae > Gastrophryne > Gastrophryne carolinensis. Next base: position 129,623,358 of record CM051244.1, on the reverse strand, counting down.
TGTCTAAGCAATATTAAAGAGGAACATCGAGTCTAAAAGACCCCAGGGCCATCCAAGTTCAACTCCTTGGGGCAAATTGGGATTCCCTGCTGTGTAAACCCCCCCAGAATCCCTATTTCACTCAGCCAATCAGCGCTCTCATTCTTGCCCAAGTTTGCACCGTGGGAGCGACAGGAAGGTGAGTGAATGGGATTACCTGGGGGGGGGGGGACACTGAGAGTAACAACACCCTAAAAAGTGAAAATCTGACTGTTGGTGAAAAGACTGTTGGTCTACTTGAAAATGGACCTAAACCCTTCCTGCCAACTCTATGCCAGGGAGGATTTGCATGACACACTGTGCTCACTGTTTAAGGTAGATCAAAACTGTTGCTAGAGTCTAAGTCTAGATCGGCATCCTGCATATGCTGAGGTCCCAGACTGAGGTGAGTATATGTCAAAACTGGGAAGTTTCACATTGCAGGGCATCAATACTGTGTGTGCTGGTGGATGCTTTGAAGAGGCTTTTGGTCCTCCAGTATAGTGATGTCACAGTGCTATGGCTCTCTATTGCCAATGTAAAGTCTAAGCCTGGTCCTCCAGGCTGATAAGGACTGAGGCGCACAGTGTCAGAAAGCTAGAAAGCTAGATATGGTTACACATACCTCACACTGCCACCATAAATTCATGCTGTCTCTGACCTGCAGGCTGAAGGAAGCCATAACGATGTGCATGCGCCATGTCTCCTCCTCCCCCATCTCTGACTCCCGCATGTGACTGCATGTAGTGCAGTGATAGGCTAGGCTCTGGAGGGGGCGGGGAAGACACCGTGCAGAACAGCGAGGAAGTCTGTCTCCATCCTGGACAGCAATCGCTAGGCTGTCCTGGCTACAACAATAGCTTTTACTTGCCGCTCCTGGGTAGCCGACGAGCCACACAACAGGTACCTGCAAGCTACGGGTTGGGGATTACAGCTTTAGAGCTACAATTTACTTTGTGAAGTCTGAGCAGAGATTCTACAGGTATAATAATATTTAGAGATGAGCGAACTTCTTGAAAGTTCGATTCGGGCGATTCGCCGAATTTCCCCAAGAAATTCGGGTTCGCCCGAATCGAACTTTCACGAATCGCTCATCTGAAAAAAAAAATGCCGGCATGGTCGGAGCGTGGAGGCCGGCGCCGCTCTCAGCTGTCATCAGAGGACGCGTCATCAGAGGGCGCGTCATCAGAGGGCGCCTGAGAGCGGCGTCGGCCTCCACGCTCTGACCATGCAAGTAAGTGTTTGCTTTTTAAAAAAAATGCCGGCATGGTGGGAGCGGGCAGGCCGGCTGCGCTGTCAGCGGGCGGCCGAAGCCTGCCCGCTCCCACCATGCCGGCATTTTTTTTTTTTTTATTTCAGGGGAAATTCGATCGGCACGAACTAAAAAAAATTCGGGTTTGTGCCGAATCAATATTTCCCTGAAATTCGGAGCGAATTCCGGTTCGTCCGAACCGGTTCGCTCATCCCTAATAATATTGATCATCTTTTGACCCTTTTCAGCAACTTTCTGAAAACTATCAGGAAGAATAGAAACATAAGGTTGCCAACAGAAGGAGACCATTCAGTCATCTAGTCTACCTTTATGTGCTTATATCTTTATCATGGGATAGATGAATGTTTAATTGCACTGGTTTGATTTGTTGCTCTAAGTTTGTTCCATGGATCTACCACTCATTTTGTAAAATAATATTAATACTACTAACTTTGCTTGTGATCTTCCCTCTAGTTTCAGGCCGTGTTCCATTGTTAAATCATAGGTTTCATCTTAAAAAACACTTCTCTGCTTAACTTTATTCAAACCTTTACCATACCTAAAGGTTTCAATCATGTCTTACATCTTTACTCCAGGATGTTTCAATTTTGTTTTTTAACTCTTGGCAAATATCCAAATAATGATTTTTACACGTGTTCCTACTGTATATATACTGCACATGTGTGACTACCTTGTGCTACATATTTTGTAACGTTGAACGCGGCATTAATACATATATACATATTTGTTCTATGTTAATAGAGACATTAAAGAGGAACATCGGTGTTACTTTGGAGTTAAAAATAACTTTTCAGACTTCCTGTGCCTGCCCCCCTACCCCTCAGGTTCACTAATTTGTGCTCACCTTCCTAGGCCGTCCATTACTCGGTCCCTGGGTGCCTTCTGATGGGCAGCACCAGTTTTCTTCTCCTCTTCTTCCCAGCAGACAATGCGCCCGTCCCTGCTGTATAGACTGCAGCGCAGGGGGGGGGAAATGCCGCAATATTTGAGAGAAGACAGGTAAGAGCTTCCGGAGGGCTAAAGCGGGAGCTGTCAGTTAGTGTATGGCTAAACTGTGGGAATACAACAGGATGTTAGCGATTAACAGATCACCAACATCCAAAAGATAAGCAGGGTCATGGGGAGGCATGAAATAGTCCGACGCATTGGGAGGTCTATTGTACCTTCTCCCTGTAATGTACCCACTGCCACATTTACAAGATTGGCCACACAAATTCCATACCTATCTTTAACCCTTTAACTGCCAGCGTTCCTGGAGAAGTTGTCACCCTCTGTTGATAGCCTATTTTCCGCTATTTTCCGCTACACATGTTCGACTGTGATTTTTGAAGGGATTTCCAGTTATTTCCCTATAAAATTATATATTGTTTTTTATTGTTTTTTTCAGCAGAGTCCGGGCTTCAACAGGGAATATCTTGTTTTTAAGTTTATCAATGTTTTCCTAATATTTTTGTGGAAAATAAGGTAAAAAAAAAATAAAAAATTTACATTTTGTAGTGTTTTTTCTTAATAAAAACTTAACTTAACAAAGTCATATTGTGTGTAAAAGCCCTATTCCTCCCAATTCCAACGTTACCACATATGTAGTGCTAGACACCCATTCCTGACCAGGAGGCACCACAAACTTAATAGAGCACTTGAGGAGGTTTTCAAAGAAAATACAATTATTTTGCGCTCATTGCAGTTTCTTAACATAAACACCCCTTTACATTTGAAATACCCCCCCAAAACCATATATTAACTGAATGTACACACCTCAAGCTATCTAGGCGTATCAGGCCTGATGTTGTGGCTACATATGTCCAGGTGGAGTCAATCAAAGAAATCCGGCTTTTCACAAGGTTTTTTGAAAAAAATAATATAAAACAGAATGAAAGCCAAATGTTTCCTAAAAAAAATATACTAACAAGAAAAAACATACCTAATAGAAAACGGCAACGTCCCCTAAACAGAACAATACCCAACATGCATTGCTAACTCCAAGGGTAGGGTTGCCATTCACACTAAAGGAAAGCATATGCATAATGGGCATTTCACTTGAAAATTCCTACTCTGCAGACAAAGTGTGCACCTTGTGCTTTTTCAACCAAAACAGCCCTTTGCAAATTAAATAACCCCCATAAACCATATATCCCCAGAAAGTACACACCTCAAGCGTTCTAGGTGTACCAGGCTTGTTGTCGTGGCAGGAGCTTTCTGGGTGCAATCCTTTGAGGAATTCACTAGTGCCCTAAAAAAATTGTAAAAATTCATAATCAAAACCACATTTTCCTATAAAAAATACACTAACCACAAAAACATGCCCGATGTGAAACAGCAACGTCCCCTGAACAGAACAATACCCAACATGCATTGCTAACTCCAAGGGTAGGGTTACCATTCACCCTAAAAGAAAGCATATGCATAGTTAAAATCCTGAACGTATATACACGTTTTACGCAGTTTCCATATAAAATGTTATAAAAAACAGATTCACAACCATATTTTTCTAAAAAAACATCTGAAACAGCAGGGTCCCCCAAACAGAATACCCGACATGCATAGCTCAACACCTCACTATAAAAGCGCACAAAACAGCCTTTGCATTTCTTAATGATACTAACAGGTGCAATAAGGATTGGACTTGTGAGGTGCAGATAGGGTACAGTAGCTGTGGCATCAGATCATATGATCAGGTACAGATATTACGATCCTGAAAAGGGGCCCACTTTTTAACCATCATGTGCCACAAGTAACCTGCTGCTCCTCCTCTAGCACTACCTATTGCATCTGTAAAAATAAAATAAATGAAAAGAAAACACAGACCACACCCAACTACCTTTCCCAGCAGACAAAATGGGTTCACCTACCATCTAAACTGAACATAAAATGAAAGCAATACCAATCAGTAATATACCTGGGTATAGTATGCTTCAAAACAGTGATCAAAGCACAAACCAGGCTGGCTGGGGCACTTTGGGCAATAGTACCGCACGTCCTTCCTGATGCCATGCTTTCTACATACTCATACGGGGAAACCCGGAGGTCGGACTTACCTAGCCCATGCCAGCACATCTTTGCGTGCCTGCGCGACCGGCATACCGCTGAGGAGACCTGCCACCGTGGGTGAAAGAGGCCCGGCAGGCCCGCACCGCAGACGCTGAGAAGGTCCTGCCGTCGCCCAAGGAGGGAACCGGATACAGTCAGCCTGCCGGCCCGGGAGCCGCGGAGGCATTGTCGCCTCTGAGAATGGGGAGGATCAGCCGGATCTGCCCACTGCCACCGCAAAGGAGGAACCTCCAGTCGAGGAGGCGAGGAGTGCCTGGTGATCGCGGTGAGTGCTGTTACCCTTGCCCAGGGAGCTGCCCCAGAGACTGCCCAAAGCTTTGCCCCTGTCACTGTCCCAAGTCCCATTCCTGCCCCGTTGGTGGACTCTGAGCCCGAAGAAGCCCCGGGAGCATTGTTTTTCCCCCAGCACCGGGAAGACGCAAACTGTCCCGCTGGCCCTGTGTGGGAGGAAGCAGAGGAGGAACCCTGGGAAGCTGAAACCCCAGGCCGTGTTCAAATAATTTGGCCATCCAGACCACCCCCAGAGGAGGAAGTAGTGTACCCAGTTGGGATGCCTGAGCCAACGGGATATCTGCGTTACACCCGCCGGCCCCCTCAAACATGGGCCTGCAACGGGTTGGGAAACCCCCGCCAACTGTCCACGTGGTCCCGAGCCCAATGCAAGTTACAGCACAGGGTTGCCCTGGAGATTGGGAGAGACTATCCCTATTGCACTGAAGCTGAAATAGACTGGGTGGAGGAGAGCAGAGAAAGGTGGTTAGAAGGACACATTCGGGAGTTGATGAAAATACCTTTCACATTCCCCATTGAGTCTCTGTCTGATCCAAAGTTGGAGGAGTTTAAGCACCACTTGAGAAGCTGGAAGTACGGAAGGAACATTTACAAAGACAGAGTGGTCATTGTACATCCCGAGCACGGAGAGACCGTGTACCGGCGCAGGGTGAATTTACCTGATGGAAGCATCCTAGAGAAGCCTGACCCACGCTTCTATGGTCCTTAAAGAGACACGGCCTAATAGTTAAATCATCGCATTAAAAATTGCACTTTAATGTTTTTATTTTATCTTATAGGTGTTAGTAGTGAAACGTTTACATTTGAAACCAATGTTATGTCTTTTATGTCTGCAGTAAGATGTTGACCCGGTTTTATTGCACTAGTAGTTTTGAATCAAAAGTACTTTTCCATTTTTTTACCTCAACTCACCAGTGAGAAAATATTTTTCATCCTCACAAGTGAGATTAAAATAGCTTATTTTTCTACTAGGAAAATGTAAAAGTCTTTTCCAAGGCTATCCATCTAAGGCTGAATAAAACTTAACATTTTGTTCTTGCGACAAAAATGGGTTTCAGTGTCTTACAACAAATACATTGAATGCTGAAGTAATATTCAACATTTTTATTATGACGCGTTCAAAGTTTAATACTTCTTTAAATGACATAGAATTTTAAGGTTGTTCTTACAAGAAAGAAGAAAGACACAGAGACCAGTGTCGCCCAGGTGTGGAAAGTGAAATGTAATTAATGATGTTATGTGATTTAATTTGAAATGTTTTTGCATCATGACCAGATGCTAGTGTTTAAATCTGCCTCAGTGGTACCAGCTAGGGATGAGCGAACCGGTTCGGACGAACCGGAATTCACTCCGAATTTCAGGGAAAATTCGATTCGGCACGAACCCGAATTTTTTTTGGTTCATGCCGATCGAATTTTCCCTGAAATAAAAAAAAAAAAAATGCCGGCATGGTGGGAGCGGGCAGGCCGGCTACGCTGTCAGCGGGCGGCGGAAGCCGGCCCGCTGACAGCGCAGCCGGCCTGCCCGCTCCCACCATGCCTGCATTTTTTTAAAAAGCAAACACTTACCTGCATGGTCGGAGCGTGGAGGCCGGCGCCGCTCTCAGGCGCCCTCTGATGACGCGCCCTCTGATGACGCGTCCTCCACGCTCCGACCATGTTTGCTTAAAAAAAAAATGCTGGCATGGTGGGAGTGGGCAGGCCGGCTACGCTATCAGCGACCTGCGGGGGCCCGCTGACAGCGTAGCCGGCCTGCCCGCTTCCACCATGCCGCCATTTTTTTTTCAGATGAGCGATTCATGAAAGTTCGATTCGGGCGAACCCGAATTTCTTTGGGAAATTCGGCGAATCGCCCGAATCGAACTTTCAAGAAGTTCGCTCATCTCTAGTACCAGCTACCGCTCTAGGAACTCTTAGATGTGGGTGGGCAGTAAATAAAGCTTCTGCATGAGTCCTTACACCCTATTTACAGTGGTGGATGGCTCTAGGAGTTCTGTTTGCTATAGTCTTTAATGTTTCATGGGGGTAGATGGGAAGGAGTGTGTCTTGATCACTCACCTCCTTTAGTTGTGTTAAAACTGTGATACGGGAGTTAGGTTGAAAACCCACGAACCTGATCTGTTCAAGGTGATCTACCATACCCCCTTACACCTGCCACCTCTAAAGGAGGCAATGCTGCGCGTTCTAGCTGAACAAGGGAGCTAGAATTGCAAGGAGCTTAAAGGAGTTTTTCATGGGAACTTAGAATTAAATGGTAATTTGTATATAGGTAAGTAGTGGGGTAATCAGTACAAGTGTAGTTAAAAAGTAGGTCTATGTTGTGCAGCTCTAAAGTGGTAGCTGCTGTAAATATCGGCTGGGTGTCGGGGAGCGTCACCCGGACTGATCCAACTGCTCAGATGGGGGGAGAACATATTCCCTGCGCTGTGTGTGGAGAGGTGCAGGGCAGCATAGTGGAGAGGTCAGAGGAGGGGGGCGGAGCTTTAGTCCACCGCAGTGTTGATTTATGTTGATAATAGCTGACACTGCCTTCCTATGTCCTCGCTATTCAGTGCTAGGCAGTGTCCAGCATCAGGTGGAGAGTGTGTTGTCTTTTGTTGAGATTAGCGAGGATATAGCGAGGCAGGGTCAGCTACATGTCAAGTATCAGTGCTGGCTGCCATCCAACATAGATAAAGCTATTGCAACATTGTCTCGGCTTTAGAAGGTCATATAGCTGAAACAGTGCTAAAATTTCAGCAAGTGGTTTGGTTCGATGGTTAGTGTGCTGGTCTATGAAGCATAGAATTGTGAGTTCATATCCCAGTCCCTACAACTTTATTTTTTTGTTTAATTTAGAATTTTGTGTTTAAATCCTGTTTTTTTTTGGCTCTACACATTTTTTTTCATGTTTCCTCTGCTGCAGTATCTTCAGGTTTACCATTTTCTCTTTCATATTCGTACAACATGTTTTCTATGTATTTTTTCAGCTTTGTGTGTTTTGAGCGAAGCACAACCCAGGATTTTCACTATCTGGAGTTTTGTTTTGTGCCTCTAGGGGCATCCCGACTTGGGATGCCTCGCTATCTGAAATCCCCCAGTTTGTCTTGAAAACGTACCTTTCCCTGTCCCATGGCGCATGCATGGGCTCACATCCAATCAGCATGGTTTGCTCAGCTGGCTCTATTTGCATGCAGAGCATGGCACTCGGGAGCCTGAGCAGCAACATCTTTGGCGGCCCAGCCTATCTAAATGGCTATCTGTGGCAGCGCGCCTCAGCCCAGAGATGCTGAGGATGCTGCTACGGCTATTTACATTGCCACTGGAGCCAGGAAAAACGGTGGGATTTGTGGTGACCTGGATGGCTTTTCACACAGTGGGGCATCCCGATCTAGGATGAGCCAGGGGCCAGCACTGGAGCCTTTTAGACCCCAGGGTCGGCCACTCAGGGTTTTTTCCACCAATACCTTTATATATATACCTGCAGTCATTCAAAGCAGAATTTCAGTCGTTTTCAGTCAGTTTAGTTTATTTTGTAAAGATATTTGAGTATATTACATATTTGAGTCACCTGGTGGTCTCATCACAGAAGCAGCACCTCACACACACAGCTGTTACTGCCGAGTACAGCGCCTGCCTGTGAGGAAAGCTGTTGCTAGGAGACCAGTGGGCTAAATGATGCAACTCACGGAATAAAACCCAGCAGATCCCCCCATTCAGCAAATGGACTGAGCCATTGTCATTATACAATTTAAAAGCAAGGCATATATTTTTTCCTTTTTCTATCGCCACATTATTTGTACACGTTAGAAGCTTTTGTGTGGCTATTTAATTATTTATCTTTCTTAATGCGAATTTTTGCGATAGTGCTCCTTTAACGCTCAGTGCTCGATATTCAATATTCAGAAAAGAGAACCTGTCCTATCACAACCGGCCACTGGAAGTGTAATATACCTGAACGGTGTACCACTCTCCAACCCTTGTTGAGTTGAGAAGTTGTGTAGGAGGCATCACCACTCACCACAGATGTTTTAGAAAGTGGGGGAGCGGGGTGAGGGTCCTCTGAGGAAAAGCGTGGACACAGATAAACCCAATCTACTAGTCTAACCCACGGGGATTGCGGTGATTCTTGTTGCATGCCAGAAGTGTTGGTACCATAACAGCGCGTGGGAGAAAGAGAAAAAGAGAGAAGGACTTGGATGGTCAGCAGTTAATGGGTCACATGTCTAATCCAACCTTGCCGGTATAGACATCCAGTTGCCTTGAGGGAGCTAACCCAGCAGGTTTGATGATACACTACTTAACCAGAGAGGTATCCACCAACCAACGTTAACCTTGTGGGTGCACTTTAACACAGTGACTCACCAACACCAACACCAACACCTTTGTAAGTGGTGAAGCAGAGTTACCACTAGTGAGCAAGTGGGTGTGTAGGTCCACTTAATGTTAAAAACCTCTTTTCCACACAACTTGGGGAGAAATTCCTAAGAGTTACCAAAACTCTTAGCCCCATGTTACAGTAGTTTCTTTAGGATCCCTAACCCTACAGTTAAAGTAGTTTATGGGGAATTAAATAGTCCCACGTCCTTAAGGGTAATTTCCGTTAATAAGATAATCTTACTCATTAGACTAAAATACACCTCAAGTGTAGCCAAAGGACATTTGTGCTGCGCTGGAGAAAGGTGAGTAAGGGAGCAGTAAAAGGGTTAATCAAAAGTTAAACATTTAAATAAAAAGTTTTAACACCGGTAGCCCCTACCAGATGGTGCAAAATCCTTGATTGAGACCAAGGGTATAAGTTTCTTTACTTTGGTACTGAAGAACCGACGCAAATCCTGCCAAGCATCCACGATGTGATGGTGACACAAGGTGGTGGTGAAGGTCCAGCCCTACTCGTCTTCCAATCAGGAAGCTGTCACATATATCTTGTACTACAGTGTTTGTCTTTTGTTAGGAATTAATTCAATCCTAGTCAAAGTTAAATGGGTTTATAGTTAGCCTCACGTTAAAATAGAAATGTTAATCTTAGGTTTTTGGTAAGTATACCAGTCCCACATTCCAGGTAGAGAAACCACACGTGACTGGAATGAGGTAAGTAACTCTCACCGAGTTAAAGGGGAAAGGACCCTGATCTATGGTGTCAAGAGTAAGATAAATCCAGTTGGGTAGCCAAACACAAGGGCATCCCAAACAGGTACTTAACTTGTACATCACCCCTAAACACTTGTGTCGAGGTGGTTCCAGACATTGTTTGTGACCTCGGTAAGTTAGAAAGTGGGGGAGAGTGTAGGGACCTGGTAATAACTACGAACACTTTAATTCACTAATAAGAATCCTTTAAATAGAGTTAACCATACATTAAAGTGGACCAACACCCAGGATTTTGACTATCCTGGGTTTTGATCCACTTCAGGGGGGCACCCCAATTAAGGGTGCCCCGCTGTTTGAAACTCCCCAGAAAGCCCCCAAAACTCACCTCACCACGCTCCCACGTGGCCGCGCTGACCAATCACCGCCGACGGACAAGCGGGTGACAGCGGTGGACAACACAGCGCATTCGCCGCCGCCTACGTCTAGAGGGGCGCATGGGAGGCGGCAGGCGGCGGCCGCCGATGAGGTACGTTTTTGGGGGGTTTTGGGGGGGTCCCTCACCGCAGGACATCCCAATCTCGGATGTCCCGCGGTGAGGGAGGTGATCGGCCCGGGAATCGATCACCCCTGGCTGACGGTCCACTTTAAGCACTTTTATGGTTTCTACCCATTTAAGTACAATGGAAGTGCCAAAATCTAAACAGACACTAGATGGCAGTAGTGGGTTTAGGCCATAGACTAACATAGGTCCATAGGCTAGAATGGGGAACATTCTAGAAGGATGAGGACAGAAGGGTTGTTGGTCCTAACAGGAGATAGACTAGTAACATAGTTACAACTGAAAGCTAGTGATTGGTCAGAGGGTTTACCAACCATCCTATCAGATGTCGGACACGAGGCCGAACACGTGATAGAAGGTTCTGGAAGGTAGTAAGAAGGGATATAGGGAAGCTCCCAACCCAAACCCAGTGTTCTTAACCATTTGAATTGTAAGGAGCAGGAGCACAAACTCTAAAAGAGAGAGAGAGAAAGGAGAGGTTCCAACCTAGGACATTATTCTCTATGGGAAGCAATGCTGATGATTGTACCTGATATTGGACAGAACCAGAGATGTAACTGGAAGACATGTACTTGTTCCGTGTTTGCCATTTGCTTGTGGAATAAATAAAGAGGAACTCTGCTTTCAACAATTGGACTGCTGTACATCTTTCCAAGCGGCACCAGTGAGTACTTGCCTTTCCCTGAAACCCTAACCCTTACCTACTCACAACACACACTCAGGAGCCCAGAAGAACCTGCTCCCTGCCGTCACGTGTCGGACACCCCGGTACGTGAGGGCTACAAATACATATAATCAAAGAAGTTAAAGCCTTAGCCAGGCAAGTCATTTTTTATTTGATCATGATTGGTCTGATTGCAAAATGATTTTGTATTTCTGTAACTAGAAACAAGGCTATGGAAATTCTATAACAATTATAACCCACTTACCATAGTTATTCAAGCACAAAACGCCACCAACTACAGCCATTACAAAGCTTCAATGAGAACATTACCCTTTTCTTATGTTCTGGAGACTAGACCCTACAAAATATGGGGCTTAATAATGATTTCCAGTGATTGTATCTGATTACATCTCCCTTTTCCTGCTCTAAGAACCAAGCTAATCATGTCAAAAATTTGGCTGTAATCAAGCCAAATTTAAAAAGTACCTTTCCTTCTTACAAATCCTTTTTTTTGTGTCTTTTAGAATATGGCTTGATGCCTTTGACGTTGTGTTGAGGGAACATTCTAACTTGCAGGTAAGTTTGAAATGTCAAATTATTCCCAACATTTTCTATGGCCACCATGGTCTCCCTAGCAGCTTCCGATGTTATGATTACACAGGGAATAATACAGTACGCAAGTGAAAATATACTTCATTAGAGCTGGAATGAGTGCAGCCAATTTCCGCTAGAGCCACTTGTAATTTACAGAGTGGTTAGAGAAACCCGTAGCCATTTCACCTTATCGTTTTCTTTGATTAAACCCACTTGGGCAGGGATCATTGGATCGTGAGTGACAAATATAATTAAAGAGTTTCTGATACTCGGATGCCAACAACACAAAAATGATTTCACATTTTTGGAAGTTAAATTTGAAGCAATTGTTCGCTGTGTAAATGGATTAATATAAATCACTCCAATTAAGTTAAATTTTTTATTTATAGTCGGAAGTTTAAATGATTAAACTTTAGGGAAGATATTTTGTTGAGTCTATAATATATATTAAATAAACCACAGACAGGGATGCAAAACTTAGCTCTCAAAGGCCTCTACTGTAGCCCATTATAAGTGTATATTTGTTCATATAAAAAGCACAGAGCAGCAGTTTATATTGACTCCATTTTCTGTTAGTATATGCCATAATTGATTAGAAGTCTACCAGTATAATAAATGGCCAAGAGTTGTGTACCCTTTATAGATAAAGCATGTGCTTACTAGAAATATGGTTAATGGCCTTGATTCACTAAGAGTTGAAAACAATTCTCATGGTAATAAACATTTTATTCATGAGAAAAAAGCCTGAGAATTTCACTGTTACTGAATCACCAGATAGGAATGCAATGAAAGTCAATGGCACCTTTTTCTCCTTAGAAAAGTAGAGAATGTGTATTTAAATCTGGTGATTCAGTAACAACAGTAAAATTCTCATGTTTTTTTCCCATGAATCGAATTTTTTACTACCATGAGAATCTCTTTTCAACTCTTATTGAGGTCAATGGGCCTGATGCAGAGCCTCCTCTGAACTGCCCTTAAAACCCTCCGATTGTCCGGGGCTCCCGTTTGAATCGTGGCTCAAATGTGATGCAGAGCCTCCGTCGGAATGGCTCCCTAACTGATCCGTCAATTTCACTTTACTCGGAAAGCTTTTTTTGCTCTCTCAGGTGCCTTCAATTTGATCGGGGCTCCCGGTCACGTTCACACGGGCGGCCCGTTTTTCCCTGATTTTTCCCGGCTTTTTGAACGTACCTGCTTGGTTTCCGTCGTATTTGACCTTCCATTTTGGTGGTTTGAGCAAGTATACTTACATCTCCATGGCTCTTCAGTTGCCAATCTGGCTACACGCAAGCGCACATCCCTCAAACTCCATTGGAATATACATATGGCAACCACTGCCAATTTGACACATATTTTTTTGGGAACCATAAATTTGGGTTCTTCCTTTTTCCTTGCCATTAATGCATACCTTAATCTCCTTTGTGTTCCTTTTTCCTTGCCATTAATGCATACCTTAATTCTTTCTGATTCTTTTGGATTTATTGTACCATATCTAAACTTTTTGTGTCATGGAAATGTGTGATGATGTTGTGTGATTGGACATTTGCAGGAAACACAACTTTCTTGTTTTTTTTTTTTTATTTTATTTTATTCCAGCGTTTGAAATTGAATTTTTTACACAAAGTTTTTTTACAAATAATTGAATCTAAATTGTTTTAACAAATAAACTATTTGCTTTTTAAGCCAAATTAAAATTCTTTAGGCCTCGGTGTCTTGTGCCTGTGATTTTCTTGTATCTGTGAATAAAAAACAACATTAGTTTAGCATTGTTTATTTGGTTTGGTTGTGCGTGGTTTTTTGGGGCCCTTTTTAAACTGGACCTTCTGCGTTTTTTACTGAAAAGGCCAAACTCTTAACCAAAGATTCCGCAGCATCTCCAAATAATAGATAGTAATTTTTTAGTCAATCAATAATTATTCTGTCCACCACTGGGCTGCAACTCAGTTCAGGAATTTAGTATATGGCCGCCGCCATCTTGACTCAGAAGCATCACACTTACTGAGGAGAGGAGAGTGGGATAAGGTACAGGGGGTGGGTTATAGCTGTGCTTTGCTCACACAGAGCAGAGACCTCTTGAAAAGGTCAGCAATCCCAGAATGCAGAGCAGCACAGTTAGAAGGCACTTCCTGTTTGCAGGCTGCCTGATAAGATGGCGGCTTCCATAATCCGCCATCTTGGATGTTGAAAGCCTCATAACATGCACTAGGTGCAGGTAGGATGATTTTGAAGGTGGGCAAACTTTATGTACAGGGTGTGGGAAACATATAAGATAGACTTATTCTGAGTGAAGGTCCGCTTTAAGGGCTTTTTAGACAAAGTCTTTGGTTTTTTTTTTGGTTTGTACATTTTGTGGCCAATGGAATTGTTGGTTCTTTTACTTTGGTCCCCAAAAACGCCACTTACCATGTTTTAGGCACATATTGCGTCAGGAGCGGAGGCTCCATTCTTGCTCCCTTGGTTGCTGCTGTGAATCTGTTTGCATGACAAAGACACTGATATTAGAGACTGTTGTTGTCTCATGTACACAAAAAGCATTAACAAGTTTGCTGGCCTAACTAAAGTCACTTTTTGAACCTCTTGCTGCCTCACATTGCCCTAGTTCTTCTATCTGCATGTAGCCTAGTTTGGAGCTGCGTACATGTGTTAAACTAAGGTGGGCTTGTATGGAACGTGAAAAACGAAGTTGTTTCAGACTATTCTGGTGTTTTTTGTTTTTTTTTTACAAGGAATGTGTGCGCGCACATAAACGCACGCGCGCATACTCACATCCATGATGATGTCGTCCTGCTCCAAGGTAAAGATTGCGGGCGCGCACCCGCTGTTGACCACGCCCACACGGAAAACATATTTAAAGCACAAGGCACTCAGCTCTGTGTTGGATACCATATCAATATGGGCAGACCTAAAGGGAGCAAAAAGAGCCAACCAAGGGCCGAGGCACATAGCAGCCGCACACATTCCTCATCCTCCACAAGACAGAAGAGCAGGCACCAGACACATGCCGAACATGCCCCCACTAAAACGGTGGATACTCCACACAAACAGGCACATTCCAAAAAACGCAGGACCAAGGGTACATTAACCCATTCACCACCACCTGCAAAAAAAACACGCACACACAAGGGTACCCCATCTAGTCAGACCATGCAGCATCCTCCACCTCCACACACCAAGCATACCCACAAATCCAAACACATAAGCAAGGGTAAGCCCATTGCCAAAACCACCACCCCACCCAGGTCACCCACCCCTCCACCTCCACCCTCTGGTTCCCCCAATTCCAGTACCTCAGATTTCACATGCAGCTCCACATCTGATAGCTCAACAGGAACCCAGACATTAAGCCAGAGAAGCACACACACAACATCCCCCTCCCCCATAAGCCAAAGAAGCACACACGACTCCCCAGATACCCAACCATCAATTTCCTCAGAGGCAGGGGAGACCACACACCCATGTGGCAGACAACTACGGCGTGGCTCACTAACTGCCCGATTTTGCGATGCTCAAAGCATGGCGGTGGCGAATGCAGTTTGCGAACATTATGATGCCCTATTTGGCCGCACCTCCAAAACAACCACAAAGCAGGCTAAGATGGAAATCTGGACTAATATTTGCAGGCAGGTAAAAATAGTGTGGGATCAGTCCGGAGAGATATTCAGCAAATAAAAAGGAAATTTGGGGACCTGAAATACTACAGCAAAAAAAAAATGGACATGCGCCGTCAGCAGAGGTAATGGACAATTTTTAGTCACATTGTTAAAAGGATGTAACACTTATTAGGTGTAATTTAATCTTCCCCAGCCAACAGACAGGGGGTGGAGCAGAAGTAAAGGAAAAAGTAAAATGCATTTTTTGTAACATTGTTAAAAGGATGTAACACTTATTAGGCGTGATTTAATCTTCCCCAGCCAACAGACAGGGGGTGGCTTACCCACTAAAATTATCCTTACGCCCGCCGAGGAACATGTATATACATTCATACACCCGGCCAGCATCCAGGGACTGGCAGAGGCACAAGACACAGACCGGAATGTAAGGTCCCAAAGTGAGTCTGATTTTGCCATGACCTAGTACCAAAAGTTCAAGAAGGCAGTGTTATGCTACACAACACACTGTACTTGGCCATTTACCTAATCTTCCTATCTACATACTAAGGACCAAGTCAACAGGACACACCAGGCCCCCAAACCCCTGCGTTAGCACCGAGGCCAAGGGCACACCAGGCTTCTACACCACAAACCCAAATTGTGGATTGCGATGAGGTAAGTCAATGGGCCTTGATGTGTACTTTTAACATTGATATTTGCGAGCTTGTGTGGACAGAAATAAACTAAAAGGATGCTATATTTCTTAACAGACCACAGGAAGCCCACCCATCATCGACCATATACGAGATTTGGAGGAGGACACCCCACATATGTCACTAACCACTACTGCACCAGTGGCAGCAACGCAGGCAACCCCGGCACAGCCAGCACATCCACAACCACCTTCGGAACCAGAACCAACCACCCGTCCCACTGCTCCTACCCAGTCTAGACGCCATATTTCCCAAAGAAGGCAACTTCAAATTTTGGAGGAAACATGGAGGCAGGAAAATATTGCCTTTGCTGCGACAACACAGCAATTCAATGAGACTGTGTGCACCCAACTCACAAACCTCAACGCCCAAGTAGAGGTATTAAACAGCAATATCTCTGCCCTAACCAGCCATATGGCTGAGATTAATCAAAGCCTGGCCCACATTGCAGCCCATTTGCAGGCACAACATCATTCCTCGTCACCATGCAACCCAACATACCACTAATTTGTGGGGAATACATTTTCTCTGCCCACGTGTAATTTTTCTTTTGGGCCCAAAAAAACAAATGACAAAACAAAATTTGTTTGAAAAATAAAAAAAACAAAAAAAAAAAAACAACAAAATTGTGGTCTCTGAAAAAACACTAAACACTAGTTGTGCACGTATGGTTTGCGCAGTGCCACTTTGGGTGCAAGAAAAAGGAGGGGTGGGGAGGGCTGAAACTAAAGGTGGTGGAGTAGCCCACAAGCCAGGATTAGGTTTAGGACCGTTGCAGGCGTCTATTGTAGTGCCCCCCCCCAGTCACATCAAGACAACGGAACCTCATCTTCAAGAGAACAAAGCCTGGCTCCAACACAGAGCGAGTCCTCCTGGGGGCAGTATTGTAGCGCTCCTCTGCCTGTGAAGATCGGTGCAGGATGGGGGTCTTCATCCAGGGGACCAAAGGATAGGCAGAGTCTCCTGGCCTAAAACCAAAAAACACAAAAATTTTAAAAAAGGTGTGCATTGCAACAATAGAAAAGAGGGACAAATAGGTGAGCGGGGTAGGGTGGGAGGAAAGGACATTTGTAATGAGACTACATGCACATCCAACCTGTACTCTGATTACAAAAGTCTGGGGAATACTACTTACATAAGAGGGCAAGAACATGACGCAATAGGGTACAATCACTTAACCCATTTAATTTGTAGATCAATAATTGGGCTCCAAATATACTACGCCAAAAGTTACCAAATAGTGTGTTACGGGAACAAACACAGTCAGAGAGGGTGGGCAACCAATACAAGTTTCAGACACATACCCAGTAGCCAGCCACCAAATAGATCGGCAGATTTGAATCGCTCAGGTAGGCAGGAATTCCTAGGCAGGGAAAGCCAGAAAAACGACTCCCAAAAACCAAATCAGGGCCAGCCAGTGCCTGCACATTTATCCTATGTCCCATCTTCAAATGCCTGCACACAAACAATAAAATAAAAATGAGGGAGACCCTGTAAAAAGGATACCCAAAAAAAAACAATAAAAAATATCAAATACTCATGCCATCGATGTCCAAAGGCGTGCGGTGCAGCCTGGTTTCTGCCATACTCAGCAGGACAAGACCGCGGAGCTGGCGCCGCTGATGTGCTCCAACAGAGGACTGCATATTATTGCCCGAGTGCAAATACGGCTGCTCTGACTTGCCGTAAGTGAAGGCTCGGCGGCCCCGTTTTATTAGGGTGATTTCAATAGGAAATCAAGGCTCTGCATCACTGAAAAAAACGGACCAATGAACGAGGCGTACGTTTTCCCGGGAAACAGCCTCGTGCGAGCCGACAATCGGAAAGGCGGCTGAGCGCACACCTGAGCGCATAAACGCACACTAAAATCAACGTAGCACCCTTTCCTGACCCGATCAAAGGCCAAAACCAACGGGGAAACGCACGGGGGAGCTGAACGGGGAGGCTCTGCATCAAGCCAAATGTCTGCTTCTGGAAGTAAAAAACTCAGGTGCATATGAATTCTTATTAGGAATCAGTGACGTACATACTGGTGGTGAACACTTGTTGTCTTTGTCCCCAATCACGGATTTCCTAGAAATCTATGCTCATGTTTATAGATTGGAATCTGGATAAAGCCTTTTGAAAGGCTGAAGCACGCCCAATCAACAGCTTTTCAGCTGTGGGCACTTCCACAGCCATCTTAGCCATGTCAAGTATTGACATGGCTGTAATTGGCCCGGCGTACTACGTGACCCACCTGTATAAAAACTTTATCATACGTTTGGTGGGCATTCTGCAGCTAACTAATTTGGGGAGAGGCGCAGATCAGAGTTAGGGACAGTGATAATTCTGTGAAGCCTCAAAGCCTAAGCCTAAAGGACTTCCCGCAGCCCGAACCACACAGCAGCCTATAGTGGGCAGTGCAGCCAGCATCACACAGCATCCCAAAGGGGTCCAAGCAGCCTAAAGTGGCTAAAGTGGTCACTGCAGCCAGCACTGCAGAGCAGCTTAAGGAGTCACTGCATCCAGCACCATAAAGCAGTCTAAAGGGGTTACTGCAGCTACACACAGAAGAAGATTCCAGTACTGGCAGCTGGGCATTGGGGTGCCCCACTGTACCCCCAGATGCCCTCAGCATCTTAGAGCTGTGTGTTTGCTCCAGCCCCTAGCCGTTCAGATAGGCTGGGGGCAGGAGGGTGAGCACTGCTGGGGATGTGGTGCTGTTTAACTTCTGCGTCTCCAAATAGGACACATGGGTTAAGCTCACTCTTCACACCTTGGATGTGTGGGCCTTGCCTGTAGCAGGTGTACATGATAGGGTTGTGATCACAGACAGGCACTTCCCCCTGTCCACAGCCATCAGATACCAACTCACATTCATTATAAAAAAACAGGTGGGGATCCCACAGGACTTGTCTGTACCTTTGGCTCAGCAGACAAGCATTACAGCCACACCCAGCCATGGTTATAATGATTTAGGGCCTCCCCAAAATAAAAGTCTATCTCCATTTGCTCCTCCACCTCTTCCACCTACACCGCCATGTCCACCTCCACGTCCTCTTCAACTTAAACCTCCTTCTACAAGATTATAGTTTCTTGCCCTCTAAATGAATGGCAAACAGCCTGCTTATAGAGGGTGAGGAACCTCTCGCAATTTAAATATCGATGGCAAACA
This sequence comes from Gastrophryne carolinensis, assembly GCA_027917425.1. NCBI lineage: Eukaryota > Metazoa > Chordata > Amphibia > Anura > Microhylidae > Gastrophryne > Gastrophryne carolinensis. The sequence goes on along the minus strand of CM051244.1, from coordinate 129,604,382 downwards.
GTCTGTATATAGGCAAAAAACTTTGGACACATTGCGGATCAAAGTAGAACCTGGCTTTTTTTAACAGGGACAGGTAGAAGAATCAACAAAATTAGTTAGGTAGAAGTTGGGTGATGGACCAACAGGGCCCTTTGATGTAGATCTCTGGAGGTTCCCAAGGGTCTCAGATCAACAAGGCATCCAAGTGCCTCCTTTTGGATGGGTGGTGGGTTGTATGTATTTCTAATCTTGGAGGGGTGGCATAGTGGGTTAGGGAAGCTTTGAACCTGGCCCAGGGGGTAGGTGATTTTCCAAAAGGAAGCCTCTTCAAACAAAAATAATTAAATCAATGATTTTGGAACTAATTAAAGAATCATCAAATTTGGTTTGGGGCAGTTCCACAAATGTAGTGCAGATGGGTTCTAATATTTTATTTTACAAGTTTAATTTCTCTATCTCACCTGTAGGACTTCCACATAGCTGGTGCAGGGGATTTTTGTTTCAGTAAATAGAGGAAAAGACTGCATTGAGCTGAAAAGTCTCCCAAAACTCAACCTCAGCAGAAATGGCAAAATTCACTCAAATTTGGATAACCTTCTACAGGTCACACTATCATAAAGATACATTATGGGGCAGTTCAAGGAATTTATCTTTTTTTAACAACGATGTGAACAGGGGTGTAAGAAGATTTTAGATTATAATTTAATATGAATATACAGTAGATTTTGTACAATATAGCAATAAAGATGAGTTAAATTGGTACAGATTACCAGGGAACCTTTATTGATGTTTTATTGTGTTTTGTTTTTTTTAACAAAAGATGGAACATTGTAATATAATACTTATTAAATATATTTATATATTATTTATTATAAGCGTCCCCTCCAACAAATGTAAAATAGTGACCGAATACCCACAATATGGGTGGACCCTGTGCTTTTGGCACCGTATTGCAGTAAAAATGCATACTTTATGATATGGCAATACACAAGGAATAGTTCAACAGTTTGTATTATGATAAAGACAACCAAAATCTAAAACAAACATGTGACATGGGATATGGTTCTTCTGCCAGGGATCGTGCACCTACAATTACGCACCAGCTTTGGGGGCAGGGGTGCAATAAGGTAAGGCAGAGGACTCAAGCAGTAGATCAATGATGGTTCAGTGTTGGGGGGTAGAGGGCAGGGCTGCGGAGACATCAATTTACACAGGTAGTTGGGGCAACTTTCTTTTATTTGCCTCAGGCAGCAGAGAGGCTAGGTTCACCCCTGTTTGAGGGCATGGCGGTTGTGTGCCTGGGACTTAACATCCCATGGTCTGGCAACGGGGCCACAGAGTGGTATACTAACAGTGCAGCCTTATCTGTGCCTGTGCTATGCCTGGGATTTTATGTTCACATGGGATCATCCTCAATGTAATGCATACAGTATTAGTAAACTGCTCCTTTGTGTATTCTACTATTGCAGTGGTGAATCCAGCAATTCACCTAGTATAGCTCCAAACCATCGCACCTCCTCCACGGTAATCAATAAATCAACTAAATATACATCATGAATTCATAAATTATTTATTAATAATTACCCACAAAAATTACATAACAGACAATTAAAAAACATATAAAACTAGATCGTACATTCCCAAGGGCATCCCATTTTTACCCAACCCAATCCTATAAATAGGATATTTCAGTATTCATATAACAAACAATCCATAAAGTGCATAAGTGCTAATCTGTGCAAGTATAACATTAATAGTACAAAATGTGGCAAGAAAAAGAAAGAAAACAGACTCAAAATGTCAAATACAATAAACCAATTAGAAAACACACACATCACCTGAGTGTATAACTCTGAAGTGTTCCCCAGGAATGCCCAGGTCGAGTAGCGATCCCCCAACGCGTTTTGTGGCCCCCCGCTCACAGGCCACTTTATCAAGGTGTAGGTAGTTACCCCATCATTGCCCTTATAAATAGAGACTCACCCATGATTGCAGGAAACGCGTCCGGGCGCGCAGCACGGCCCAGGCCGGAAGCCGCCTGCACGCTCACACACAGCTGAGCCCTGCGCTCCAATCAGAGCAAAACAGCCGTCCGGCAATGTCATGGCCCCGCCCCCCAGACCGTCCCCCCAGCCAGTCGCACACATCAACACTGCTAATAGCGTGCGTGCCGCGGCTGTAATCCTTTGTGTATTGCATTAGAATCCTATTGGATCATTCCAGCCAATATAAGCTAATTTAAAAGTAAAAATTAACCCGTATATCAACAGCGATCACTGATTCCCACTTAAGTGTTCATTCCTCCACCCCCCCCCTTAACCCTTTAGTTGCCAAGCCCGTAACACCTACGTGCTGGCTTGGCTGGGCGTTAAGTGCCAAGCACGTAGGTGTTACGTGCTTGACATGCACTCACCTGCAGACGATCAGCGGCCGATTGCAGCACGGATCTTGCCTCCACCTTCAAGATGGGTCCTCGAGGGTCATCTGGACGTGACCCTGGCCTCACCCTTATCACCAGATCTTCGCTGGACCAATTAGAAGAGGGGCGCACGGCTGCTGTCATTAGCCGGCGCCGCCTCTATAAAACCAGCCTGCGTTCTCCTGTTGACGTCTCGATCTGAGGTAGGAGGGGTGTGTGCGGGTGTGTGCGGGGGTTATTGGTGTTGTTGGGGGGTTATTGGTGTTGTTGGGGGGTTATTGGTGTTGTTGGGGGTGGTGGGTGGCAGGGTGACAGCGCCGATCGTCTGCCCGTGGCCGATCTGGTGGCCAAACCTTTCTGGGGAACCCCTCCACAGGAGCACCCATATCTCCGGGTGAGTGCGGGGCACAGGGCGTGGGCCAGGGGGTCGCGCATTGCCGGCTTCAAGTTCAGGGGCCCCTCCCCATCATGGCCACAGAGGGAGGAGGGGGGCTGGGGGCATCATTAGTGGGGTGCTGAGGGGTTGGCTCTGGGTCCGGGGCGGGGGGCCGCAGGATCGCCGCCGCCGCAGGATCACCGCCGCCGCTGCTTCACCCCCATGCAGCCATCCATCCATCCTCTCACCCCCAATCCAGCCATCCTGCCACCCCCCATGCAGCCATGCATCCTGCCACCCCCCATGCAGCCATGCATCCTGCCACCCCCCATGCAGCCATGCATCCTGCCACCCCCCATGCAGCCATGCATCCTGCCACCCCTCATGCAGCCATGCATCCTGCCACCCCCCATGCAGCCATGCATCCTGCCACCCCCCATGCAGCCATGCATCCTGCCACCCCCCATGCAGCCATGCATCCTGCCACCCCCCATGCAGCCATGCATCCTGCCACCCCCCATGCAGCCATGCATCCTGCCACCCCCCATGCAGCCATGCATCCTGCCACCCCCCATGCAGCCATGCATCCTGCCACCCCCCATGCAGCCATGCATCCTGCCACCCCCCATGCAGCCATGCATCCTGCCACCCCCCATGCAGCCATGCATCCTGCCACCCCCCATGCAGCCATGCATCCTGCCACCCCCCATGCAGCCATGCATCCTGCCACCCCCCATGCAGCCATGCATCCTGCCACCCCCCATGCAGCCATGCATCCTGCCACCCCCCATGCAGCCATGCATCCTGCCACCCCCCATGCAGCCATGCATCCTGCCACCCCCCATGCAGCCATGCATCCTGCCACCCCCCATGCAGCCATGCATCATGTCACCCCCCATGCAGCCATGCATCATGTCACCCCCCCATGCAGCCATGCATCATGTCACCCCCCCATGCAGCCATGCATCATGTCACCCCCCATGCAGCCATGCATCATGTCACCCCCCATGCAGCCATGCATCATGTCACCCCCCATGCAGCCATGCATCCTGTCACCCCCATGCAGCAATCCATCCATCCATCCTCTCACCCCCAATCCAGCCATCCTGTCACCCCCATGCAGCCATGCATCCTGTCACCCCCATGCAGCAAAAAAAATGCCGGCATGGTGGGAGCGGGTAGGCCGGCTGCGCTATCAGCGAATCGCTTCCGGCGCCCGCTGTCAGTGCAGCCGGCCTCCCCGCTCCCACCATGCCGGCATTTTTTTTTTTGGCAAACACTTACCGGCATGGAGGAAGCGAGGAGGCTGGCGCGCAGGCCTCCTCTGCTGACGCGCCCTCTGATGACAGCTGACAGCGGCGCCGGCCTCCTCGTTCCCTCCATGCCGGTAAGTGTTTGCCAAAAAAAAAAAATGCCGGCATGGTGGGAGCGGAGAGGGCGGCTGCGCTGTCAGCGGGCGCCGGAAGCGATTCGCTCAAGTTCAATTCGGGCGAACCCGAATTTCTTGGAGAAATTCAGCGAATCGCCAGAATCGAATTTTTAAGAAGTTCGCTCATCTCCAGGGGAGTCACTAGTAGAGTGAATCCCCTCGATTGCCAGTAAAACTTACCTTACCACCGCTCTAGGTATAGCATAGTGCGGCTGTTGCCCATGCATGTGTCGTTAGTTTGGGGGATCAGGTAGTTATTATCAGGCATTCAGTTCACCCACACTCCCTAATCTTAACTTTTTCCTTTTTTCCTTAGGTGTTTTGGATTTTGGTGAATTGTTGGCCCCTTCCTTCTTTGGAGACGTTGGCCCCTTCTCTGCTTAGCTGGGATCCTGTGACCTGCTGCTCCTGACTCCACCACTCCTCATCGGGTTGTAACTTTTATTTCTATTTTTGTCTGTTTTTTTGCTTTGTTTTATTGTATTGTATTTTTTGTCTGTTTTTTTGCTTTGTTTTATTGTATTGTATTTTTTTGTAATTTGTCTTTAGTTGTAGCCTTTAGTTGTAGCCTTTAGTTGTAGCCTTTAGTTGTAGCCTTTAGTTGTAGCCTTTAGTTGTAGCCTTTAGTTGTAGCCTTTAGTTGTAGCCTTTTTTTTTTAGATTTTTTCTTGCATTGGGGTATGGCTGGTAAGCGGTACACTGCACAGGAAGCTGCGGCTTACCTGATGGCGTCTGACTCGGAAGATTTTAGTGAGTCAGGGTCCGAGTTCTTCCCATCAGATAGCGAGTCAGACAGTGTATACTCTACTGAGGACACACAGCCGAGCAGTGCTGCCAGTAGTAGCCACCTTAGAAGGGATAGTACCGCACAAAGTGAGGCCACGCTTCAGGCGAGTGTAGTGCAGGGTGAGGCATCGAGTGCTGCAGCTGGTGAAGGAGCGTCTGCGTGGAGGCCTCCTAATAATTTTTCCCCCGAAATTCCCCCTTTTGATTCGGTCCCCGGGGTCAATGTAGACACCACAAATTTTGGTGTCATTGACTTTTTCAAATTGTTCCTCACAGAAGCCATCCTACTGGATATGGTCTTCTATACCAATCTCTATGCCGAGCAGGTCTTAGCGCAAAACCCCCTGCAGAGGCACGCCCGAGCTCAGGCATGGCATCCCACAAATTTGAGTGAGATAAAGAAATTTTGGGGGCTCACTCTAGCAATGGGTATCCTAAAAAAATTTAGTATTTCGTCCTACTGGGATACCCAAACCATATTGGCAACTCCATTATTTCCGGCCGTAATGTCCAGAAACCGCTACCAAATTTTACTGCGGTTTCTGCATTTTAACGACAATTCCACTGCTATTCCCCGTGGTGAGCCCGGTCACGACAGGCTGCATAAATTACGGCCCCTGCTCAACAGCCTGTCAGATCGCTTCGCAGTAGTGTACACCCCCGGCCAAAAATTATCAATTGACGAGTCACTACTGCTTTTCAAAGGGCGCATTGTTTTTCGGCAATATATCCCTAGCAAGCGTGCCCGCTACGGGATTAAATTTTACCAATTATGCGATAGTGTGACCGGCTACATCAAATATTTTCGAATCTATGAGGGAAAGGACACCTATCTGGACCCCCCTGGTTGTCCCCCTGATTTGTCAATAAGTGGAAAGATCGTTTGGGACCTCATGACTCCATTGTTGGGTAAAGGTTACCACTTATATGTGGACAACTTCTATACCAGCATCCCCTTATTTCGCGCCCTTTATTGGTTGGATACCCCGGCCTGCGGCACCATCAACCGTAAACGCAAAGGGTTGCCCAGGCCACTACTTGAAAAAAAATTAAAAAGGGGGGAGTCTTATGCTCTAAGAAGCGATGAGGTCCTGGCCATGAAATACATGGGCAAAAAACATGTATTCCTTCTGACAACACTCCACGATGAGTCAGTTGTGAATGTAAGGCAACGTGGTCCCCGAGCCCCTTCCCAAAAGCCACGTTGCATAACCGATTATAATAAATTCATGGGTGGCGTTGATAAAACGGACCAAATATTAACTTATTACAACGCCACCCGAAAAACTCGAGCCTGGTACACTAAAGTTGCCATCCATTTGGTCCAAATGGCAACTTACAACAGCTTTGTTGCCTTCAAGGCAGCAGTGCCAGGCTCCAATTTATCGTACATAAAATACCAGCAGCAGTTACTCCCTGCTTTGTTGTTTGGGGATACTGCGGAAGCACCAGATCTGGCTACCAATGACAACCAGGCCAGATTAGTAGGGAAGCACTTTATAAAGTTGCTTCCCGAAGTTGGTAAAAAGCGGTATCCCCAGAGAGCTTGTAGGGTTTGTAGGAAGCGTGGCATTAGAAGAGATGTGCGATATTATTGCCCGACCTGTCCCAGCCAACCCGGGTTATGCCTCGAAGATTGTTTTGAGGTATACCATACTCAACTAAATTATTGAGCAATGCATTTTTTTTTTTGGTAGGTAGGCCCCTTTTAGGATTTAGGTATCTTGTGTTCCCATTATATTATTTTCTTTTTGTTTGTTTTTGCTGTTCCGATGGGAAATGGTGGAGCAGGAGCAGCTGGTTACTTATGGCATGTGATGATAAAATGTGACCAATTTCAGGTTCTTGATTCCTGATATTGGTCATTGATCACTGCACTGATCTTATAATGGGATTCCTCAGCTATATCCTATAATCTGATGTCACGGCTGCAGTAAAGAGTATACAATCAATATAGTCCGAAGAAATGAACCGACGCCAACAAGCCCAGTAGGCTTAGAAAGCTTGAGGTATGTACTTTCCAAAAATATATAGTTTGTGGGGGGTATTTCAAATGTAAAGGGTTGTAAATTTGGAGAAACTGGAAGGTGCGCACTTTGTGTGCGCTGCTGATTTTTGCAAGTAAAATTACCCTCAAACGCATGCTTGACTTTGGGGTGTTTGGCAACTCTACCCTTCAAAGTACCTATGCATGTGGGGTATTGTTTTTTTCAGCAGACCTTGTGCTTTCAGATTTACTGCGTTAGTTCATGCTTGCTTATTGTTTTTATAGTAAAAAATGTTTTACAATCTGCTTTTTGCTTATTTTTTTAGGGTAAACCTTTGAAACCAGACGTTCTGCCAATCAATATAGTCCGAAGAAATGAACCGACGCCAACAAGCCCAGTAGGCTTAGAAAGCTTGAGGTATGTACTTTCCAAAAATATATAGTTTGTGGGGGGTATTTCAAATGTAAAGGGTTGTAAATTTGGAGAAACTGCAAGGTGCGCACTTTGTGTGCGCTGCTGATTTTTGCAAGTAAAATTACCCTCAAACGCATGCTTGACTTTGGGGTGTTTGGCAACTCTACCCTTCAAAGTACCTATGCATGTGGGGTATTGTTTTTTTCAGCAGACCTTGTGCTTTCAGATTTACTGCGTTAGTTCGTGCTTGCTTATTGTTTTTATAGTAAAAAATGTTTTACAATCTGCTTTTTGCTTATTTTTTTAGGGTAAACCTTTGAAACCAGACGTTCTGCCAATCAATATAGTCCGAAGAAATGAACCGACGCCAACAAGCCCAGTAGGCTTAGAAAGCTTGAGGTATGTACTTTCCAAAAATATATAGTTTGTGGGGGGTATTTCAAATGTAAAGGGTTGTAAATTTGGAGAAACTGCAAGGTGCGCACTTTGTGTGCGCTGCTGATTTTTGCAAGTAAAATTACCCTCAAACGCATGCTTGACTTTGGGGTGTTTGGCAACTCTACCCTTCAAAGTACCTATGCATGTGGGGTATTGTTTTTTTCAGCAGACCTTGTGCTTTCAGATTTACTGCGTTAGTTCGTGCTTGCTTATTGTTTTTATAGTAAAAAATGTTTTACAATCTGCTTTTTGCTTATTTTTTTAGGGTAAACCTTTGAAACCAGACGTTCTGCCAATCAATATAGTCCGAAGAAATGAACCGACGCCAACAAGCCCAGTAGGCTTAGAAAGCTTGAGGTATGTACTTTCCAAAAATATATAGTTTGTGGGGGGTATTTCAAATGTAAAGGGTTGTAAATTTGGAGAAACTGCAAGGTGCGCACTTTGTGTGCGCTGCTGATTTTTGCAAGTAAAATTACCCTCAAACGCATGCTTGACTTTGGGGTGTTTGGCAACTCTACCCTTCAAAGTACCTATGCATGTGGGGTATTGTTTTTTTCAGCAGACCTTGTGCTTTCAGATTTACTGCGTTAGTTCTTGCTTGCTTATTGTTTTTATAGGAAAAAATGTTTTACAATCTGCTTTTTGCTTATTTTTTTAGGGAAATCCTTTGGAAGCAGAGATTCTGCCAATCAATAGAGTCCGATCGCATACACCCACGTCAACAAGCCTAGTATTTTTAGAAACCTTGAATTGTGCACTTTCCAAAAATATATAGTTTGTGGGGGGTATTTCAAATGTAAAGGGTTGTATTTTTTGAAAAACTGCGAGGAGCGCAAAGTATTTGTATTTTATCTGAAAATCTCCTCTAGCGCTCTTTGCAGTTTCTGGGGTCTCCTGGGCAGGAAAGGGTGTCTACTAATACATGTGTGGTACCGTTGTAACCGGGAGAAATGGGGCTTTTACCCTCAATATGTTTTTATTGAAAAACCTTTATTTTCGATAAAAAAAAAACACTGCAAAATGTAAAAACGTGTGTATATTTTATTTTCTGTCACATATTTTGCCCAAAATAATTAGGATAAAACTACAAAATTGATAAACAAGAGATATGATGTTAAAGCCCAGATTGTGCTGAAAAAAACAATATGTAATTTTTATGGGAAGTCCCAGAAAATCCCTTCAAAAATTACAGTTAAACATGTGTAGCTCAAAATTGTAAAAAATGCTCTGGCAACAGAGCGTGACACAATCTCCAGGTGGGCTGGCAGCGAAAGGGTTAAGGAACAATATTATACTTACCTAGACCATGCCCCTATTATTTACCACTTTGATATGTAATCAATGTATTAATTCCTCTACTAAGAGGCTGATTCATTAATAGCGGCAGGTAGCGACAGATGAGCGTCTGTAGCAGGCATTTTCAGAGCGCCCGCTAGTAGTCACTGTGCTCAGCCATGGGTCGCCACTTCATAGCAACTCAGTCGCTGTTCAGTAATGTTGAATACATTGTGAGGATTGTGAGGATTTGACCAGTACAGCGCTGTATGGGAGCGCATGTTAGCGACTGCTCATAGGGACCGACTCACGCCAGATTCAGCAAAAAAACAGCCTTACTAATCTCTGGCGCTGAAAAATGCTTGTTTGAAGCCCAGAGCGCAGGAGGCGGTGTGTTTAAAGTGTGTTTTCCAGCATCTATCAACTAGTAACAAAGCGAAAACATATGGAATTACATTGTAACAACATTGTAACATGAACACTTTAATGGCAGACCTGTAATGTCATTTCTGAAGAAATTTTTAAAAAATCATAAAAATGTGAAAAAAACAGCTTTTCTATGTCAGAAGAGGTCACAGAATTATTTGTGATTTTTTGGCAAAAAAAAAAAAAAACCCGGTTTAAAGAGAAGAAAAGGTTCGTCCATTGAAATGTATTAGAGAGCGACAGGTAGCGAGGGGTCATACCTGGTGCTGTGCAAGGCTGGCGCTGTTCGCTGAGGCTGTGAAAATGATGAATCAGACGCTACATGGCGCTATCCCAGTCGCTAAACAGATTCTGCTTGATAAATGTGTAATTGCGTGCCGTGTCCGGCGTTCACCAGTCGCTATCTGTCGCTACCTCACATTAACCAGGCGCTACCTGACGCTATCCTTTCTTAAATAAGGGCCTAAGTTCTATTACAGTGTGTTGATCTTTTACAGGCCAGTTTGTTTTATAATGAAGATTATGAATAGGAAGCAAAGCGCATTACATTCCTATACTATAACATCCGGAGGAGTAAAAAAACACCTGGGGCTGTGGACTGTATTTTTTATTTTATTTTTTTACATTTACCCACAAATTCCCTTTAGTTTATATAAATAGAAATTAACCTTAAACTGATACTTAAACCTATACAGCACCAAAGGTGTTATCCAAATATTTTTTCACATCTCTCACTCAATACACAATAAAGTAAAAAGTCTGGAAACCAAAATCCTCTGCACAAAAAAAACATGTTTCCATTTCAGTGTGTGTTGAGTAAGAGGAGCTATCAAAATGCACCACTCAAAAAACTTTTAGAATCATTTGGACGACCCCCAATGTCCCAAACATTCACCTGAAGCCAGAATACAATACTTTCTCTTTTTAATTCGATTAAACATAAACCAAGTTATAAAACCACAAAGACAAATATTCTTAGCGTTCCCTTATTTCAGCATGTTATTGTATATTCTTTGGCAAAAGATACCATGTTGACTTTGTTTTATTTGTCTAGCGTATAGTCCTGAGGTCTCTCCTATTTTCTTGGTATCTGATCTTTTTCCGAAAACATTTTATTATACAGATTTAATTATGTTAACACCCACAGTGAAAGAAATAGCAATGAATGGTCTGCTCAGTGCCTATATTTATACACTGTTTTCCCTCTTAGTCACCCCCACTCCTTGACAGTGCCAACAAATGTGAATATCAGAGCAGGAAATAACGTGGACCACAAATGGCAACAAATTAACATGTTGAGTTGTGTTTATTTTTATATTTGAAACTGTGACATCATGACACAAAGGAGGTAAATGGGAAAGCCTTCCTAGCCAAATAAGCATATGTTTATGTCTGATATTCAGGCTAATATTTCTGTTACTTCTTGGCTGTTTTAGATCATTTACTTTAAAGCTGGAAATGAAAACATTTATCTTATAGCTTTAGAAAAGGATTAAACCTATACCAGGCATTTGGGAGCATGACAGGCAACTTTGAATGATTATGGGCTTGATAAAGGCCTTTTTAAATCTATTGTGAGTTTTACTACCGTACCAAAATATATTTATTACCAAAATATAGGTCATATTTCCTAACCCACATGAGATATCCCAGATGAGTTTGAAAATATAACTTTTTTTAAAATCAAAGCTGCAACCTCTAAAGAGGACAGACCCTATATTACCTGACTACAGGAAGATAAACCTCCCTGACAGAGGTTGAGTAATAGGAAAGGTCAATTAAAGAATGGGTGCTTTGGTCCTCGGGTACTACTTTAAAGCAAACCACGCTTGTATCCTCTAACTGTGTTGCTGGGTTTTCCAGCGCCCAGGGCGAGGTCCCGCACCGACAGCCGTTAGCGGCCGAATGGGTGTTGGCCTGCTTTAAGGTTTCCCTGTGGATCTCCAGCTAGCACCAACTAAAGCACTTGGTATTTCCTGCCAGTTTCCCATCCAGGTACTAAACATGGTCAGGCCTTAAGGGGTTACCTTTCGGCAAGGGAAGAAGTGCAAATCAAATAGCCTATAGCCTCCTTACCCAAGACTCAGGTACAGGGTTCATAAGGGTCGATGGCCACCACCGTCACACGCATAAACACATAATATAAAAAAAATATACATGGGAAACACGAATGTGACAAAGCTGAAGGTTTTGGACTCAGATAAACAACAGGTGCCTCGCAGTTACATACATTCTCCAGGTCGAGCCATAATGCTTAAATAATGATTAACATCATATCTGCGCACCCCAATGTGCAAAGGTTTTGCCTCTTAGGCTCTCTGGGTGCTACTCTGGGGAAACATTGCAACTATAGCTGTTATGCAGTTCCTGGTCCATGGCCAGATTGTTAGATCTTTCTTTTTCAACGAGGGGCACCACTCTCCCTTATGCCCATTACTAAGGAAGGATAGGTCTTGTCATTCTTGAGAGCACATTGCTGGGTCTGACCCTACCGGCATCTCCTGACTTTTACCACTTTGCTCCCCACATAAACCTTTCATTTTATGAACGCCAACAGTAAGAACATATAACATACTAGCCAAATATCTCATAAAAGTTTCTTGTACAGAACCCTATGGAATCAAGACAACATTTAAAAGGTAATATGGGTTGCTGGGTTCCCTAGGGAAGACACAGATAAAAGGACCTGAGATGTTGAAAGGTATCATCATCAGCTAAGATTTGATGAAAAATTCATAACTTATTCCGCCAACCAATCTGAACCTCTAAAGCATCACTCATAAATTCCTCAAAAATCCTAATGCATAGTCACCATTTGTTGCTTTATTTCTTTTATTTAAAATGAGGCCCCAGTACATTTGCTTAAATGAAAAAAATAAATAGACCAGATTTCAATGCAGGGTCTAATTGTAATTCTGTGGAACTAAAACTATCCCTACCAGACCCAACCTTCATCTTATTACTGGGAGACATATTTTCTTACTTGTAATGTTGATATTGCTGTATGTGCCTCTGCATAGAGCAGATAAACCTTTTTTCTGGATCATAACATCTCACAGCCTGGCCACAGGTGTCTCAGAGGAGACTTTTGGCACAGTATCCTGTATAACCATTTTCATTAAGGGTTAGCGACTTTTAGGCAAGGCTGTTGTTGTCATCTGAACACTGGGATCACTAGGGTTTTTAGCAGTGTTTCTGTTTGGGCTTCCCTTTGATAAGGGAAAATCTTGACCTCATTTAAAATATTCTTGATGTTTCCTCTGCACCGGTAAAAATCACCCAAAGTAGTGTAATAGTGCGTCGGCCAATGGTTAGGCTATAGCAAAACTAAGTGGGGATGGCCCTAAAATTCCCCACAACCACACCATAAGTAAATATTCACACCACCATAGTATTTGCAAAAACCATATAAATATTTTATTTATATTGTGCAAACAAACACGACACAGTTAAAACTTCATTAAAAAACACTTAATGATGCCGACACTACATATAACTTATCCAAACACAATCAAAAAAGGCCATATCACCCGGAATAATTATACAATACCATACACCTATTCACAAAAAGTGCCACGTGCCATAGGACACTTCCCCTGATGAAGAGACGGGCCATCCGTCACGGAACGTGTGGGAGGTGGGGTGCGGTATTCTCATTACTTTGCACTGGTAATGTATGCATACCATTAATTGTTGTTTGTATTGCTGGGCCCTCCCTGGGTTTTACTTTGCACAAAGGGAACATTTAAAGGGATAGCGCCATTTAAGCACTAGCACAGGCACTTAAGAATTTATGGATTGAGGTAATTTGGTTAATATTATTTATTTATTTATAGATATACATTACTGCATATGATATATTGGTCTACCTTATTATATGAAATGAGCAGATATTTTGCACTAACACGTGGCACTTTTTGTGAATAGGTTTATGGTATTGTATAATTATTGGGGGGAATATGACCTTTTTTAATTGTGTTGGATAAGTTGTAATGGTGCAGCGCCCTATACAATATGTAGTGCCGGCATAATTAAGTGTTTTTTAATGAAGTTTTAACTGTGTCATTTAAAATATTGTTTACATCCTTATATGTATTTATATAAGTGTGTATATATCTCTCTAATGAGAGCTTCATTTTTTAAAGGAAAAGCTCTGGAACCAGATCGCAGCAAAAGGGAAAAATGACTTTACAAAGGAAGAAAAATAAACAAACCAAAAGCTCAAAATACATGATAGTGTTACCAGTTGTCTTAGTTAAGTAACATTTTAGAATAATAAATTATTATACATTATAGAATGACATTCTATTCCCGATGGTTAAGTGTAGGGTAAATGTGGAATATTCAAGTCCTTTCAATTATTGAGTCCTTTCAAGCCCTAAATATCTACACAATATACCTATTATGTATTTTAGATACATCCAGCTAAAACATGTTCTTAAAACCCAGTGTTCACAGCAAAAACAGCTCTACAATAAATAGAAACAGCTCCAATCCTAGAAAGCCCCACAATGACTAGAGGAGGAAGCCGAGGCAATAGAAAGTTCTTAAAAATACACATAGATTGGTGTCTATGTTTTCTCTATAGGGACAATCATATTATTATACTGTTCTCTGATAAGATACCCCAGAGACCCTTGTATCCACAAATACATAAACATTTTATAAACTTACAGTATATGGTTTTTCCAGAGAGACAAATCCTCAAGAACTTGCAACACAAAAACTTTTTAGTTTTTTAGTTTTACTAAACAGCCAGACATGTTCCTTGTGGTACAATCCATATAAACACACATGTATCACTGGGTATTGCATTACGTTAAAGAGTTATTCATAGCTTGTATGGAAAATGACTTGCTTTAAAATACCTTTTTATTTAATATCCATATAAATAAGTGCAATGGGGGTCATGCTAAAGATTTGGTAGAGAAAGTTTACCTTTTGGTGCACTTTTGGTTGTAAACTGAAACTTACATTTGCGTGAGCTTTTTGAGTTTAACACACAAAAAATACAACAAACAATGTTAGTTCAAATTTAAAAAAGAATATATCTCCAACATCTGCAACAGAGCATTTTACAGGGGAGGTCTATGTGGAAATACTTAGCGAGATACAGGTTCACACCCAAATGTGCACTGATGGTTACAGCTTCTTAATCAAACCTTTAGCATGACCCCCATTGTTTCTCATTCTTATTCCATATGTCAAATGAAAGCCAGCACTCCTCATTACCAGATTTGCTTGTATTGTGCAAAAAATATATACATGCAGTATTCAAATTCCATCCACTAGTTTGCGCCAATATGCATCCATACGTCCAACGTTTCGGGGGTGTTGATACCCCTTCATCAGGGACACACAAGAACAAAGCCAAGCAGATTAACACATTCCACTTACTATTTGACCTGTAAAGGTCACCAAAATCCCGCCTGACATCATCAATGACGTCAGCAGGTCAGTGTCCTTTTTTTCAGTTTTTTGTCCTGTATAGTGCTGATGTGCCCAGTTGGTATACATCCCCCTTCGTCCCTGCTCATACATAGTAATGTTCTGTCACTGCCAATCTGTCGACAGACGGGTTGCAAGGCAACCTGTGTCATCGCTCTCCGCCTGCACTCGGGGAAGGCTTCCCTGTCAGTCGGGCCCAGAATCCTGCCCGGCTACCAGTGACGTCCTTGCCGCAGGGAGCCAATCCGTGCTCCGCTCTAAGTGATAGAGCAGCGGCGGAGCCCGCAGTGCAGGCTGCTGGATCCGACGTCAACTGGCTCCATCGCTGGAGCAAGCAGGATCCTTATTCCAATAAAAATGTCCAATGAATGGACACCTTTTGGCACATTGTCCTTGGTCACCATAAAGGAGATCTAAAACCACAATATTTACCATACATGATTAAATAGCTCTATGTTACAAATATTCTTAAACATGTATTTATATCCATATTAAATACAATCCAACAAACTAGAAAACATTCAATTAGGAAAATTATACTGCTTACTTACACAACATTGTTTATAGTAGTATGCATATATGCGAAATGTTTCCAAAATGAACAATGCCTAATCTCCTTTAAAGCCTCTTTTATGGCTGTAACGTTATACAATTCAAACCTGTTGTAAATTTGACCAGGAGTGACTAAATGACCTTGGATAATGTGGCCTGACATCTCCTGTGGACAAGGTACTCTCCTTGATGGAAAGATGGATGTGCCGGGTGGAGGACAATGGACATCAAGTTTCCCTCGCTTTTGAACTATGTGTTCTCCAACTGCATGATCACAGTTAGGCCTTAAATTCAATAACCAATCCAAAAAAACAGACCTTAAACAAAGTATAACAACTGCCAGTGATAGTTGAGTTGCCACAACAGGTCGGCAAACTTTAATTATTTTCATAGTGGATACCTAGAATACTGTACTGTATATGTAGATGTAATAAACATACCACAACATGGTTTATGTCATAAATAACTTTTTAATACTTAATCTCACATACATATCTAACATACTTATACAGATGAAAATGCATGTCAGCCAAATTTCTAATTTTGATCAGCTTGGGAAAGTTATATAACCTATGGAACATATGCTGTGAGTTTATGTATTTTGTAACTTTTTGTACTGGAGAAACTAAGCTAGTCCAAATTTTTAATGTGGAAGTTTACTCACCTTGTTCTACTGGCTGAACTTTAGCTAGCATTCTGGATTTTTTGTCTGCTCAGGTACCAGGGACCTCATCCCACATGACCGTGCCTCTGAAATGTTGGTTATGTTTAGACTTTGCCTACTCACCCTAGGCATCCCCCTCTTTTTCTTTAATGCAATTTTAGTTTTTTAAGCCTCTGCAGGCTTTATATTTTATTCTTTTTACCTTTTTTGTTGCTTTTTCTTTCTCTTCCAAAAATCAGGAAAATCTGTTCTTGGTGGTCAGCAGGCCATCTTAAATCTTCCTATTTTTCTTGAATGCCCTTTTCCTTCTTTAACACTCCGATTTATTTTTCCCTTTTTCTGTTGCCTCTGCAGGCTTTACATTTTATTCTTTTTACCTTTTTGTTACTTTTTCTTTCACTTCAAAAAAACTTGTTCTTGGTGGTCAGCAGGCCATCTTAAATCTCCCTATTTACTTTACTAGTTGGCTTTTGGTCCCATGGTCCCGTAGTCAAATTCCTTTTTCTCATAGGAGAAACACAAGAGAAAGCTTCCACAACATTTAGTAATGAGTTTTGTGTGTCAGCACCATTTATATATTAATAGCAGACTACTACTACTTTTTTGCTGGTTTTTGCTGGTAGTCTATTCTCAATGTACCTATATATAAATCCTAAAACTGATCTATACAGATAAAAAATAATCATATCTCTAGATGCATACTCTACTTTAGTTTACAGTAAATCACTAATATAGAACCTAAAATTATTGGCCACAGCAATAGGATTATGTAGACAATAAATGTTATACAAGCAATTTTTAACATATAGAAAATCCTGTTATTCTGGTCAAAGAGATTTTGATACTTGATATTAGCTATATTCCTCTACTTGGGGTGGAACAAGTTGATGAAGCTCATTTGGAGTTCCATTTGGTTGGTTATACCCTATGGGAATGACTTTCTTACATAACTGGGTGCATTGTGTCTTTTGGGATCATTGAGCTATAATGTATAATTCGACAGGTGTGCCAAATGGCGGGAAGGCAGATGTAATAGGCTATACTAGTTAGTGTTGGGACTCCATATGTACCGAGTTGAGGAATTCAGATTTATTCTAATGTTACTTTTCTCCGGTAGAATTTCCTTCAAGATGGAACATAGCAGCCCTACTGACTCTTATTTAGGTCATTAGCTAGCAATATATACCGATCACGAAGCAACAGCTCTCATCATTAGTACTAAATACACAATTTAGTTTGATGTTCCAAGTAAAGTGAAAAGACGCCTGTGTTTTTAAAGGGACTAATTGACAGAGGTGTAGAAATACGGAGAAGCTAAACTCAGCATAGAGGCAAAATGAGGGGGGAAACTGGGATCCAGTGCTGCTCATTGTAAAACCGTGTTTTCGTGCTACACGTGCATGCGTTAAGTAAGCAGCCTACGGGTCCTTTCCTACATCAGAAATTCTAATTCACCACAGCTGCCTCATGAATTATTATTTTCTCAATGACATTTTGCAGGCGCCAAGCGAAAAAAAACAAACAAACAAATCTAAATGATCAAGCTGAGTTTCGCGCTCAGTATGACACGAGCACGATGTTCAATTGGAAACAAGAACCAAAAGTTCTCCAAGCAAGCTGCGGCCTACAATGCTTACCAACAGAAATTAATGGGCAGGAAATCATGTGCTCTAAAATACACTCATAAAGATGAATAGAGTTTACATTTATTTGAGGTGAGCCAAAGCAGGAAATGACATCTGGAAGACACTTCCTGCTTTATCTCCGCCTACAGTCTTTATGTATCCCCAGGTCGTTTTGCATCAACAGCTTAGCAGGGTCTTAATAGATGTGTGAGGAATAAGACATTTTATCCGTTTATCAAATGGTGGTGAGGAGAAAATTTATTCTTAACGGTTGCCTAACCTCCATCCATTCATTAAAGTCAAAGGCAGGAAGGCAATTCAGATACAAATTCTTTTTTTGAGACAGGAGTAAGAAAGAAATGCTTAAAAATAAAAAAAACGAATGTAGTTTTCCTCTTCCGTAGAACTGTGAAAGCCTTAAATATGAATGAGAGAGGACCAGTAACATCCCCATGCTTAATAACATCATCTTGGCAAGAGATAAAAAAATACAGCAGTTCTTTCCGGTGTCTTTACATAGAACGTATTGTAGTGTGGTGGTAAAGTCATGTGCTTCCCTACACCGTTTTAGCCACTAAAAGAAGGCAGCTTACTACATAAATATATATGCAAGCTTTGGTGATTTTTTGGGTTTGCTTGCATCTTTTTAGGCACAGTGTTATATTATATGCTTCCAATTACAACTTTGAGATGCAATTGTTACACTTTACATATATATATATATATATATATATATATATATATATATATATATATTATTATATGTTATGTAGGAGAAAAATTCATTTTTTTACATCTCTTGTAGAAAATGTATTTTTGGTGAATATCTTTCTACAACAAGAATATGAGCATACTAGCATGTAAAGGTGTAGTAATCCTAAACTTGACTAGCATAACTTAAATAGTTAAGTTAGCTCAGCACAGAAGATCAAAAACAAAAAACATGTGAAAAACGTTCCGCACTGTTTATCAAACGAGCACTATCGCAAAATTGTGTAATATGTAAATGTAAAATCCATATAAACACATTGGCTAATGAGAGGAGGGGTACTTATATATCTGAAATGAATAAAACTCCAGCCAAGCTTGTGGTTTTCTTCTCCTGGTAGAAATAAAATTCAGGTGTGACAGGTTTAGTCTATGAGGGGTGACAGAGCCTGTCACCTGTGATTTCCTATTTTTGCCATTAAAATAAAAAAAACAAACCTGGCTGGATGTTTCCTGATGCCGGGTGTATAAGTCACCCCTATACTCGCCATCCAGCATATTTATATGCATTTTCAATATTGGGCACTTTTTTTGTGATAGTGCTCCTTTGTCAAGATCAAGATTATTACATCTCTCTCTCTCTCTCTCTCTATATATATATATTTATCAACAGTACCCCTTCTCAGTTGCTAAGCTTTAGTCTGTTAGACCCATCTTCTTTGTAAGGCTGGAGAGTCTTTTTCAGCAGTCAGGGGCTTTGTAAGGATACCTGTTCTCATCTCCTCAGTCGGGCAAAAAAGTAACTCAAGAAGTCCCTGTTCTTGAAGATCTCTCAAGAAGTGGAACTTCACATCAATATGCTTGGTTCTTAAGTTAACCCTTTCCATTTGCTTAAGTGCAAGGCATCCTTGATTGTGCTCAAAGATTCTCATTTATTTCAACTGTGGTTGACCCCAGTCTGTTAACAGTTGTCTCAGCCATATAACTTCTTCACTTGCCTGCGCTGCTGCAACGTACTCGGCTTCAGTGGATGAAAGTGTAACAGTGAGCTGCTTTCTTGTAGTCCAACTGACAGTACCTTCTGACAGAAGAAACAAGTAGACACTGGTAGATATTCTGTCACTGGTGTCTCCGGGGCCCAGTCCTGTCAGGGTACTTTCGTCACTAGCTGGTAACTCTAACTTGTAGTACTATAAGATAGCAAATTACTCAACTTGACTTGGCATTGATCCTTTTTGCATAAGATTCCAATAGCTGGTGCAATGTCAGGCCTTGTAGCGGTGGTAATGTACAACAATTTTCCTATTGCTTTCCTGTTCTGAGTATTAGTTGGTAGCAGAGCATCTTACCTATTCAACTCCATCAGGTAGGTCAGGTTTACTGGTTTGGCATTTTCCATTCCAAAAGTTTCAATTATTTCTGGAATTTTATGATGTTGGTTCAAATGTTTGTCAATGTCTTTGTTTATAGGCAGGGGTCTGCTTTACTCCTCTAAAAGTCCTCATGTGTATGCACTTCATTTACATTTATATTCCATGATCTGACTGCTTGCTTTAGCTCTGCAAATAAGTGGCTGTCATTGCTGCCTGAGCCCAGTATTTTTGTGGTAGTCCAGAATCTGTCAGCATACATCTGATCATTTAAGTCAGAATTCTGTTATTTCATTCAGTTACCCTATTTTGCTCTGGTGTGTATGGGACTGTCTTTAAAAGCTCTATTCTATTCACCTTTAATTACTATTTTATGCCCTGTAAATTAACCTCCATTATCACTTTGAAGTATTTCTCTAAAACTCGATATTGTTTTTATTGCATAGTCCTGCAATTTGTCTGGAACTTCAATCTTGTTTTGCATTAGGTAAGTGACTGTGTATCTTGATTATCCATCTATGAAAGTCCCTATGTACCTGTTGCCTACAGGTGTAGGTGGGTTTAGGGGACTACATACATTATTGTGAACCAAGTGGTCTTGATGTCTGACTTACTTTAGGAAGTGTTGCTCTTGATAAAAAAACACACTTAACAGTAACTAGAAAAGGGGATACTGCTAGATCCTTTGTCAAATTCCTCTTTTGTAGTTCCTGTATGCATTTTGGGTGTCTACAACCTAAATACCTGTGCCACATGTGTATACAGACATTTTGCTTATGTATGCATAGTCTCACCTTTTCCTTCACTGTGTTGAGTAATACAGATTATTATCCAGCTTGGCACTTGCTATGGTCTGCTTGTTGTCTAGGATAGAACTGTTTAGATGCTTCACAGATAGGATCAGAAACAGCAGGAACATAAAGCAAATCTTTTCTGTTAGATACTTCACAGATGAGATCAGAAACATCAGGAACATAAAGCACATCTTTTCTGGTATGGTTAAACTGTGTCCTGCATCATTGGGGCATACAAGGGTCCCATGCCCATATCCTTCTGCACATCATTTACTTCCATCTGCAAGATAGTAAAGTTCTGTGAAAAGCTTATATCGCTTGTCATATGACTGGTTGCTCCAGAGTCAATGCCACTGCCTTGTCATTTATGGTTGCCTGTCACTTCAAATGTGGCACACCAGTTGCCGTCACATCACATCAGAGATTGTGACTTTGCACTTTTTGTTTAGCATAAGAGGGAGAGTGTATCATTTGCTCTGCTCTCCAAATAGCACAGTTTTTCTTTATGTGTCCCTGTTTGTGTCATCTAAAGCACACTCTGGTCTCCTTCCTGTGTAACCTTGTGTCTGTAGCTTTGATGAAGATGTTCTGGTGTCGCTTTCAATGGAGTTATGCGCAAGTTCCTTTATTTTCTAATGCTCATCTATGAACTTGGTCTTTACATATGCTAGTGTCAGATCTGTCTCAAGCCGTGTGTCCAACACATTGATCAGTGCAGAATTTGTGTCGGGTAATCTTCCAGGGATTTTTTTTTCAGCAGAGTCTGAACTTTAACATAAAATGTCTTTTTTGTAATTTTTAAAGTGCATTATCTATCTATATTTTAGGGTGAAATATGTGAAAAAATTAAAAAGGTATTTTTTACATTTTGTAGTTTTTTTAAATAAAAAGTTTAAGTTTTGCAATAAGATTATATTGCATGTAAAAGCCCAATTCCTCACGGTTCCAATGGTATCACATATGTATAGCTAAACAACCTTTCCTGCCCAGGATACTTCCCAAACTGAAAATAGCGCTCGAGGAGATTTTCAAATAAAATACAACTACTTTAGCACCTTGCAGTTTTGCAAGAAAAACAACCCTTAACATTTGAGATACCCTCCACAATCTATATATTCTCTCAAAGTAAACACCTCAAGCTTTCAAGGCGTACCAAACTTGTTGTAGTCTGTGAAACTTTCCACAAACCACATATTCTCTGAAAGTCCATGCTTCAAGCTTTCTAAGCATACCAGGCTTGTTATAGTGAGCTTCCTGGACCCAAACCATGGAAGAATTCACTGGTTGCACAGAGTTTCCCTAAAAAAAAAGACTAAAAATGCAGATTCAAGAAATACAAGAAAGAAGATTCAACAAATACAAAAAAAAAATAACACACTAGATCTGAAACAGCAAGGCCCCCTGAACAGAACAATACCCAATATGCATAGCTACCTCCAAGGGTAGGGTTGCCAAACACCCCAAATTAAAGCATGTGCTATAAAAACACGAAACAACCCTTTACATTTCCTACCTGTAGTAAGAAGTACAATTAGGATTAGAATGGTGAAGTGCAAATAGGATACTGTAGCTGTTTTAAAGATGAAATATAACCGCGCTGATATTTCTTAAAATTATTAAATTATTGAATTATTATTGCTCAACGTGTGTTAATCCTTTACCCCTATGGATCCTAAATGCACATATTATTCCAAAAACACAGAGCAATCAATGATAAAACAACACACTTTAGGTCAGCTTTAGCTTTTAAAACATTATATAAAAAAGTCCAAGCTTCTGGGGTGGTTCCCCAATCTGAGAGTATCCTCTAAGGCCAAGGATTTTAGTGACCTTCTATCACAGGGATGTTCAAAACACTGTAGCAAATTCCACCACGTGTATATAACAACAAATTGCTGATGAGAATCTGGTGCCCACCACCTCCTTCAAAATACTCTTACCAGATAATAATAAGCTTTAGTGCCTTATTAAAAATCCTCCATGTTTTATTCCTCTCTTATTGGATAGGAGAGCCGGTTAAATATTCTGGTCCCCGCTTTAACAGGTGGAGGTGTGCTTGAATGCCTTATTAGATCCTCAATATTCCATTCCTCTCTTGTTATTAACAGGCAGTAATAGGCAGTAAGAGAAGGTCACCTTAACATGGGCCCTTATTTAAGAAAGGATAGCATCAGGTAGTGGCTGGTTAATGACAGGTAGCGACAGGTAGCGACTGGTGAACGCCGGACACGGCACGCAATTACACATTTATCAAGCAGAATCTGTTTAGCGACTGGGATAGCGTCTGATTCATTATTTTCACAGCCTCAGTGAACAGCGCCGGCGTTCAGCCTTGCACAGCCCCAGGTATGAATACCTGTCGCTCTCCCATACATTTCAATGGATGAACCTTTTCTTCTCTGTAAACGGGGTATTTGTTTGTTTTCTTTTTCCAAAAAATCACAAATAATTCTGTGACCTCTTTTGGCATTGAAAAAGCAGTTTTTTCATATTTTTTTCATTTTTTATATATTTCCTCAGAAATGACATTACAGGTCTGCCATTAAAGTGTTCATGTTACAATGTTGTTACAATGTAATTCCATATGCTTTCGCTTTGTTACTAGTTGATAGATGCTTGAAAACAGACTTTAAACACACCGCCTCTTGCGCTATGGGCTTCAAACAAGTATTTTTCAGCGCCAGAGATTTGTGAGGCTGTTTTTTTGCTGAATATGGTGTGAGTCTGTCGCTATGAGCAGTCGCTAACATGCGCTCCCATACAGCGCTGTACTGGTCAAATAGCGACTCCTCACAATGTATTCAACATTACTGCACAGCGACTGAGTCGCTATAAAGTAGGGACCCACGGCCGAGCACAGCGACTACTAGCGGGCGCTCTGAAAATGCCTGCTACAGACGCTCATCTGTCGCTACCTGGCGTTAGTGATGAATCAGCCTGCCAGTGAATCATACAGACAGAAAGAAGAGTTCACTTCAATGTACAGGAAACACGACATATTATAGAAATGCAGTCAGAGACTATAGATAGTCATAACTATCATTCATAACTGCGCCATTACTGCAGTCACATCAGCAATATATTTAACTAATAGCTGTTGTACTTCAACAGGCTCCTGGAGCCTGGCTACAGCTCTGTCAGGGGGGCATACCAGGCACAACCTAAGCAGTTTTTTTTGACAGAAGCATGTCTGTCCCTTTACAGCCTATCTGTAATAAAAACAAAACCGGGGTCCCACAAACCCCAGATGCACCACACCACCCCAGAGCAAAAGTAGCACCACTGAAGGTATACAAAAATAGTAATCTTTATTTGGTTTACACTATTTACATCTACATATATACATAAAATTAAAAATGCATTAAAAATGCACTAAAAACATATAACAAAGACAGTCTTTAGGAAGGAGGGGGGGTATATCAAAAATGCTAAACACTGGGACAGGATGATAAAGTATATTAGCTCAAATCAATAACATCAACCATATGTAACCCAGTCACTTGCTAAATCCATAAAGCCGGCTGTACCTGCCCACTAAGATACAACCTGATAATACAGCATACACAATAACAAAATATGAATATGCCAACACTGGTTAAAGCCCCAAGAATATATATAAAAATGTGCAAAATAGAATTTATTACCCAGTGACAAAATATTGAATAATTAATTAATCATTAATGAATATTTGTGCAATATTAAAGTGCAATGTAGTTAAGTAAAGCCTCTATGTGTTAAGCATAAGTTGAAGGACCAGCCAGGGCAGACAAATCCAAAAAGCAAAATATACACATAACATAAAATGAACAGATCTTACTGTGAGCAGGTAACCGGACCAGTGTTTTACCCCCTCAGGCTCTCTGTCAACGCGTTACGTGATGTCACGCGTCACTTCCTCAGGACATAATTTTGTTATTGTGTATGCTGTATTATCAGGTTGTATCTTAGTGGGCAGGTACAGCCGGCTTTATGGATTTAGCAAGTGACTGGGTTACATATGGTTAATGTTATTGATTTGAGCTAATATACTTTATCATCTTGTCCCAGTGTTTAGCATTTTTGATATACTCCCCCCCCTCCTTCCTAAAGACTGTCTTTGTTATATGTTTTTTAGTGCATTTTTAATATGTCTTATGTATATATGTAAATGTAAATTTTGAACGCACTCTACTGGTTGTTTCATGATCTATTGGAGACACAAGTGAAAGCAAAAAAAGAATTATTTCATATGATTTTTACATTTGAATAAACACTAAACATGTTTTAAGCAGAGATATATTGTGATATCAAGTCGAAACGATCTTCTAGGACGCCCCACACTTGAGTAGCAGACCCCCAGTGTTTCTTAAACTATTTGCATAACCTGTTAGCTTGAATAAATTGCCAAGTTCTCATCAGCCGCATAAAGTTGAGGTGTCATTGTTCCAAAGCTTCTATATATGCTGAAAAAGGTTCTTTGGAGGTTTGATGAAGGTAACTGAATTCATTGACACCTTTACTTGTAATGATGCATTTTAAATGCATGTGATGTAGACTTAATTCTATGCAGGATAAACAAGGACGCACACACAATTCAAACAACCTAGATACCAGTTGTATTTCTCATGGTCTGCCCAGCACTGGTAAACGGGCCATACAAATGTTTCAAAATGCGATGCAAATGAAAAACACCAAAAATCCACACTAAAACGGGGAGGCTGATTTATTAATAGCGACATGTAGCGACAGTTGAGCGACTGTAGCGGTATTTTCACAGCGCCCGCTAGTAGTCGCTGTGCTTGGCCGTTGTTCGGTTGTTGACAGCGACTCAGTCGGTGTGGCGTAATGTTGAATTAAAGGTGAAGAGTCGCTATTTGACAGGTTCTGCGCTGTATGGGTGCGCATGATAGCGACTGGTCAGAGCGACCGGCTCCCACCATATTTATCAAAAAATTACGCTCAAAAAATTCAAGCGCTGTGAAATGCATGTTTAAACCCCAGAGCGCTGGCGGCGATGTGTTAAAAGTAGTTTTTTAACCCCCAAACAACCATATTTTTGGAAACCAAAAAAAAAAATTTATAAAGAATTTAGTAAAATGAATACATTAATATCAGACCTGTAATATCAATTCTGCACAATTTTTTTTTTTTGTTTTTTTAACCTTAAAAAAATTATCTAAAATGGCAGAAGTGGTCACAGAATTTTTCACATTTAAAAAAAAAACATTAATAACAATTAATTATGAATATTTAAAGATTGTTCCATTGAAATGCATTGGAGAGCGCCAGGTAGCGAGAGGTCATACCTGTCGCTGTTCAAAGTCGGACGCTGGCGCTGTGGACTGAGGCTGGAATAATGATGAATGAGTGGCTATCTGGCGCTATCTCAGTCGCTAAGCAGGATCGGCTTGATAAATGTGTGATTGTGGTGGGGAGCCGGCGTTCTCGTGGCGGGGCCCGTCATTACCGGCCGCTCACCAGTCGCTACCTGTCGCTATTCCTTCATAAATAAGGGCCTATATTGCTATAAACAATCATTTTGCAACTTGTCAGCCAGTCAAAGGGGGTTATTCATCAAGGGATAGCGGCAGGCAGCGTCTGGTGAACGCTGGGCGCTGTACGCAATACCACATTTATGAAAGTGAATCTGGTGAGCGACTCTAACAGCGCCATGTAGCGTCCGATCTATCATTACAGGCGGCTCAGCGTATAGAGCCGGCGCTCTAGCTTTCACAGCCCCAGGTATTACCTTTCGTTCACTGTCGCTCTCCCATACATTTCAATGGATGTTCCTTTTCTTCTGTTTAAACAGGGTTTTATTATTTTTTTCTTTTTTCTCTCAAATAATTGTGTGACCTCTCCTGGCCCAGAAAAAGTCATTTTTGAAAACTTTTATGCAGAATTGTCATTACAGGTCTGGCACTAAAGTGTTAATGTCACAGTGTTACAACAATGTCATTTCATGTGTTTTCGCTTTGTTACTGGTGGATATGTGTTCAAAAACAGATTTCAATCACACAGCGTCTGGCGCTCTATGCTATAGCGACCAGATTTAAAGCGCCTACGCTCTGTGTGTGTGTGCAGTTTTTTGATAAGTATGGTGTGAGTCGCTGAGAGTTGGTCGCACTGAGCTGGCGCTACCTCTCGCTCCCTGCAGCGCTGTACTGGTGTTAGAACGCCCAACATACATCACATTCATCAATGCCGGCCAGGTTATTACAGCAACTGAGGCGCTCTGTTACAGTGCCCGATACCCGCACATGAGCGTCTACTCGCGGTCGCTCTAAGCGCCGCTATACAGACGCTCATCTGCCGATACCTGGCGTTAGTAATGAATAAGCCTCCACGACTCCCAAATTGTTTATCTGGGCTGATGCTGCAGGTACATAGGCCCTTATTTATGAAGGAATAGCGACAGGTAGCGACTGGTGAGCGGCCGGTAATGACGGGCCCCGCCACGAGAACGCCGGCTCCCCACCACAATCACACATTTATCAAGCCAATCCTGCTTAGCGACTGAGATAGCGCCATATAGCGACTCATTCATCATTATTTCAGCCTCAGCCCACAGCGCCAGCGTCCGACCTTGAACAGCGACAGGTATGACCTCTCGCTACCTGGCGCTCTCCAATGCATTTCAATGGAACAATCTTTAAATATTAATAATTAATTGTTATAAATGTGAAAAATTCTGTGACCACTTCTGCCATTTTAGATAATTTTTTTAAGGGAAAAAAAATAATAAAAAAAAAATTGTACAGAATTGATATTACAGGTCTGATATTAATGTATTCATATTACTAAATTATTTAAAATACTTTTTTTTTTGGTTTCCAAAAATATGGTGGTTTGGGGGTTAAAAAACTACTTTTAACACATCGCCCCCAGCGCTCTGGTATTTAAACATGCATTTCACAGCGCGAGAATTTTTTGAGCGTGATTTTTTGATGAATATGGTGGGAGCCGGTCGCTCTGACCAGTCGCTATCATGCGCACCTATACATCGCGGAACCTGTCAAATAGCGACTCGTAACCTTGTATTCAACATTACGGCACATCGACTGAGTCGCTGTCAACAACCGAACAACGGCCAAGCACAGCGACTACTAGCGGGCGCTGTGAAAATACCGCTACAGTCGCTCAACTGTCACTACATGCAAAATCCTACAAGTAGATACGCACAGCCCACTAGTATTGAAAAATGGGGGTGCTGGACCCGTCTGTGCCCGTCCAATACAGCAAACCAACAAAATTTGGGGGCGGCTTTGGAATCCCCCCACAGGCCCCCAGATAGTCCGCACTCTACCCACAAAAGTTTGCAGCAAACTATGTACTCATATAAATTCTGAATTTATTTCTGTACAAATGACTCATTAAAAAGAGCTTAAACATAAATTTACAAGACAAAAGACATATTAAAATACATCAACACATTAACCCAAATGGGGGAGTTCCCATGCAAAGGTTTTCATTATATGCATGCATAAGCAGGGCATTTTGGTGCAGCTGTACTGTGTGCTGCGGGCGCCTCTCTCCACCCCCCGGCGTCTACCCTTACGGTGAGCCTTTGACTGGCCGGGCGGGGTGCATGTGTGGGGGCGGGGGCGGTGGCGGCCGCACGTCAGCGCAGTGTGGGTACTTAGAGGAGGGGGGAGGAAGTGACGAGCAAGGCCATCCCGCCCTGGTGAAGTGGGAAATCCACGCAACGCGTCGGCAGGCCAGCACATGGGGGACCCCAGGCTAGAGATGTGAATAATGGTGATGTACTACCTTCCTTATCTAACATATTGACTTTCTTGTATCTTTTGGCCAGTGGTTTTTGTCTGCCCACGAGCAGATACCTTTTTTCACAGTGTCTTTATATGTGTTTATGTTTTTTGATACATTGTATATTTGCACAGTATTTCTTTTGTTAGTATATTGCACTCAGCACTTTCTTCCTTGTCAAGTGTCTTCTGTTTGTAAGTATGTCATTGGCAGGCAGCTATAATATATAATATATATAATATATATCTCCCTGCCCCTTATTTCCACTGGCATTTAGCATTATTAAATGATTTCGATTTTGAATTTTAGGATTAGGAAGGTGTTTACTTATGCATGCATATAATGAAAGCCTTTGCATGGGAACTCCCCCATTTGGGTTAATGTGTTGATGTATACTTTTGTGGGTAGAGTGCGGACTATCTGGGGGCCTGTGGGGGGATTCCAAAGCCGCCCCCAAATTTTGTTGGTCAACTGTCGCTACATGTCGCTATTAATAAATCAGCCTCCCAGATTAATAAGAACATGATAAATTAATAAATAGTAAAAAAATAAATACCAAATAATCCCACAAGAAGCCCAAATCCCTTTTGATATGAATGCTATGCTGTTATCTAACTACCCATTCAGTACAAGTGCAATAAATGTGAGACAAACCTAGTGGTCCGCAAAGTCAGGTGACCCAAGTCAATAAATCATTAGCCACACATCATTGTACAGAATGATGTTACCATTGACATTCCACATCTGGGTATTTGCTGGTCATGTGACCGCCTGTTTGCACCATCCCCAGGCTAGGACACAAGATTATTGATTGATGCCCTGAATTATTGGACTGGATCAGTTTTAGAGGCGCTATAGCAAATGTATATCTTTCCATTGTTGTTTTGAAATTTTGCAGAGTAAAAACAGCAGATGGCAGTTCATCATTTCATTGGTGAATAGTTAAATCGCACACAGATTTGTTTGTCTTAGAAATCCTACACTACTCGGCGCTACAGCAATGCACAGACAGATGGCGATGGACTGTGAGGAGTAGTGAGGTGTCTAGTGAAAACAAAAGGGACACAGAAGTTGTCCATCGGGCCAAGAAGGTGGCAAGAAGATGCAAGACAAAAGGTGACAGCAAGTGCTGCAAAAATGTGTGATGTGCAATGTTTTGTATGGAAGATGAAGAACACTTCTTAGTTAATGTCCAGATTTAGCATCTTGATGTCATGTTTTTGTAAATAAAAAAGTAATACAGTTTGTAATGTGTACATAGGGAATATATATATATATATATATATATATATATATATATATATATAGAGGCTGATTCATCATTAGCGGCAGGTAGCGACAGATGAGCGTCTGTAGCAGGCATTTTCAGAGTGCTCGCTAGTAGTCACAGTGCTCGGCCGTGGGTCGCTAGTTTATAGTCGCTGTTCAGTTATGGTGAATACATTGTGAGGAGTCGCTATTTGACCAGTACAGCGCTGTATGGGAGCGCATGTTAGCAACTGCTCATAGCGACCGACTCACACCATATTCAGCAAAAAAAAACAGCCTCACAAATCTCTGGCGCTGAAAAATACTTGTTTGAAGCCCAGAGCGCAGGAGGCGGTGTGTTTAAAGTCTGTTTTCCAGCATCTATCAACTAGTAACAAAGCGAAAACATATGGAATTACATTGTAACAACATTGTAACATGAACACTTTAATGGCAGACCTGTAATGTCATTTCTGAAGAAATTTTTAAAAAAGCATAAAAATGTGAAAAAACAGCTTTTTCTATGTCAGAAGAGGTCACAGAATTATTTGTGATTTTTTGGCAAAAAAAAAAAACAAACAAAAACTCGTTTAAAGAGAAGAAAAGGTTCGTCCATTGAAATGTATGGGAGAGCGCCAGGTAGCGAGAGGTCATACCGGGCGCTGTGCAAGGCTGAACGCTGGCGCTGTTCGCTGAGGCTGTGAAAATGATGAATCAGACGCTACATGGCGCTATCCTAGTCGCTAAACAGATTCTGCTTGATAAATGTGGAATTGCGTGCCGTGTCCAGCGTTCACCAGTCGCTATCTGTCGCTACCTCTCATTAACCAGCCACTACCTGATGCTATCCTTTCTTAAATAAGGGCCCAAGTTTAGAGACAGATTGTAGGTTGGTCAGCAAGCTAACAGGGTTGAGTGCTGTGGCTCCTTTAAGACTTTTGTATCCTAATTGCCCTGCTAACGTGCACCTCCCAGGTTAGTTATAAAATGGTCTGAGCGGCTGCCACCCCTCCTTTGCATCTTTTATTTTCCAAATGGCCACATTCTTCTTTTATTAACAACTTCTTTCCATCTCTCATCCGCATTCCATCCATTTCTTACTCTTGTCATCTTGCTTCCATGTTCCTCCTTCTCTGTCTTTCTCTTTTTCCACATTCCTTCAATCTCTTCTTATTGCCCCTTAATCCTACCTCCCTCTGGTTTCACCTTCTCTAAGTTTTCTCTCATTAGCACATTTTCTTCTCTCTGTCTTTTTCACCCTTCTATCTATTTTTGTGCTCCTCTCCTCTTTTCATGCACCATCCTCTTCTTGTCGTCGCTTTAATGTATTCCCTCTGTTAACATTCACATGTGAATGTAGGTGTGGTGGGTCTAAATTAGTCCAAAAGTAACCACAAAGGTGGTTTCCTTCTCCAGATGGAATCTGAACCAATAAGAGCGATTCTGAAACACACCTGCTAATGAAGCGGAATTCATGAAATGTTTCAAGAATAAATCTAGTTCTCTTTGTTAGTCTGATGAAGAGAACTAAATGCGCTAGAAGCTTACATTAAATATACTATCCCAGGTTTGGGTTCTTGACCCTAGGGCATCCCGATTTGGAATATCCCGCTGTGTGAAACCCTTTCCCCCCCCCCCCCCCAAAAACGCACTTTTCCGCAGGTGCGACAGCAAAGGTGTTGGTGTGGGGCTCGGTGTAGTCTGTGGCACGCTCTTATTTGCTGGGCGCAGGAGAGCGCTTTAGCAGCAAAGAGGCCAGCGGATCCCCGGAAAGGACAGTATTTGCGGGGCAATCATGGGGAACTCAAAGGCAGGGCATCCTGAATCGGAATGCCCCCAGGGTTACTAAATCGGCCAGCAAATTGGTGATTCCTTCCCTTTAATGCTTCACTTTTTGCTGCTGTCAATGGCTAACACCTGGGTACTGAAGTTTGAAAATTTGGAAACAATTAGGAATTATCCAATTCAGTGCGACCGACTCCCGGCGCTCCACATCATACTTATCAAAAAAGGACACACACACCGTTGGCGCTCTGGATCTGGTCGCTATAGCATAGAGCACCAGACGCTGTGTGATTAAAGTCTGTTTTTGAACACATATCTACCAGTAACAAAGCGAAAAAACACATGGAATGACATTGTTGTAACACTGTGACATTAATACTTTAGTGCCAGACCTGTAATGACAATTCTGCTTAAAAATCTAAAAAGTTTCTAAAAGTGTTTGTTTGCAGCCAGGAGAGGTGACATAATGATTTTAAGGAAAAAAAACAAAAAAAAAAAAATGGTCAAACACGCTATTTATACACAAGCAAATGAACGGCCATTGAAATCTATAGGAGAGCGACACTGAGTGAAAGGTAATACCTGGCACTCTGGAAGCTAGAACGCCGGCGCTATACGCTGAGCCTCCTGTAATAATATATCGGAAGCTACATGGTGCTGTTACAGTCGCTCACCAGATTCACTTTCATAAATGCGGTTTTGCGTACAGCGCCCCGCATTCACCAGGCGCTGCCTGCTGCTACGAGACACTACCTGGCGCTATCCCTTCTTAAATTACCCCCTAAGTTTCAAAACCAGTTAGAGAAAACACAGAAAAAAGGACGTTTTTCAATTTACCTGTACTTCACCTTTACCTGGTTGTATTTCAAGACTACAGAAGGGTGAGCGGGGTACACCCTACACTCTGCCTGCCTCATTATATTTCAACCCCCTCCCCTTTCCTGCCCCTTAAAGTGGACCAACACCCAGGATTTTGACTATCCTGGGTTTTGGTCCACTTCGGGGGTGCCCTGCTGTGTGAAACCCCCCAGAAAGCCCCAAAAACTCACCTCACCGCGCTCCCACGTGACGCGCCGTCCAATCCCCGCCGGCGGACAAGCGGGTGACAGCGACGGACAAGACAGCGCGTCCGTCGCCTCCCGCACGTCACTCTTACAGGGCGCGCTCGCGCGCACGTCTAGAGGGGCTAAGGATAAGGTAAGGTTGTTTTGGGGGGTTTCACCCCGCTGGACATCCCGATCTCGGATGTCCCGCGGTGAGGGAGGTGATCGGCCCGGGAATCTTATAGATCCACTTTAAAGACAAGATAAAAGGAATTAACCTGGAGCAGTATGGCCTTTTTTTCAAATATTTTATTGGAGCAGTATAGTATACATGCCAATGTACAATAGTTATATTCAAACTATACAATTATTGACAATGACTTCTGTATTCTGTATTTGGATTGTTGTTATAGTCACAGTGCTATAAAGTGAAGAACAAACATACTGAGTCATAGCTAGTGTGTTGAGTCTAATGTCTAGAGTATACTCATTGTCTATTAGTCATTTACTTATTCTAAGAGTTTTTATATGTGTTTCTTTGGTTTTCTTTTATTTATACATATAAATCTTCTTGTTCAATCCCCCTCTTGGTTTACATTTTTTGTGTGTGTTTCATAGAATCTCCCATATGCCTCTATCATACACTCATCTAGTTGCCTCTATCATAAACTCATCTAGTTACCTCTATCATGCACTCATCTAGTTACCTCTATCATAAACTCATCTAGTTGCCTCTATCATGCACTCATCTAGTTACCTCTATCATGCGCTCATCTAGTTACCTCTATCATAAACTCATCTAGTTGCCTCTATCATGCACTCATCTAGTTACCTCTATCATGCACTCATCTAGTTACCTCTATCATAAACTCATCTAGTTGCCTCTATCATGCACTCATCTAGTTACCTCTATCATGCACTCATCTAGTTGCCTCTATCATGCACTCATCTAGTTGCCTCTATCATGCACTCATCTAGTTGCATCTATCATGCACTCATCTAGTTACCTCTATCATGCACTCATCTAGTTGCCTCTATCATGCACTCATCTAGTTGCATCTATCATGCACTCATCTAGTTGCCTCTATCATGCACTCATCTAGTTACCTCTATCATGCACTCATCTAGTTACCTCTATCATGCACTCATCTAGTTACCTCTATCATGCACTCATCTAGTTACCTCTATCATGCACTCATCTAGTTACCTCTATCATGCACTCATCTAGTTGCCTCTATCATGCACTCATCTAGTTACCTCTATCATGCACTCATCTAGTTACCTCTATCATGCACTCATCTAGTTACCTCTATCATACACTCATCTAGATGCCTCTATCATACACTCATCTAGTTACCTCTATCATGCACTCATCTAGATGCCTCTATCATGCACTCATCTAGTTGCCTCTATCATGCACTCATCTAGTTACCTCTATCATGCACTCATCTAGTTGCCTCTATCATACACTCATCTAGTTACCTCTATCATGCACTCATCTAGTTACCTCTATCATGCACTCATCTAGTTACCTCTATCATGCACTCATCTAGTTGCCTCTATCATGCACTCATCTAGTTGCCTCTATCATGCACTCATCTAGTTACCTCTATCATGCACTCATCTAGTTACCTCTATCATGCACTCATCTAGTTACCTCTATCATGCACTCATCTAGTTGCCTCTATCATGCACTCATCTAGTTACCTCTATCATGCACTCATCTAGTTGCCTCTATCATACACTCATCTAGTTCCCTCTATCATGCACTCATCTAGTTACCTCTATCATGCACTCATCTAGTTACCTCTATCATGCACTCATCTAGTTGCCTCTATCATGCACTCATCTAGTTGCCTCTATCATGCACTCATCTAGTTACCTCTATCATGCACTCATCTAGTTACCTCTATCATGCACTCATCTAGTTACCTCTATCATGCACTCATCTAGTTGCCTCTATCATGCACTCATCTAGTTGCCTCTATCATACACTCATCTAGTTACCTCTATCATGCACTCATCTAGTTGCCTCTATCATGCACTCATCTAGTTACCTCTATCATGCACTCATCTAGTTACCTCTATCATGCACTCATCTAGTTGCCTCTATCATGCACTCATCTAGTTACCTCTATCATGCACTCATCTAGTTGCCTCTATCATGCACTCATCTAGTTACCTCTATCATGCACTCATCTAGTTACCTCTATCATGCACTCATCTAGTTACCTCTATCATCCACTCATCTAGTTACCTCTATCATGCACTCATCTAGTTGCCTCTATCATGCACTCATCTAGTTGCCTCTATCATGCACTCATCTAGTTACCTCTATCATGCACTCATCTAGTTACCTCTATCATGCACTCATCTAGTTACCTCTATCATGCACTCATCTAGTTACCTCTATCATACACTCATCTAGTTACCTCTATCATGCACTCATCTAGATGCCTCTATCATGCACTCATCTAGTTGCCTCTATCATGCACTCATCTAGTTACCTCTATCATGCACTCATCTAGTTACCTCTATCATGCACTCATCTAGTTGCCTCTATCATACACTCATCTAGTTACCTCTATCATGCACTCATCTAGTTACCTCTATCATGCACTCATCTAGTTACCTCTATCATGCACTCATCTAGTTGCCTCTATCATGCACTCATCTAGTTACCTCTATCATGCACTCATCTAGTTGCCTCTATCATACACTCATCTAGTTACCTCTATCATGCACTCATCTAGTTACCTCTATCATGCACTCATCTAGTTACCTCTATCATGCACTCATCTAGTTGCCTCTATCATGCACTCATCTAGTTGCCTCTATCATGCACTCATCTAGTTACCTCTATCATGCACTCATCTAGTTACCTCTATCATGCACTCATCTAGTTACCTCTATCATGCACTC
Organism: Gastrophryne carolinensis; assembly: GCA_027917425.1. Taxonomy (NCBI): domain Eukaryota; kingdom Metazoa; phylum Chordata; class Amphibia; order Anura; family Microhylidae; genus Gastrophryne; species Gastrophryne carolinensis. The sequence continues at coordinate 129,568,944 of CM051244.1, read as the reverse complement.
ATCTAGTTGCCTCTATCATGCACTCATCTAGTTGCCTCTATCATACACTCATCTAGTTACCTCTATCATGCACTCATCTAGTTGCCTCTATCATGCACTCATCTAGTTACCTCTATCATGCACTCATCTAGTTACCTCTATCATGCACTCATCTAGTTGCCTCTATCATGCACTCATCTAGTTACCTCTATCATGCACTCATCTAGTTACCTCTATCATGCACTCATCTAGTTACCTCTATCATCCACTCATCTAGTTACCTCTATCATGCACTCATCTAGTTGCCTCTATCATGCACTCATCTAGTTGCCTCTATCATGCACTCATCTAGTTACCTCTATCATGCACTCATCTAGTTACCTCTATCATGCACTCATCTAGTTACCTCTATCATGCACTCATCTAGTTACCTCTATCATACACTCATCTAGTTGCCTCTATCATGCACTCATCTAGATGCCTCTATCATGCACTCATCTAGTTACCTCTATCATGCACTTATCTAGTTACCTCTATCATGCACTCATCTAGTTGCCTCTATCATGAACTCATCTAGTTACCTCTATCATGCACTCATCTAGTTGCCTCTATCATGCACTCATCTAGTTACCTCTATCATGCACTCATCTAGTTGCCTCTATCATGCACTCATCTAGTTGCCTCTATCATGCACTTATCTAGTTACCTCTATCATACACTCATCTAGTTACCTCTATCATGCACTCATCTAGTTGCCTCTATCATGCACTCATCTAGTTACCTCTATCATGCACTCATCTAGTTACCTCTATCATGCACTCATCTAGTTACCTCTATCATGCACTCATCTAGTTGCCTCTATCATGCACTCATCTAGTTGCCTCTATCATGCACTCATCTAGTTACCTCTATCATGCACTCATCTAGTTGCCTCTATCATGCACTCATCTAGTTACCTCTATCATGCACTCATCTAGTTACCTCTATCATGCACTCATCTAGTTACCTCTATCATGCACTCATCTAGTTACCTCTATCATACACTCATCTAGTTGCCTCTATCATGCACTCATCTAGATGCCTCTATCATGCACTCATCTAGTTACCTCTATCATGCACTTATCTAGTTACCTCTATCATGCACTCATCTAGTTGCCTCTATCATGAACTCATCTAGTTACCTCTATCATGCACTCATCTAGTTGCCTCTATCATGCACTCATCTAGTTACCTCTATCATGCACTCATCTAGTTGCCTCTATCATGCACTCATCTAGTTGCCTCTATCATGCACTCATCTAGTTGCCTCTATCATGCACTCATCTAGTTGCCTCTATCATGCACTTATCTAGTTACCTCTATCATACACTCATCTAGTTACCTCTATCATGCACTCATCTAGTTGCCTCTATCATGCACTCATCTAGTTGCCTCTATCATGCACTCATCTAGTTACCTCTATCATACACTCATCTAGTTGCCTCTATCATGCACTCATCTAGTTACCTCTATCATGCACTTATCTAGTTACCTCTATCATGCACTCATCTAGTTACCTCTATCATGCACTCATCTAGTTACCTCTATCATGCACTCATCTAGTTACCTCTATCATGCACTCATCTAGTTACCTCTATCATGCAATCATCTAGTTGCCTCTATCATGCACTCATCTAGTTGCCTCTATCATGCACTCATCTAGTTGCCTCTATCATGCACTCATCTAGTTACCTCTATCATGCACTTATCTAGTTACCTCTATCATACACTCATCTAGTTGCCTCTATCATACACTCATCTAGTTGCCTCTATCATGCACTTATCTAGTTACCTCTATCATACACTCATCTAGTTGCCTCTATCATACACTCATCTAGTTACCTCTATCATGCACTTATCTAGTTACCTCTATCATGCACTCATCTAGTTGCCTCTATCATGCACTTATCTAGTTACCTCTATCATACACTCATCTAGTTGCCTCTATCATACACTCATCTAGTTGCCTCTATCATGCACTCATCTAGTTACCTCTATCATGCACTCATCTAGTTGCCTCTATCATGCACTCATCTAGTTGCCTCTATCATACACTCATCTAGTTGCCTCTATCATGCACTCATCTAGTTGCCTCTATCATACACTCATCTAGTTGCCTCTATCATACACTCATCTAGTTGCCTCTATCATGCACTCATCTAGTTGCCTCTATCATACACTCATCTAGTTACCTCTATCATACACTCATCTAGTTGCCTCTATCATGCACTCATCTAGTTACCTCTATCATACACTCATCTAGTTGCCTCTATCATACACTCATCTAGTTACCTCTATCATGCACTCATCTAGTTGCCTCTATCATGCACTCATCTAGTTGCCTCTATCATGCACTCATCTAGTTGCCTCTATCATACACTTATCTAGTTGCCTCTATCATGCACTCATCTAGTTACCTCTATCATGCACTCATCTAGATGCCTCTATCATGCCCTCATCTAGTTACCTCTATCATGCACTCATCTAGTTGCCTCTATCATGCACTCATCTAGTTGCCTCTATCATGCACTCATCTAGTTACCTCTATCATGCACTCATCTAGTTACCTCTATCATGCACTCATCTAGTTGCCTCTATCATGCACTCATCTAGTTGCCTCTATCATGCACTCATCTAGTTACCTCTATCATGCACTCATCTAGTTGCCTCTATCATGCACTCATCTAGTTGCCTCTATCATGCACTCATCTAGTTACCTCTATCATGCACTCATCTAGTTGCCTCTATCATGCACTCATCTAGTTGCCTCTATCATACACTCATCTAGTTACCTCTATCATGCACTCATCTAGTTACCTCTATCATGCACTCATCTAGTTACCTCTATCATGCACTCATCTAGTTGCCTCTATCATGCACTCATCTAGTTGCCTCTATCATGCACTCATCTAGTTACCTCTATCATGCACTCGTCTAGTTGCCTCTATCATGCACTCATCTAGTTGCCTCTATCATACACTCATCTAGTTACCTCTATCATGCACTCATCTAATTACCTCTATCATGCACTCATCTAGTTACCTCTATCATGCACTCATCTAGTTACCTCTATCATGCACTCATCTAGTTACCTCTATCATGCACTCATCTAGATGCCTCTATCATGCACTCATCTAGTTACCTCTATCATGCACTCATCTAGTTACCTCTATCATGCACTCATCTAGATGCCTCTATCATGCACTCATCTAGTTGCCTCTATCATGCACTCATCTAGTTACCTCTATCATGCACTCATCTAGTTACCTCTATCATACACTCATCTAGTTACCTCTATCATGCACTCATCTAGTTACCTCTATTATGCACTCATCTAGATGCCTCTATCATACACTCATCTAGTTACCTCTATCATACACTCATCTAGTTACCTCTATCATACACTCATCTAGTTACCTCTATCATACACTCATCTAGTTACCTCTATCATACACTCATCTAGTTACCTCTATCATGCACTCATCTAGTTGCCTCTATCATGCACTCATCTAGTTGCCTCTATCATGCACTCATCTAGTTGCCTCTATCATACACTCATCTAGTTACCTCTATCATGCACTCATCTAGTTACCTCTATCATGCACTCATCTAGTTGCCTCTATCATGCACTCATCTAGTTGCCTCTATCATACACTCATCTAGTTACCTCTATCATGCACTCATCTAGTTACCTCTATCATGCACTCATCTAGTTACCTCTATCATGCACTCATCTAGTTACCTCTATCATACACTCATCTAGTTACCTCTATCATGCACTCATCTAGTTGCCTCTATCATGCACTCATCTAGTTGCCTCTATCATGAACTCATCTAGTTACCTCTATCATGCACTCATCTAGTTGCCTCTATCATGCACTCATCTAGTTACCTCTATCATACACTCATCTAGTTACCTCTATCATGCACTCATCTAGTTACCTCTATCATACACTCATCTAGTTACCTCTATCATGCACTCATCTAGTTACCTCTATCATACACTCATCTAGTTACCTCTATCATGCACTCATCTAGTTACCTCTATCATACACTCATCCAGTTGCCTCTATCATGCACTCATCTAGTTACCTCTATCATGCACTCATCTAGTTACCTCTATCATACACTCATCTAGTTACCTCTATCATGCACTCATCTAGTTACCTCTATCATACACTCATCTAGTTACCTCTATCATGCACTCATCTAGATGCCTCTATCATGCACTCATCTAGTTACCTCTATCATACACTCATCTAGTTACCTCTATCATACACTCATCTAGTTACCTCTATCATGCACTCATCTAGTTACCTCTATCATACACTCATCTAGTTACCTCTATCATGCACTCATCTAGTTACCTCTATCATACACTCATCTAGTTACCTCTATCATGCACTCATCTAGTTGCCTCTATCATGCACTCATCTAGTTGCCTCTATCATGCACTCATCTAGTTGCCTTTTTGATCTCTCTTGAGATCTTTGGAAAATGTACCAAGGTGAAGATTTCAAATGTCTTGCCTTTTCTACCACAGTATTGCCCAACCCTTAAAGCGGACCTTCACTCTAAATAAGAGTCTATCTTATATGTTTCCCACACCCTGTACATACAGATTGCTCACATTAAAAATCATCCTACCTGCATCTACTGCATTTTATAAGCCTTTAAACATCCAAGATGGCGGCTTATGGAAGCTGCCATTTTTGCAGGCAGCCTGCAAACAGGAAGTGCCTGCAAACAGGAAGTGACTGTGCTGCTCTGCATTCTGGGACTGCTGACCTTTCCCTGACCCCAGCTCTGCTCTGTCTGAGCAAAGCACAGCTATAACCCGCCCCCCTGTACCTTATCCCACTCTCCTCTCCTCAGTAAGTGTGATGCTTCTGAGTCAAGATGGCGGTGCCCGTATCCTAAATTCCCGAACAGAGTTGCAGCCCAGTGGGGGAAAGTATAATAAATTAGTGACTAAACATGTAAAATATATTAATTTTAGATGCTGAGGAATTGTTTTTTAAGAGTTTGGGCTTTTCATTAAATCAGGGTGAAGGTCCGGTTTAAAGTGGACCAACACCCAGGATTTTGACTATCCTGGGTTTTGGTCCACTTCGGTGGGGCACCCCGATTGGGGGTGCCCCGCTGTGTGAAACCCCCCAGAAAGCCCCGAAAACTCACCTCTCCCCGCTCCCATGTGACCGCTGCAGCCAATCCCCACCGGCAGACAAGCGAGAGGCATCGCTGGACAAGCAGAGCGCGTCCGCCGCCACCTCCCGTGCGTCCCTCTTACAGGGAGCGCACCCCATTCACAAACGGCCGGCACGGGAGCGCACCCTGCTAGAGGAACGCGCGGGAGGTGGCAGACGCGCATGCGCCGCTGGAACGTGGAAAAGGTAGGATTGGGGGGTTTCACTCCGCGGGACATCCGGATTTCGTATGCCCCGCGGGGAGGGATCTGATCGCCCCGGGAATATTATAGATTCCCAGGCTGATCCCCCCTGGATGTTGGTCCACTTTAAGGTCCACCAACAGGTTACATTTTGTTGATGTTCACATAGCTGGCTCTTTAACTCTGTCTGAGCACTAATTGCTGGACCTGTGGGTCTGTTTGAAGATCCACAAAATATGACCTGTTGCCAGGCCTTGAGGAGGAAGAGGGTTGGGGACCCCCTCTTCTTGGATTTTCACCTCTTGATACAGGAGATCCCTCCAAGTTAATCTACTCAATGCCCCTAAGGGCTGCATTCCAGCATGTTGAATGGACTCTATGGTCTCTCAATGGTTTAGCAGACTCAATGGTATAATGGAATTTCAAGAGGAACAAAACATTGGATTCTGACTATCCCAGGTTTTGTTCTGTGCCCTGGGGGCATCATGAATTGACCTTGATGTGTGAACCCCCCAGAACACCTGCATAACCTCATCTTTCTCCGGTCCTATGGCACATGTGCAATAGATAAAGGCAAGGTGGGATCTGCACAATACCCTAGAATCATTAAAGGTGCCACTCCCAAAGCTATATAAAGCTCACTTCAAAAACACAGAGGCCGATTCATTAATAGCGCCAGGTAGCGACAGATGAGCGACAGTAGTGGCATTTTCAGAGCGCCCGCTAGTAGTCGCTGTGCTTGGCCGTTGTTCGGTAGTTGATAGCGACTCAGTCGGTGTGCGGTAATGTAGAATAAGGGGTTAGGAGTCGCTATTTGACAGGTTCCGCGCTGTATGGGAGCGCATGACAGCGACTGGCCATAGCGAACGGCTCCCAGCATATTCATTAACAAATCACGCTCAAAAAATTCTTGCGCCGTGAAATGCTTGTTTAAACCCCAGAGCGCTGGCGGCGATGGGTTAAAAGTAGTTTTTTATCCCCCAAACAACCATATTTTTTGAAATAAAAACAAACAAGTTTTTCAAAACATTTTGTAATATGAATACATTAATATCAGACCTGTAATATCAATTCTGCACAATTTTTTATTTTTTTTATTTTTTACCTTAAAAAAAATATCTAACATTGCAGAAGTGGTCACAGAATTTTTGACATTTAAAAAAAAAAAAAAAAAAAAATAATAGCAATTAATTAAGAATATTTAAAGAATGCTCCATTGAAATGCATTGGAGAGCGCCAGGTAGCGAGAGGTCATACCTGTCGCTGTTCAAGGTCGCTCGCTGGCGCTGTGGGGTGAGGCTGGAATAATGATGAATGAGTGGCTATCTGGCGCTCTGTCAGTCGCTGATTGCTGATTGCGGAGGGGAGCCGGCGTTCTCGTGGCGGTGACCGTCATTACCGTTCGCTCACCATTCGCTACCTGGCGCTATCCCTTGTTAAATAAGGGCCACAGAATCATAGAGGGAGGCACTCAAGAAGTTTATCAAAAAAATATATTTTATTCCATATCACTAAATGAATCACTGCACATAACCACTACACAATTAAAATCCCTTAAAAAACACATAATAAGACAATACATATAAGACAAACCAACATGGAAGTGTGTAGGTGATGGGGAGAGCACTGGCATGCACAAATATCAATCAGCATCTATATATATAAAATACATAAACACAAGTGATCTAATCAGTGCAAATAACAATGGGCAAATCCTACCTATGATCCAGATCCTATATCAAATAACTATAAATTGCAAAGTGTAACCAATCAATAGATACAAATACAATATATAATCACAAATAAAACCTACATAATTACCCAATAACAAAATGCCCTATAAGAAATATAAAAACGACCACAAAATACCTCACCAATATAGATGCTAGTATCAATCAACCATTAAATACCAAATACAGCGCAAAAATATATCCAACCAAAATATACTCAAGGTATAACAGTTATACCAGTAAAGGCTCTCCCCCCGCCTACAACACCAGGAGCTACGCGTTCCGTGGGTGTATCCCCCACTTCATCTGGCACATGTGCAGGCACTCATCCTATTAGAGCCATTTTCCTTGCACGTGTAATGGTTGGCAAATGGCTTTGTTTACATGCAGACCTTCAGCGATCAGGAGCACATGCCCAGCAGAGTGGATGCTCTGGCCCCCAGCCTGCTCACAGTCAAATATGGGGGGATGCAGAAGCAGGATGGTGACATCGCAAAGGACGCCAGGAAGCAGGTGAATTTTACGAATGCCCCTGGGGAAGGCCAGTGGCTGCCCTGGGTTTTGTTCTGCTTTAAACACTTACAGTATTATCTAGCACCTCATACCTTTTATTACAGCAGGGCTAATGATCATCATACAGACATGGTTCAACTGGATGGCATTAGCAAAAACCACTGAGCAGGGGTTCCCACCACTTTTCCATCTAGGACCCCTTCATATATACCACAACTAATACAGACCTCTGTGGAGGGTTATGGTCCTATACTGGGCTATCAATGCAAGCTCTTCTACCAGTCATCCAATGATGCTTCATTTCTGCACACCTGCAGATGGTGACAAACTAGAACATCCATTTGAAGCAGTAGCTGGTCTGCGTGTCCCCAACTTTGACCCCCACTGGTTGGGAAACTCTGCCCTAGAGTATCAATCCTTAAAATGGACCAACACCCAGGATTTTGACTATCCTGGGTTTTGGTCCACTTCGGTGGGGCACCCCGATCGGGAGTGTCCCGCTGTGTGAAACCCCCCAGAAAGCCCCGAAAACTCACCTCTCCCCGCTCCCACGTGACCGCTGCAGCCAATCCCCGCCGGCGGACAAGCGAGAGGCAGCGCCGGACAAGCAGAGCACGTCCGCCGCCGCCTCCCGCGCTTCCCTCTTACAGGGAGCGCACCCACGCCGGCCATTCACAAACGCCCGGCGCGGGAGCGCGCCCTGCTAGAGGGACGCACGGGAGGCGGCGGTGGCGGACGTGCATGCGCCGCTGGAACGTGGAAAAGGTAGGATTGTGGGCTTCCTGGGGGGTTCACCCCGCGGGACATCCCGATTTCAGATGCCCCGCGGGGAGGGATCTGATCGGCCCGGGAATCTTATAGATTCCCGGGCCGATCCCCTCTGGGTGTTGGTCCACTTTAATGGAGAGTAGGTTGATTCAGTCCTTGTTTCTTACCCATACCAGTACTGGCCATTTTTCCTACATGTTTTTTTTTTCTTGTTCTCCTTTTCCTAGCTTCCTTCTCTACCATTTTTTTTTCTGCTCGCTTGCTTTTACATTTTTTGCTCATCCTCTGATCCTTTTAGGTGCAGTTATCAGGCTGATTCATTACTAGCACCAGCTAACGGCAGATGAGCGTCTGTACAGAGGCGCTAAGAGCGACCGCTAGTAGACGCTGTGATCGGCTATCGGGTGCTGTAACAAAGTGTCATGAACTGTCACTTACCTGGGCCCCGTTCCAGCGCCGGGTCTGGGCGGTCGGCGGTTGCTGCGGTGTCCACTCGGCGCCCACGTCGAGCAGCGGCGGCGGCTGGTGCGCCCGCCAGCACTGCTCCTCTCTCTCCTCGCCCCCGCCTCCTTCCGTCTCGTGCTCGCGCGCGCGTGACCACGTTCCTCAGCGCGGCCGCCGGAGGTAGCTTCACTCCTCGCTCAGGCGAGGAAGGGACTCCTCCCTATCTTTCGGTTGGGCCAATGAGCCCAGGGGTTGTTCTGTGGGCCAATGAGCCCAGGGGTTGTTCTGTGGGCCAATGAGCCCAGGTTAGCACAGCTCTGGGGGGGATAGGAGCATCAATCCCTTATGTTCTGACCAATCCTAGTTGTGATCCAATGTGCACCAATCACTGCACTTCCCCTTCATGCCTGTCCCTATAAATCTGGTTCCTCTTCATTAGCCAGTTGCCTGTGACAGCGCCTAGAACCTAGTTTTTCTTGTGAATTGTAGCCGATCTGAACTCCCGTTGCCGACCTTGATTGTACCGACCACTCTCGATCTGAACTCCTGTTGCCGACCCCTGCCTGTATCCAGACTACGAGTTGCCTTATCCCTGGTGCCGCTACGATCTCTGTCTTCCTGCTGTCGACCTCTGGCCTGTCTCTGAACTTCCTCTGCCAACGCTCTAGCTATTGGTTCTCCAGACCTCCTACATATAAGCTCACATCCTTTGAGCCATTAAGTCCTGGGGGCAACCGATCCCGGGCAGGCGTATTCTGCGTCCCGGCAAGCGGGGGCTCCTACAGGTGAAGCTGGCTGCGGAGATTGGGGGTTGTGGGCTTATCAAAAGGGCTGGAGTTACCCCGAGCGTGACACAAAGCGCCTCAGTCGCTGTAGTAACCTGGCCGGTATTGATGAATGAGATGTATGTTGGGCGTTCTAACACCAGTACAGCGTTGCAGGGAGCGAAAGGTAGCGCCAGCTCATTGCGACTCTGAGTGACTCACACCATATTCAACAAAAAAACACACACAGCGTCGGCGCTCTGGATCTGATTGCTATAGCATAGAGGGGCAGACAATGTGTGATTAAAGTCTGTTTTTGAACACATATCCACCAGTAACAAAGCGAAAACACGAGAATGACATTGTTGTAACATTGTAACATTAATACTTTAACGCCAGACCTGTAATGACAATTCTGCATATAAATATAAAAATCAAAAATGTTTTAAAAATGACTTTTTCTAGGCCAAGAGATTTTTGAGAGAAAAAAAAAAAAACATGTTTAAACAGAAGAAAAGGAACGTCCATTGAAATGTATGGGAGAGCGGCAGGTGGCGACAGGTCTTACCTGGCACTCTAGAAGCTAGAGCTCCGCAGCTGTACGCTGAGCCGCCTGTAATGATGAATCGGACGCTACATGGCGCTGTTAGGGTCACTCACCAGAATCACTTTCATAAATGTGGTATTACGTACAGCACCCAGCGTTCACCAGACACTGCCTGCCACTACGAGGCGCTACCTGGCGCTATTCCTTGATGAATAAACCCCTAAGTTATATTGTTTATACTACTGCTGTATATTGAAATCACCCTAAAAAGAATATATTTCAAAACAAAAGACTCTACAACAAGTGGAGAGGCACACAAGTGTTATCCGGCTCCCACCATATTCATTAACAAATCACACTCAAAAAATTCTCGCGCTGTGAAATGCATGTATAAACCCCAGAGCGCTGGCGGCGATGGGTTAAAAGTCGTTTTTTAACCCCCAAACAACCATATTTTTGGAAACCAAAAAAAAAAAGTTTTTTTAAAGAATTTAGTAATATGAATACATTAATATCAGACCTGTAATATCAATTCTGTACAATTTTTATTTTTTATTTTTTTTACCTTAAAAAAATTATCTAAAATGGCAGAAGTGGTCACAGAATTTTTCACATTTAAAAAAAAAAAAATTAATAACAATTAATTATGATGAATATTTAAAGATTGTTCCATTGAAATGCATTGGAGAGCGGCAGGTAGCGAGAGGTCATACCTGTCGCTGTTCAAGGTCGCTCGCTGGCGCTGTGGGCTGAGGCTGGAATAATGATGAATGAGTGGCTATATGGCGCTATCTCAGTCGCTAAGCAGGATTGGCTTGATAAATGTGTGATTGTGGTGGGGAGCCGGCGTTCTCGTGGCGGGGCCCGTCATTACCGGCCGCTCACCAGTCGCTATCTGGCGCTATCCCTTGATAAATAAGGGCCTCAGTCACTAAGCAGGATTGGCTTGATAAATGTGTGATTGTGGTGGGGAGTATCTTCTTAATCTTTATTGATAATGTGGATTAGCATATGCATTGGTCTATTTTGAGAGCAGATATGGGACAATCCTCCATCTGTTTTTAAATTGTCTATATATGTTTTTTATTGAGTTTTTCATGTTGTTTGTAGAGACACATTTGATATTGATTTAATAAAATAGACTTTTATTAATAAGAAACTTTTTGGTGTGCGGCATGTTGTGAGGAATCGTGGGGCTAATCTAGGGCCTGTTGGTTTGGTATATCTGTGGTGGGGAGCCGGCGTTCTCGTGGCGGGGCCCGTCATTACCGGCCGCTCACCAGTCGCTACCTGTCGCTATCCCTTGTTAAATAAGGGCGTAAGGACCCCTGCTGTCAGCTGGGATAGGGACACAATTAAGATCAGGTGAGTTTTTTTTATTTTATGCCCAAAATCAGTCTAAGATGGAGAAGGGGTGCCACATGGTTTAGGCCCTTATTTATGAAGGAATAGCGACAGGTAGCGACTGGTGAGCGAACGGTAATGACGGTCACCGCCACGAGAACGCCGGCTCCCCACCACAATCACACATTTATCAAGCTGATCCTGCTTAGCGACTGAGATAGCGCCATATAGCCACTCATTCATCATTATTCCAGCCTCACCCCACAGCGCCAGCGAGCGACCTTGAACAGCGCCAGGTATGACGTCTCGCTACCTGGCGCTCTCCAATACATTTCAATGGAACAATCTTTAAATATTAATAATTAATTGTTAATAATTTTTTTTTTTTTTTATGTGAAAATTTCTGTGACCACTTCTGCCATGCATTTCACAGCGCGAGAATTTTTGGAGCGTGATTTGTTAATGAATATGGTGGGAGCCGGTCGCTATGGCCATTCGCTATCATGCGCTCCCATACAGCGCGGAACCTGTCAAATAGCGACTCATCACCTTGTATTCAACATTACTGCACACCGACTGAGTTGCTATCAACTACCGAACAACGGCCAAGCACAGCGACTACTAGCGGGCGCTCTGAAAATACCGCTACAGTCGCTCAACTGTCGCTACCTGCCGCTATTAATAAATCAGCCTCTTAATATTTTAGGCCTGCTTTAAAAAAATCTGCCTCGCAGTTACAATTGTGTTGCATTTTCAATCTTTCCGCAGTGAATTGGCGATTGCCTGCATTGCGTCATACTCGCTGCTTATGTGTAAGTGGCCAAGTCCTGCAGGAGACAGCCATGTCTGAGATGGCGTGTGCAGCCGAGCTCTAGCTGTGTATGTTTTCTGTTTTCAGAGGCATAGCCTGCACACAATCCGTTCTCGGAGCCTGTTTGTGTGCAAGAAGAGGAGCTCTGATTTCTAAATGCGACGAGCTTGGCTCTAGCCGCTTGTACGAGCATTTTGCAGGCGTTCAGACCCTTCTGGCGACAGCCTGCTGGGCTGATCTACAGCACTTCACATGATGGGCTGCTTGTTGTCTGATAACCTTTGTGTTGCGCTAACAGGATGCCTGTGTGTGAATGAGATGTTCCATAGATAAATGATTATCCTGTATACAAATAAATAAAATGCAAATGTGGTTTGTAACGATAGCTGGGGGCAAGATGAGCCTTCTGTTGTGTTTCTCTATGCCCCCCTACAAGAGCGGAGGCGTTTCTGTGCCACCCTGTGTGTATGGAAGTGCTCTTTGCTTTTGCCTCGGTTCCAGGAATTAGATGCCTCTGCCAGCGTGGCAGTGCTGTCACCATGCAAGAAGCTTCCTGAGGAACAGATGGCACAAGCAGGGAGAAAGGAGGTGCCAACTGCCATCCCACGGGCACTTGGCACCTGTGTTCCGATAAATGAAATCCAACTGACTTCCATGCCAGCCTCTGTTCCATCTAAACAAGAGCGCCGCCCGTCCATTGGCAGTGAAAAGGGCCACAGGATCTAAGGAAGGGAAATAGATGAGGAAGCATAATCAGTTAGTCATTCTTGGACTATTGCAAAATATTGATTCTCTCTACCTCATTCATTACATAAGCAGAAGCAGGATCCCATCCCCTGGTTTTCAAAGGACTCACAACATCCTAATTACTTTATCAATTCGAGGCCGCATGACGCGGCTTTCGAACTCGGATCCAGCGGCTTTACACCAGCAAACGCTATATTTTATGTGGCAATATGAACGGGAGATTCAGTATAAATCAAATTATTCATTTGTCAGTTGGGCTTTATGCCAGTACATGGTATTTATCTGAGCGCTATTTAGATTCTGCAGGGGAGACAGATAGCATTTCCAAATAACAACAGAGCATTCATTAGCTGGATTAGAGGCAAGATATAGAGAATAACTCCAAGATTTAAGAAAAGTCAAACTGTGAGCTTCTATTGCTAATAACAAGTGGGCTGATCAGTGATGTCTAGTCTACTAATCTTTTATGTGAGCTCTGCATACATCCAAGCTGTGCTTCTTAATGCAATTTAAAGATGAAGAATGGTCCAATATTAAAAATTCCCATAAATATGCTACATCAGGGGTTAACAACCAGTTATATGCATAGCACTGGTGTTACACAAGATCCTATCAGGTGGTATGTGATGAGGCTGACTTGCTGCCATCTATACTTTAAAGTGGACCAACACCCAGGGGTGATCGGCCCGGGAATCTATAAGATTCCCGGGCCGATCACCTCCCTCAACGCGGGACATCCGAGATCGGAGATCGCGTGCGCCCTGTAAGAGTGACATGCGGGAGGCGGACGCGCTGTCTTGGACACCGCTGTAACCCGCTTGGACGTCGGCGGGGATTTGACGGCGCGGTCACGTGGGAGCGTGGTGAGGTGAGTTTTTGGGGCTTTCTGGGGGGTTTCACACAGCGGGGCACCCCCAATCGGGGAGCCCCCCCCCGAAGTGGACCAATGCCCAGGATAGTCAAAATCCTGGGTGTTGGTCCACTTTAACAAAGCCTGATTTGCCCCATAAGCAAAAAAAACTGGTGAAATTTAATGAATCATGTACATTTTTGTGCATTTTGGGGTTGATTCTAAGCCAGCCGAGAACCCTCAATACTTTTTTGGGAGAGAAAACTGTAGTTGACTTTCATTGGCTTTGATTTATCAACAGGCTGATTCATCATTAGCGGCAGGTAGCGACAGAAGAGTGTCTGTAGCAGACATTTTCAAAGCGCCCGCTAGTAGTCGCAGTGCTCAGTTGCTACTCCATAGTGACTCAGTCGCTGTTCAGTAATGTTGAATACATTGTGAGGAGTCGCTATTTGACCAGTACAGCGCTGTATGGGAGCGCATGTTAGCGACTGCTCATAGCGACCGACTCACACCATATTCAGAAAAAAACAGCTGCAAAAATCTCTGGCGCTGAAAAATAGTTGTTTGAAGCCCAGAGCGCAGGGGGCGGTGTGTTTAAAGTCTGTTTTCAAGCATCTATCCACTAGTAACAAAGCGAAAACATATGGAATTACATTGTAACAACATTGTAACATGAACACTTTAATGGCAGACCTGTAATGTCATTTTTAAGGAAATATTAAAAAAATTAAAAAAATATGAAAAAACTTCTTTTTTAATGCCAGAAGAGGTCACAGAATTATTTGTGATTTTTTTGGGAAAAAAAACCTGTTTAAAGAGAAGAAAAGGGTCGTCCATTGAAATGTATGGAAGAGCGACAGGTAGCGAGAGGTCATATCTGGTGCTGTGCAAGGCTGAACGCTGGCGCTTTTCACTGAGGCTGTAAAAATTATGAATCAGACGCTACATGGCGCTATTCCAGTCGCTCAACAGATTCTGCTTGATAAATGTGTAATTGCGTGCCGTGTCCGGCGTTGACCAGTCGCTACCTGTCGCTGACTCTCATTAACCAGCCACTACCTGACGCTATCCCTTCTTAAATAAGGGCCAAAGCCTGATTTGCCCCATAAGCAAAAAAACTGGTGAAATTTAATGAATAATGTACATTTTTGTGCATTTTGGGGTTGATTCTAAGCCAGCTGAGAACCCTCAATACTTTTTTGGGAGAGAAAACTGTAGTTGACTTTCATTGACCTTGATTTATCAAGAAAAAAATTCTCAGTAGTAAAAGATTCAATTCAGGAGAAAAAAAGCCTGAGAATGTCACTTTAAGTGAATCGTCAGACAGGAAGACAATGGCCTTGATTCACTAAGGGTTGGAAAAAATTCCCATAGTGGCAAAAGATTTAATTTATGAGAAAAAAGCCTGAGAATGTCACTGTTGCTGAATCACCTGCTAGGGAGACAAGGGGAGGCTGATTTATTAATAGCGACATGTAGCGACAGTTGAGCGACTGTAGCAGTATTTTCACAGTGCCCAATAGTAGTCGCTGTGCTTGGCCGTTGTTCGGTTGTTGACAGCGACTCAGTCGGTGTTGCGTAATGTTGAATACAAGGTTACGAGTCGCTATTTGACAGGTTCCGCGATGTATGGGTGCGCATAATAGCGACTGGTCAGAGCGACCGGCTTCCACCATATTCATCAAAAAATCACCCTCAAAAAATTAAAGCGCTGTGAAATGCATGTTTAAACCCCAGAGCGCTGGAGGCGATGTGTTAAAAGTAGTTTTTTAACCCCTAAACCACCATATTTTTGGAAACCAAAAAAAAAAGTATTTTAATTAATTTAGTAATATGAATACATTAATATCAGACCTGTAATATCAATTCTGTACAATTTTTTTCCCTTAAAAAAATATCTAAAATGGCAGAAGTGGTCACAGAGTTTTTCACATTTAAAAAAATAAATAAATTAACATTAATAACAATTAATTATTAATATTTAAAGATTGTTCCATTGAAATGCATTGGAGCGCGCCAGGTAGCGAGAGGTCATACCTGTCGCTGTTCAAGGTCGGACGCTGGCGCTGTGGGCTGAGGCTGGAATAATGATGAATGAGTCGCTATATGGCGCTATCTCAGTCGATAAGCAGGATCGGCTTGATAAATGTGTGATTGTGGTGGGGAGCCGGCGTTCTCGTGGCGGGGCCCGTCATTACCGGCCGCTCACCAGTCGCTACCTGTCGCTATTCCTTCATAAATAAGGGCCTGAAAGTCAAAGGAACTTTTTTACTCCTAAGAAAAGTACTGAACATTTTACTCCTTGTAGTAAAACGTGCCATTGTCTTTCACTGTCTTCCTATCTAGTGATTGACTAAAAGTTACATTTTCAGGCCTTTTTCACGTGAATTGAATTTATTTACTACCATGAGAATTTTTTTTCAACTCAGTGAATCAAGGCCATTGTCTACCGGGTAAAAAATTTCACCTGGCTCTGAATCAGCCCCAAGGTAGACAATGAAAGTAAATGGCAGTTTTCTCTCCTAAACAAAGGAGTGAGAATTCCAGGCTCTGAATCGCCCCCCTTTGTGTACTTAAATTTGTGTTTTTTGCATTTTTACATGCTTTGGGTTACAGACAACCCTTATGTAGCACCCAGGTTAAACATAAGATAATTGGAAAATGGAAAACGGTACTTGATAAAAAAAGGTTGGGAACCCCAGTGCTGGATGGCAAGAGGACTAATACATTTTGCATCAAATAAAGTTCTTTCTTTTACAGGAAAAAAGAAGAATCAGGGCAAGTGTTGAATGTATATTTCTGCTTTTACGGATGAGAATTGCCCATCATTGTCAGGCCATGCTCGAATAATGGCTTATTGCTATTACAATTGGATGTTTTTACCTATTATGCAATGCTTGAACAGATGTTTCATTGTGCCGTTACCCATAGGCTCAGGGGATAATAAGCTAGAGGTAAGCAGTGCTCCCCTGTAAAAGTGGAATGGTATGCTCAAAAACCTGGTAGCCCTAAATTGTATTCCTACAAGTACAATAAAACACAAGCTTGGCAACAATAGTTCTAGCTGGGGGATATAATTAAAGCAAACAATAAGGAAATGGGTGCTCTCTGGTAAGAAAAAATATTATTTTTTGTCCGCGGTGGGTGCAAAGACACCCCTATAGCACTGAAGAGAATCACTGGTAGGTCAGCACTCCATAAAATAAAGCATTTATTGGTGTCCTCGTTAAAAGCATATAATCCAAAACACCATAAAAACATATAAAGACCGGGGCGTGGCCTGGCGCGCGGATGGAGAGGCTGTGAATCTGTGAGCTCCCGACCCCACCGAGAGATACCTAATCTAAAAGCGACTTACCTGACTTTAGTGACAGTTCCATGAAGGGCAGAAGGGGGAGAGAGAAGAAGAAGCCCGGGATCGCGGGCTCCCGAGCCAACACAGCTGAGATGGAAGGCGGAGGGAGGCACGTGGGTGCGGAGATGGCGCCGGTCCCCGTCTCACTGGAGACCGGCGGCACAGAGAAGCCTGAGGGAGCCGCCGGACAGGGCGGGCGCAGCGGCGGGTCTCGGCGCGCATCCGGGGGAGAGGTGGCTGCCGAGAGCCTCAGTACCTGTCCTCGAGCACCGGAGGCAGAATCGGGAGGGGAAGAGCCCCCAGCGGTACCACGCATGGCCCCAAGCTGCACGGAGAAGCTGCTGCTGACGTGTCAACCCCAGCGCAGTGAGCCTCACGAAGGTAAGAGAGGTGGCGGCGGGGGGACACAAACGGTAGAGGCAGCAACCAGCTCGTCGAGCGGAGACCCAGATAGGGAGGAGGGGGGCCGCCCTGAATACACCATAATGGCGCCATTGAGCACGCATCATCAATCCCTGCCTGCAGAGACAGAACACGAATATGAGCCTGGGGAGTGGAGGGAGGTGGGCAGAAGAGCTCGGAAGCCAAAACTAATGAAAGATGATGTTAAAGGCCCAGCAGCCCAACAACACCCTGATGATCCCCGCTCCCAACAGGAAGGGAGCCCCAGGCCACAGGGAATTCCCCCTAATGAGGGTGGAGAGCAGCATCAGTCCACAGAGGCCTCAGTCGGTCACTGGCCGGTTAAACAGGCCCACAAAGCACTGAGAGAGGCCCCAGCAGTGGGAAGGCTAGAGGCCTATGGCTTTACATCCTCTGACCGCCTGCAACGTTCAGCAATCAGACGCACTGGGATGCCTGACCACTCAACACCCCCACTGCCCCATCCCCTCCCACAGAGAACACAGCGGGCCTGTAGCGCCCCTGGATCCGAGCCCGGGCTGAGCGACGATCCATGGCCGACACCTGCAGCGTCCCCCACAGGAAGTAACAGAGGAATGGTGCTGTACACATGTGACGCCCTGCCCCGATTATGTCCGGGGAGAGGGGAGACGCCTCCACTCAGCCCACCGAGTGCGGTGCACGCTGTCCCCCGAGAACTCATATCGCCCCCTGCGTTGGTCTCTCCGCCGGTAGCTGAGCTCCCATCCCCGATCTCATGCTCAAACTCGCCGGCGTCGGCGGCGGGAGCCAGTGGGAGTCTGAGGGCTCCAGGAGACAGCAACATACATCAAGAGACGCTTTCCTTCCTCAGGTCTATTCCCACCAAAGCAGACTTTGAAGCATTGATCAGGAGATACGAAACGGCCTACAAAAAAGATATAGCGGAGGTAAGAGGCCAGCTACAGTCACTAGATGCTAAAGTCTCCTCCAACCACACGGCCACAGAAGCAGCGCTGGCCGACATGGCGGCCAAGATAGAGAGTCAAAATGCGCAAATCTTACAGATGCAACTCCAGCACGACGACCTGGAAAACAGGCACAGGCGAAATAATCTCCGAGTGCGGGGCATCCCTGAGGCTACATCGGGAGAGGACGTCAAGCAAATAGTTACGGCAATTTTCAACCGACTGCTAGGAAGAGAGGTGACCACCCCAATCGAGATAGACAGAGCGCACAGGGCGCTGGGTCCACCAAGCAACGACCCGTCCCGACCGAGAGACATTGTTTGCCGCATCCACCACTATACGACCAAAGAAGAGATCAACCGGCGGGCTTGGAGGCACGGCCCGCTTGATTTTGACGGAGCCAACGTCACCATATTTCCAGATCTCTCGAGGCGCACTCTCCAAATGCGTAGACTCTTGCGGCCAATCCTGGACCTGATCCGAAACGTCGGGGCAACATACAGGTGGGGGTACCCCCTCCACTTGATAATTAGCAGAGGTGGGAACTCCTTCACCCTCCGAGCTTACCAGGACTTAGAGGGACTGTTTGCGTTCCTCAACGTCAATCCAATCCCGGTGCCAAACTGGCTGATGCCCGCCGTACACTTTCCGCCTCATAGATCGGAGAGTGCTACATCTAGAAACCGCAGAGCCAGTAGGTCAAGAAGGCCGAGGGAGAGACTTCCGAGACCCACGGATAATGAGCAATAGACCTGCCCTGATGCCGGATGGCTGTTGCCTACCTGGTGACTAAAGAATCGTCATTGTTTCTCTCCCTTCTGCTATGTTGTTTTGGTATTAGCATTCGACTACAGGAGTTGCTTACTGTTGTGTAATGTTTCTAGCTGCTCTCGGTGGGGGAGGTGGTCTCCAGTGCCCGCCGCCGGACACAGTTCCCCCACTTAGGCCGATCTCTGTCCTCTCCCGTTTGGGGAGAGGCCACAGACTTAGCGAGACCGCTACTTAGTTGCCCCACTTTTGCGGGCTCGACCGGTATACCCGGTTTCATTTGGTCTTTGTATTTTGAATTGTTTGTTGTTCCGTTCTTTTTCCCTCCTCTTGCCTCCTCCCTACCCCTTCCCCCAGTCCACTCTCCACTGCTTCCCCTACCTATCTTTGTACAAACTACTCTCTCTGACCCTTCCCCCCCTCCCGCCAAAAACAGCCATAATGGGCGAGCCTGCCCTGGTTTCTTTCAACGTGAAGGGACTGAACACACCTGAGAAAAGGAGACAGATCCTGAGAAACCTTAAGGCGCTGAAGGCTAATGTGGCCTTCCTTCAGGAAACGCATTTCAAGGTAGCAAACCCACCCACCATGAGAGATAGAGCGTTCCCGGTTTCCTACCACAGTTACTCTCCGGACTCCCGATCAAGAGGGGTAAGCCTGCTGATTTCAAGGTCAGTGCCATGGGAGGAGGTTGGTGTGCTGAGTGGTGGAGAGGGGAGGTGGCTCATGGTCAAGGGGAGGTTGTGGTCGGAATCCTTCACCCTCGTAAACATTTACTGCCCAAATACAGGACAGGTGGACTTCCTAGAGGAAGTGTTAGCAAAACTGGCGGTTTTTGCAGAGGGAAGGGTGGTGATCGGGGGAGACTTTAACCTCACACTGGACCCAATAATCGACACCTCCAAGGGTCACACATACCTCCCTTACACCAAACTTAGAAAGCTCAAGAGATTACTACATTCGCACCAGTTAGTAGACCCCTGGCGGATATTTCACCCCAACGACAGAGATTACTCATACTACTCACCCCCACACAATATGTACTCCAGAATAGACCTATTTCTTATCCAACATCACACACTACAGAGAGTTAAAAAGGCGACCATAGGCAATATTGTATTGTCCGATCACGCCCCAATAGGCCTCACCTTATATGCACACACTCAGTCGCCTCGATCATGGGACTGGAAGCTAAATAGCTCACTCATCCAAGACATGGGGTTCAGAGAGACCTTCCAGCAGAACCTAAGGGAGTACTTTACTAGAAACACCACACCAGGATCTAATCCTGCGACGATCTGGGAGGCGCATAAATGCGTTGCTAGAGGCCTCCTGATCCAACAAGGGGCTAGGATAAAAAAAGAAAAAGGCAAAGCCGTGAGCGAATTAATAGGGGAGATTCAGCGGTTGGAAGCACTACATAAGCAGTCTCTGGCATCTGAACACCTGGGGGCTCTGGCTTCCCTCAGGGACCGGCTACGCAGGATAAGTAATGACTCCGCGAAACTCCAACTCATCAAATGTAGGAAAACCTTCTACGAGTCGGGTGACAAATGCGGACGCCTGTTGGCCACGGCCCTGAGGGGAGAGAGAGCTAAAACATACGTCCCTAAAATACAGGACAAGACTGGAAACATGAAACATAAGGCAACAGAGATCGCCAGAGTCTTCAGGCACTATTATGAGGAATTGTATAACATACCCACTGACAGGACGGGCAGGAGAGCCTCAGATATAGCGGCATACCTCCAGCATTCTGGGCTCCCCAAACTGCCACCGGAGATAGTGAGGGAACTGGAGGACCCGATCTCCCACGAGGAGTTAGCCAAAGCATTGAAAGACTCGGCCACAGGGAAAGCGCCGGGACCGGATGGATTCCCCCTCATATACTACAAAACCTTTGCTGGGATACTATTGCCCAGAATGTTGGAGGTATTCAACTCAATGGGCTCGGGCAACACATTTCCAAGAGATAGTCTATCGGCACGAATCGCAGTAATCCCGAAGGAGGGTAAAGACCCCACACTTAGCTCTAGTTATAGGCCAATATCCCTTCTGAATGCCGATGTTAAGCTTTTTGCAAAAGTATTGGCATCCCGTCTAGCCATGCACCTCCACCACGTTATACACTTAGACCAGGTTGGATTTATGCCTTATAGAGAGGCCCGTGACAACACCACAAAGACACTAAATCTTATTAACTTGGCAATTCAGCGTAAACTCCCCATGCTTCTCCTATCAACCGATGCTGAAAAGGCGTTCGATAGAATGCAGTGGGACTTTATGTTTGGAGTCCTAAGGCACATTGGTCTGAAAGATAGCATGATAGGCTGGATAACCAGCCTATACCATGGCCCTTCCGCAGTAGTCGGAGTGAACGGTACGAATTCAGAGCCTTTCGGCGTTGGTAATGGGACGAGGCAGGGGTGCCCTCTGTCACCCCTGATTTTCATTTTAACATTGGAACCCCTCCTTTGTACTATTAGAGACAACCAGAGCATACAGGGCATACCCCTCCCCTCTGGACACTGTAAAATAGCAGCGTATGCAGATGACTTGCTGTTCTTTGTGACTAGCCCGGAAATATCACTTCCAAATTTAATTAAAGAACTTGAGACGTATAAAAGCCTCTCCAGCTATAAAATAAATATGCAGAAGTCGGAGATCCTTAACGTAAACCTCCCGGTGAATAGAGAAACCAACCTCAGACAATCATTCCCGTTTAAATGGGCGCGGGACCATATCACGTACTTGGGCACAAAGATAGGAAGATCCCTGAGCAGGCTATTTGAACTTAACTTCCCCCCTCTCTTGAAGGCCTTCACCAACGACATAGATAAATGGGCACACAAAAAGCTTTCTTGGTTTGGGAGATGTAACTCGCTAAAGATGAATCTACTGCCTCGCCTCCTATACCTACTACAAGCTCTCCCAATTGAGATTCCTGGTTTCTTCCTCCGGAGGATTGGCGTGGTGTTCTCAAATTTTGTTTGGCTGGGCAGGAGCCCGAGAGTCAGCAGAGGCTTACTGACTAGACCCAAAGAGGAGGGAGGGCTCGGGGTGCCAGACCCCGGGCTGTACTGCGCTGCCGCTCACCTCGCTAGGGTGGTTGACTGGAACAGGCACGCTGAACACAAACAGTGGGTTCAGATTGAGCAATGTAGCACAGCGATCCCACTGAGAGGCCTCCCGTGGGTAGCAAAGCAGGCTGTGAGACAAGAGCTGCCGCACCCAACAATAGGGGCCACGCTTAAGATGTGCCACAAGTTCCTTCAGCGCAGTAAGCTTTCTCCCCCCCTTTCCCCATTATTCCCGATACTCGGAAACCCAGAATTTATGCCCGGGATGGGTGGTAGGCTTGCCGATCAGTGGATTAAAAAGGGTATCTGCCGAGCCAAACACTTCAGTCAGATTGACGATAACACGCTAATGGAGAGACTGGCTGAGACGCATGGACTCCCGAGGTGGGACGCGTGGCAGTGGAGACAGCTTAGTCACTTTCTGCAATCCCTTAGACACCAGTTGCACCAGCTAAGGGAGTCAACTAGCTTTGAAAGGATGTGTGAGGAAGAGGGCCCTGCTAGACACACTCTCTCCCTTGCCTATAAAATCCTGTTAAGCACGCAAAACCAGGGTGACCTCCCATGCTTCGCCAGATGGGAGGAGGACCTGGGAGTTGCATTCTCGCCAGAACAACGTAGGAAAATTCTTGGGCTGGCCCACGGGACCTCGACATGCACTAAATATAAAGAGTGCAACTATAAGGTGCTCATGCGTTGGTATAGAGTACCGACGCAGCTCAATAAATGGTTCCCATCTGTCCCCCCGTTGTGCTGGAGATGCAACTCTGACCGTGGTGACCTTCTGCACATTTTTTGGTCGTGCCCGGCCCTACAATCATTCTGGCAAGGGGTCAGGGATGTGGTACAACGCATGACTGATAGAGAGATTCCTTGGGACCCTGCTTTCTTCCTCCTCCACCACTCGGCCATACCCGCCAAGAACTACAAGAGATCGGTGGTGCCCCAACTGGTAAATGCAGCAAGGGCGTGTGTCCCTTCACGTTGGAAGAGCCAGTCGCCTCCGAACATCACACAGTGGCTGAATAGGGTAGGTGAAATTGAGAGATTTGAAGGGATGATAGCAGCCCAGCGCGAGTCAGAGGAAAAACACAGAAATAAGTGGGCCTACTGGGTAGAATTCACAATGTCACAGGCCTACAAAGATCTACTGGGGACAGAGGAGTAGAAGATTAAATGGTACGCCGGGGGGACTAGTTCTGCCTCTCTCCACTGCTTCTCCTCTGGTTCTTCTCCCCCTTCCTATAGCTCCTCTCTTTCCTCCCCCCTGCTGTTGCCCTTTTTCCCCCTCCCATACCTTTAACCCCCCCCTAGATAGTCATAGACTGTCTAGCCAACACCTCTCTTTCACTAACTGTTATAGTTTTAGTTTGTGTTAACGACAGTGTGGAGACACAGCAACTGCCTAAAAGCTGCTGCGATAAGGCTGATTGGTTAAGGGCTTTGATCACGAGGGGCAACGCCCCCTGCCCCTAAGCGACATCCACACGATGGTCTTTTAGCAGAGTCAGGTATTATTGGCCTGACCAGCGCAGAGCCAATAGTGAGCACCGACTGGTTGTTGAGTTTCACGTCACGAGAGCCGGGCAATGCCACTGGCCCCTCGCATGACCCCTGCCAGACACCAGCGTGCTGGTGGTTGTATGTGTCAGATTGTAATCCATCCTGTTACTATGCAATACATGTGTCATGTAATTGTCCGCTTATTTCTTATTGTGTATTGAAAATTCTTAAATAAAGAATATATAAAAAAAAAAAAACATATAAAGATCAAAGGCCCAGACAGCGATCTAACGCATTTCGGACGCCATTACGGTCCTTAGTCATAGATAATAGGTACTCAAAACAGGGACATATTTATATAAAAAAGTATAGAAATTGACTTACCCCCAGGAGGCTGCGCCGTAGACCACTTTCGGGTGCCGACGCAGTGACGTCAGAGCCGGCGACGGCGGCACCCCAGCCAATGGCAGATGGAAAGCCTGAACCAATCAAGGGATGCGAAAAATGCCTTTACCCATTGGACAGGCTGGAAACCCGTCTGGGGCGTCACCATAGCAACGGCAAAGACGCCACACCGGGGGAAAAAGAAAAGTGGTCTACGGCGCGGCCTCCTGGGGGTAAGTCGGTTTCTATACTTTTTTTATATAAATATGTCCCTGTTTTGAGTACCTATTATCTATGACTAAGGACCGTAATGGCGTCCGAAACGCGTTAGATCGCTGTCTGGGCCTTTGATCTTTATATGTTTTTATGCTGCATATAATTTAAGCAGACCAACACTCTCCATGGCCAGGGAGGTGGCCGCTGCTAATATGGCAGTCTGGGGGGGGTGCACCCAGCATAGTAGAGTCCCCCAAACTTATAACCCCCCCCCCCCCGGATGCCTGTAAACCTTATCTTAACCTCGCTCCCCAGCCGGATATCCAGCATCGCGACTGGCTGCCCAGCACTCATGGGGGCAGTGACAGTGGCAGTGTGATTGGCTGCATGCATGTTTTTCACATTTTTTCCTTAAAGGGTTATTCCAATTCCGATTTTTGAGCATGTATATTTTTTGGTGCCAAAAAGATGTGCTCAAGGTGCTGAGTTGATTTAACATTATTTTCCTATGTTATCTAATGTGTGTTTTCTGGAAGCAGTTTTCTGCTATTGGCAACGTACAGTACAGAAAAAAGTTAGAGGCCGATTCATCAATAGCGCCAGGTAGCGACAGATGAGCGACTGAAGTATGGCGCTATGAGCGCCGCTAGCGTCAGCCGCGGGCGGTAGCGATTCGCTATAGCAGGCCTCCTCAGTCGCTACCTGGCGTTGTTGGGAACAACGCCTACATTGCTGAATATGATGTTGGCCCTCAGCTTTGTAGGCGCTGTCAGTCAGTGTGACCACGCTATTGTACACAGCGCCTGTTAGCTTTGCTGTGTCCTGGCCATCCAGTACCTTCTGAATAAAACACATTGCAACATTTTTTTATAAATTATAGAGTTTTTATTTTGTGTTGAAACGGAAATTAAATTAAACCAGATATTAGAATATAAATGCAAAATAAAACATAATTAAACACATAGCCACATTTTAAATTATTTTATTTATTTTCTAAAGAAAAAGGAAATACAATTAAACCACCAATGAGAAAGAAAATGAAAATAAAAACAGAACAGAGAAAGAAATGGAAAATAGAAAAAGAAAATAAAAACCTAAATGAGAAAGGAAAATAGAAAAAGAAAATAAAAACCTAAATGAGAAAGGAAAATAGAAAAATAAAATAAAAACCTAAATGAGAAAGGAAAATAGAAAAATAAAATAAAAACAGAAATGAGAAAGGAAAATAGAAAAAGAAAATAAAAACCTAAATGAGAAAGGAAAATAGAAAAAGAAAATAAAAACCTAAATGAGAAAGGAAAATAGAAAAAGAAAATAAAAACAGAAATGAGAAAGGAAAATAGAAAAAGAAAATAAAAACCTAAATGAGAAAGGAAAATAGAAAAATAAAATAAAAACCTAAATGAGAAAGGAAAATAGAAAAAGAAAATAAAAACCTAAATGAGAAAGGAAAATAGAAAAAGAAAATAAAAACCTAAATGAGAAAGGAAAATAGAAAAAGCAAATAAAAACAGAAATGAGAAAGGAAAATAGAAAAAGAAAATAAAAACAGAAATGAGAAAGGAAAATAGAAAAAGAAAATAAAAACAGAAATGAGAAAGGAAAATAGAAAAAGAAAATAAAAACAGAAATGAGAAAGGAAAATAGAAAAAGAAAATAAAAACAGAACAGAGAAATAAAAGGAAAATGGAAAAGGGAAATAAAAACATAAATCAGAAAGAAAAAGAAAATTACAATAGGAAGTAGAATGCCAAGGAAACTTTCAACAGAATTAAACACATAGCCACATGTATCTATATATAGTAGATTTTATTATTAAAATCTACAAAAATTTTAAAATGAACACAAGAGAAAAGGAAAATCAAAATTCAAACAGAAAGGAAAAAGCAAAGTAAAGGGAAATAAAGTTTGTAAAGTCCCAAATATGGATCACGGTGCATGTGTTTGTGCATGTGTTTAAAGTAGTATAGTTGTTGCAAATACAAAAATGCATTACTTGATAACCAACATTGGCGTCTTACACCCCCCTTAGAGTGGTTGGGATCATCTTATACCCCCCTTAGAGTGGTTGGGCTCATCTTACACCCCCCCTTAGAGTGGTTTGGGTCATCTTACACCCCCCTTAGAGTGGTTTGGGTCATCTTACACCCCCCCTTAGAGTGGTTTGGGTCATCTTACACCCCCCCTTAGAGTGGTTTGGGTCATCTTACACCCCCCTTAGAGTGGTTTGGGTCATCTTACACCCCCCTTAGAGTGGTTTGGGTCATCTTACACCCCCCTTAGAGTGGTTTGGGTCATCTTACACCCCCCTTAGAGTGGTTTGGGTCATCTTACACCCCCCTTAGAGTGGTTTGGGTCATCTTACACCCCCCCTTAGAGTGGTTTGGGTCATCTTACACCCCCCTTAGAGTGGTTTGGGTCATCTTACACCCCCCTTAGAGTGGTTGGGCTCATCTTACACCCCCCCTTAGAGTGGTTTGGGTCATCTTACACCCCCCTTAGAGTGGTTTGGGTCATCTTACACCCCCCTTAGAGTGGTTTGGGTCATCTTACACCCCCCTTAGAGTGGTTGGGCTCATCTTACACCCCCCCTTAGAGTGGTTTGGGTCATCTTACACCCCCCTTAGAGTGGTTGGGATCATCTTACACCCCCCTTAGTGTGTTTTTGGGCTCTTTTTGATGGTAGTTCTAATACATTTAGCCAGTAGTGCAGTACTTGCATTAGAGTGAAGGTTATTTAGTTTACCGCAAAAAAAGAAGTGATCATCCTTTCCCTTAGCTCATCGCCAGTCTGGGTGTCCTCACTTCTTGCTGCGGGCATGTTGGGGATTTCTGGCACCAGTGCTGTCTCCTCGGGGGCTTGGATTCGGTGGGAAATACAGATATTGTGTAACACACAGCAGGCAAGGATGATTTTGGAGACCTTCTGTGGGCTGTAGAGCATCTCTCCTCCTGGCCGTGCCAAACAGAGAAAGCGTGCTTTCAGCAGGCCGATGGTTCTTTCCACAATGCTTCTGGTCTTGCGATGCGCTGCATTGTAGCGTTCATGGGCAGAGGTCCGTGGGTTCCTGACCGGAGTCATGACCCACGTTCTCTGCCCATATCCCTTATCCGCTGTAGAAAAAACACAAGGAGAGAGACAGCAATTAGTACTAGTACATGTTTTTTGGTGGTAGTTTGGTTAAATTTGGCTTACTAGGCCACATATTTGCAAAATACATTGACATGTTTAATTTATTACCCAGTAGCCAGCCAGCTGGCATTTCGTTGTTATCAAACTTCCGGCACAGGACTGTCCGCTGCAAGACGTAAGAATCGTGGCATGAGCCGGGGAACCCCGATCTCACCGCCCGCAGCCTCATGTCTGGGTCACAGACAACCATCACATTAATGGAATGGAATTGCTTCCGGTTTCTGTAGGACAGCTCCTGTGCACGGGGAGGGCGGAAAGGGATATGTGTACCATCAACGCACCCTAGCACATTCGGGATCCCTCCCATCAGATAGAAAGTATGTTTTATTTTGGCAACCTCTTCCTCATCCTCAGGAAACCTGATGTAAATTGGGATTAAATCACAAATTGCCAGAACTACCTGGATTAGTATGCGGCTCATAGTAGCCTGGCTTATCCCGCTGAGGAGGGCTGAGGTTGCCTGGAAGGTCCCTTGTGCCAAAATATTGAGAGTGGCACACAGGCGTACTATGCCTGGAATGGAATGAGTGCGTTTGGTGGATGGCTCGATTTTGTGCTTAATCTGATCATATAGGGACTGTAGTGCAGCACGATTCAGACGGAAGCGGCTCCTGATCTGCTCGTCACTTAAGTCCCATACTGAAAGGCGGATTGCAAAGGAGCGGGGTGCCCTAAGCCTCACAACACCCCGCTCCCTTTCCTCCTGCTCTTTCAGCATACACATACATCCATCCACCCAGACACCATACATCACCCTCTTATCCATCACACACACTAAAGATATATACAAAACCAAAAAAAAACAAAAAAAACCACTAACACACAACACACACACAAACAATCACACTCCACACACACCCGCTACAATGCAGCTCACCACAAAACCAGAACTATAGTGGTCCAAACCACCAGCCTGCTGAAAACCAGCTTTCTAAGTTAGGCACAACCAAGAGGGGAGTTGCTGCACAGCCCACAAAAGGCCCCAAAATCAAGCCTCACTTGCTGTATGCTACACAATATTTGCAGATGCCACCAAAACCAAGCTCCTAAAGAAACAGCACTGATGTCAGAAATCACCCAACAAGCCACAGAGAGTGAGGACAGAAACCAGACAGAGGCTCAAATGAGCTAAGGGAAGCGAGCACAGCACCACACCACAGCCTTTGCCACAGTGTAAGAATAGCAGAAGCTAGAAAATTCCTTCCTTTTATACTTCTCTTTCAAAAGGGACAGGTCCGCTTTGCCGCCTTTTGCGTCGCTCTGCTATTTCCGGGCGCCAATTAGCCGACCCAGGTGTGCGTAAAACAGAGTGCGCACGCGCACGCTAGTAGCGCTACTAGCGTACTTGAGCCGAAACTTGCGTGCATTAACGGACATGGCCCAAAAATCAGTGGTGGACCAATGAAAGGTAAGCTGCTGTTTTTTTAAATAGCCGTTAGGCTAACCACATGTCACAAGGGTTTGAGATACATCAGTCCATTGTTGGATTTGGGTGTGTGTTGTTTGGTTAATGAGGTCTGTAATGAGTTAATTGGCTAACACACATGCTTCAGTCAGTGCAGTGGAGGTGTGCCTAGAAGGAACTGGGCTGTATGTGTGAATCAATTAAGTGGCCTGCTTTTTGATTGGCTGTTAGAGCACATAAAACCTGGCCAAGCCTAAGAGATTGCGATGCCATTCTGTAGTCTGCATGCGTGCTTGTTGGGTGTGTATTTGTGTGTGTGTGCAGCTACAGGATGGAGCCAAATTCAGGACATCTGCCGGCCACAGCAGGCCCGAGTAGGAGTTTGGTGGGTGCTGTGCGCAGACCTCCCTTACGGAAAAGGGCACAGCCTGAAGGTGGGGCAGCACCCCAGGCTAAGCGCCCAGGTGCCAAGAGGGAGCCTGAATTTAATTTGGCTGAGAATAATCATCTTGTGCGCCTTACACTTGCTAAATGGGAGCTGATATTTGGCTCCCAAAGCAAGTCCATAGGCAAACAAGAAAGAAGCAAACTGTGGGATGCCATTGGTGTGGAGCTTAGTAGCACTGCTCAACACCCACGTAGTGGCCCATCCTGCAGGAAACGCTTCTACACTTTGCGAGGGGCCCTTATGAAAAAGATGAATCACGATCTTGATGTGGACAGTGGGTTCCTCCAGGCTCCAAAGAGTACCTACAGGCCGTATGAGGAGATGCTGAAGGCCAAAATCCCACTGGCTCGGCTGCAGGGTGTGGATCCTGGGGATGACACCACCGGTTGGACTGAAGGTACATATTTTCTGGCTTTTGTACTAACCTAATGTTAATGTATGTGATTTGCATTTTTACATTCTGACCAACTAACAGTAGGACCTGTGAAGTATTACATTAGAGCTCAAACATTTGTTACTTTTCTGTCTGTTGCTTTATGCATAGGTGCACATGCTGCTGTCCGGGATGTGCCTCAGGACACCCAAGCTCCTGCCCTTCCAGCAACCTCAAGGCTACCCCAGTCTGCCATTGAAGGTATTTACCCCTAATTTGGTTGCTGGTTGTTTGGTGAACAAATGGGTGTGGGAGCAGCTCAAACAATCAAGTTTTGCACTGTTGAGTATTAATAATATGTGCCTGCGGCCTAATTTCACGCCCACTGTAACACTCACAGCAACTAACTAACAAGGCCCTAACATGTGTAGATATGTTTGAAGCCAGAGATGTGTAGCCATATATCGGCATATCAATGTGGGAGCCACACTGGCCTTGATTAGTGAATATTAGTGAAAGAGCTGCTCACACACCTTAATGCATGTTGTATTTTTGCACGCACATTAACTATGGCTCAATGTTGGCTTTATTTTGGCATAGCTCCCATGCCCTTGGCCCCAGCATCTCCTCCGGATCCCACCTACTCTTTGGATGTCGGTAAGTGCATGTGTTCACCTTGCTTGATCCACTTTTACCCAAGTGCATGTGTCTCATTCCTCTTTTTTCTTGGTAGGCCAAGTGACTGGTTCATCTTTGGACCCCACTTCCGATGTTGCCGGTCAACAGGACCCTGTTGGTGTGTAGAGCAATACATAATGTATCCTTTATGCTGTTTATGTTACACTGGTTCAATTTGGTTAGTCTACTAAGCTACATGTTTGCTTGGTGAACTTGAAGATGCCTCTTGGGAGTGCTTGTTGCCTCCCCAGGGTCAGTCTATTAGTTATTGGAGTGATAGCAATGTATTTTGGCGGACATCTTTTTAGCCAAACATTCCCCGTAGTAGTTTGCTGAATATTTAGAGACATTCCTTGTGTTTTTTAGTTGACCCGAATATCGGAAGTGGCTGTCCAGAAAGGGCCCCTCAAGTTCCGGCTGCCAGAGATGAGGGTAAGTTGTTTTGCCTTGCTCTAGTCTGTATTTTGGCTCTACTTTTGTGGCACTTGCTTCTGCCAACTTGTGTGTCCACATGTATTTTCAAGGTCCAAGCTCGAGTGAGGACCCCACTCCAGACATCTGGGAGATTGCGGGTATGTGTAATTTAAGCAATGTTTCTGATGTGATTAGCAAAAATTATTGCCTCTTAGTCCTGTAACATACATGTTAACAATCTGAGTTTAACAGATACCTTTGGTCTAGTGTGTATTTTGGCACTTTTTAGAGGTATGGCCTCGATAGCCTAACCAGGTTACATTAGAGTTTGGGCCACAGACCTACTAACCTGATTTTCCTGTTTAGCATATGCCAACTTGCCGGACATCTCGGATGTTGAATTGCCACTCTCTGGCAGCGAAACCTCGAGCCTACCTGTGCCGGAGGACACGCAGGTAACATGGCTGATGTAGACGACCTCGAACCACATTGGCATCTTCGTGGGTAGTGGAAGAAGCAACATGTCACATTTCCTTTCATTGTTGTTTTTGCAGGAGGCGGAACCAGAACCCCAAGCTGGGACCTCTTCCCAAGTCCCATGTGGCCAAGCTTCCGAGGCTCAGACAAGGGTAAGTTTTATAGTGACTGTTTAGGGGATTTATTTTGAGGGGCATACCTGCATTGGTTCTGTTTGACTAAAATGTGGTTTTCTATTTGTTTAGCCTCAAACCACAGCAAGAGGAGGTGTGGCACCAACCAGTGCAGATTTCTATGAGCTAGGGGTCCGGATGCTGGAGGACTACAGTCGCCAACAGCCGCGTGATGGAACTAATGAGCGCATTGCGGCGTTGGAAAATCAGGTGCTGATGTGTCAGCAACAAAATGAGGCCCTGCAGCGCCAGATGGACCAGTTGCTCCAAAACCAACACCAGAACCAGGAACTTGGTCTGCTGGCAAATCTAATGGAGCAATCTCTCCTGCGCCAGGAACAATCTCTCCAGCGCCAGGGACAATCTCTCCAGCGCCAGGAAGAATCAATACAGCGCCAGGAAGAATGTCTCCAGCGGCAGGACCAAACTTTGTTGTTGCTACAACAGCTCATACAACAGCAGTCTATATTTTTTACTGCACTGTTGTCCCCCAACACCGCCCCTAGCAATGACTCCCAACCTCCCCGGCCACCCAGCCAAGAATATTAATTTTGTCTCTTTTTGGTTTTGTAAATATATTTGCTTCACCCACCTCTAAATTGTGTGTTTCCTAAGACCTAGCTAATAACACAGTCAGGGATGAGTATCTTGATCTACCTATGTCAATGTATTGGTCAATTTAGCCCACACATTGGAGACCATAGCTTACTATGGTTAACACCTGAAATGGCTCCAAAGGTATGGCTAAATTGACACACAAATGGGTTGGGAGACAGTTAAACTATGCTTTGCAATGCAACACACTGTAATGATGGTAATCAAAAAAATTTAATTTGAAAACATGGCCAACATGGCCAACATTGGCCAACAACGGCCATCAAGAGGCCAGCCTTCCCCCCACCCTAACGACGCCGTCGGCGCCTCTTCCTGGCCAGCAGCATCAGCTTCAGGAGCCGGATCTCCCGCCACAGTCTGCGATGCTGGTTTTCACAAGCTGTAGAGATGTAGAAACAACAATTTTTTAATAAATTGGATGTGACCTCAACAGACACAGATGTAGCAATGTAATGTCAGTGTGTCCAATTAGGTGACACTCACATTAACATTGTTGACCACTGTGTGCTTATTGTTTAACATGATATGAGTACTATTGACTGGCAGGAATGTGAACAACCCATCCCAAGCATACATTTACTCTTAAAGTGTACCAACACCCACGGGTGATCGGCCCGGGAATCTATCAGATTCCCTGCCCGATCACCTCCCCGCGGGACATCCAAGATCGGGATGTCCCTGGGGGTGAAACCCCCCCCAAACCCCAAAATACCTACCTCAGTTTCTGTGTGGCAGTGCCGCTGGGCCCTCCCTGGCGCCCCTCTAGACGTGTGCGTGCCTGCGCCGGCCGTCTGTGAATGGCCGGCGCAGGCACGCGCGCGTAAAAAGGGGCGCGGGGGAGGCGGAGGAGGAGGCAATTTGCCATGGCTTGTACGTTTGTTGGAGTCAAAGTGAGTTCAGGGGGTTGTCACACAGCGGTGACGATCAGGGGTGCCCCACCGTAGTGGAACAACACCCAGGAAAGTCAAAATCCTGGTTGTTGTTCCAGTTTAACTCTTGGGAAGCAAAGAAGGTATAATTCCCAGTGTGTCCATTTTTGTGTTTAGTAACAGCCAAACATCAGGGCCTAAGTCCGAACGAGTACACGAGTTTGCCCTATAATGTTACAGGTCCAGACCTAATAGGGCCCATTTGGTTGTGTCTAACGCAAAAATAGTCTCTATGTGGCCTAATGAAGGATGTGAGCCAACAATCAAGCATGCAAACAGGCATGTTGGATTATTGTGCAAACACATTGAATCGAGATGTGTGTGAAATTAACACATAGGTAAATTTAAGATGTGACTAGAAGACATAGGTTTCACAAGTCTTTAGGCATATGAAGTGGGATGTACTCACCATCGCAGCTGTGGCGGGGGCCCATGCTGCTGGCCGTCCCTGGAGCTGGGGTGGGGAGGAGGGTCTCTGGCTCCGTCTGCGTCGCAACATCTGTCAACATAAAGCAAAAGACAAAAACACAATTAGTGGGCAAATGACACCTGACTATTTGACATCCATCTGGTTATTGAGTCTGAAAATGAAAAGGCTTGCATGGTTACATACAGGTTGTCCTAAATTAGCATATTTCCTGGACCATGAGTTAATGTCAATTTGTTAGGCTTGACACATGTATCCCTAAAGAGAATGTGCAAATAACATAGACAGTGCTATGTAAAGGAATCTTTAGCAGTTGTTTGGCTAATGTTAATAGTGGCCCACATGTTGGAGCGGGAACAACTTAACCCAAGAAAAGAAATGAGAGCACCCATCATGGTGTTGGCAGAAACATAGGGGTGGTTGACAGTTGGCTAGCACTGTAGTGGGGTTTGTGAGGTTAGGGTACCTTATCAAACCAGCTGTGACAATGGACCAGGAAACATGTGTCTGTTACAAGTGGGCCTATACACAGGATTGGTGCTAATCTGGGTTTGGGTCCACTTTGGCCGAGCCACACAATTTGCATGAGACAACGTACTCCGCGCCCGCTGCCTTCCACACATCACTCCTCGAGTGTGTGCGGACGCGCAGGCCATTTGGAAAAAGAGCGCAGGCGCACACACATCTAGAGTGTCACACAGGAGGCTTGGACGGTGGCTTTGGCAACCCCCAAAGAGGTAAGGAGTTTTGTTGTTTTTTTTTTGTGGGGGGGGCCCTGGGTGAGGGATGTGATTTGTCCTGGAACCTTCCAGAAACCAAGCACCATCAATGTTTGGGGGTACACTTGAATGAATGTAATAACATTGGGAATGTGATGGCTAACCAAAAGCACTTACCATGACTATGCCCGTGGAGTATCCTACGCCAAAATGCCATGGAGGTGCCGCCTATATGATGCCCTGCAAATTAGAGAGGAATGGCAAGGGCTAAGGACAAATTGCAAGATGAAACCTGTCACAGACTAACAATTAAAAAATGTACACTCACCAGGGGATGAAGCGCCACTTGAAGCCCAGGGAGGGCTCTGAGGAGGAGGCGGGGAGCCTCGGCTCCTCACACTCTGGTCGGAAGATCCACCAGGCAAAGGGCCACCCTCCTCCCTCTCACTCCCTGCTTGAGAGTGGCCCCTTGCCTGGTGAGAGTCCTCAGACTCAGAGTGTGAGGAGCTGAGGCTTGATCCAGCCAGCCCCCCAGCAGCACACTCCTCTGGGGCGTCATCCCCTTTCTCCCCTGGGTCCTCTAAATAGGACCCGCGGGAGGGACCCTCCCCCGATGACTCCCCCGAGTCCGCCTGCCTGGTTCGGGGGAGGAATCCCTTCCCACGTTTCCCCAGGGGAGGACGCTTATCTGTGTGGAGGGGGTGAAAGAAAATAATTAATCTAAAGAGCACAAATGGACACAGCTTAGCAGATGATTCGGCACAAAGGCTAAACATAACATAAGCTTTAACTTACCTGATGCGTAGGCATCATATAGGCGGTACACGCCTTCAGGGTCCCGGCGCTTGAAATCCGACCACTTTTGTTGGATGGAGCGGATGGTCAGCTCGGTCTGGAAGCGCCGGGACACTGTGGCCTTCACCTCCATGGCTATGCGTTTTTTGCCTCCACGGGCATAGTCATATTCGGCCAGGCAGAAGTCCTATGAAAAAAGAACAAACAAACTAAAATAAATACATGACATCAGAACACAGTCATAAACAGTTATACAGAGACCAGATCAAAGTGGACCCACACCCAGGATTATCACTATTCTGGGTTTGTGTGCACTTTGGTGGGCCACACCAATTGTGGGTGGTCCGCTGTCTGCAACCCCCTTGGAAGGCCACAAATACACCACTGAGGACACTCCCACGTCACTCCGCAAGCCAAACACAGGGCTCCGCGCCGCTGTGGTATGCGCATACAAGGCCGTTGGGACGTGCATACCAGCTCAGCTGGGTCTGCACGGCAAAGTACGCATGTTGCGTTTGACTCTAACAGGGAGTGCGCCTGCACCCAAAATTACAATATGTCTGGCGCAGGGGTACACCCTGCTAGAGGTAAGCGCAATAGGCATCCGCAGCTAACGCATGCACAGATGGGACGGGACTGAGGTAATATTTAGGGCCCTCCAGGGGGGGCATCCCAGCAGGACATCCACAATGGGGAGGTGGGGGAGGGGTGGTGGGGTCAGAGTCTGAGGAGGAGCTGGGGAGGCGCATTACTCTCCTTCTGGGCATCATATTGGAAACGCTAAGGAGGAAACAGGAACCGGAAATGACCCTAGCGACATTGGGAAAAAGTTAAAAAAAAAAAAACGCTCCGCGCACCAGCAACAAGCTATTCTCAGCTATGTGCAAGCTAAGTGGCGGAAAAACTAAAATGACGCTTGAAAACAAGCTATTGGCATAAGCGCTAGACAGTTTTACCTTAAGGTGGCGTTGAAACGCAAAGGAGGATCCCGGAACCGGATATGACGCTAGCAACTGTGCTTCAAAATTCAAACACAAACATGCGCGCAACAGGGACAAGCTAATATCAGCTATGTGCAAGCTAAGTGGCGGAAATACATTAAAATGACGCTGCAAAACAAGCTATTGGCATAAGCGCTAGACAGTTTTACCTTAAGGTGGCGTTGAAACGCAAAGGAGGATCCCGGAACCGGATATGAAGCAAGCAACTGTGCTTCAAAATTCAAAAGCAAACATGCGCGCAACAGGGACAAGCTAATATCAGCTATGTACACGCTAAGTGGCGGAAATACATTAAAATGACGCTGCAAAACAAGCTAGGGCAAAAGGCGCCACGAATTATTAGCTTGATTTAGCAGGGGATTCTACATACTGTAATGCATAGGTCCTTCGAAAGCATACACCGTTGTGCTTAAATATACAAATCTGATTCCTTCCAAAAGTCATCACACAATCAAACTAGACAACTACCTGAAAATGTGGCACACATGAGAATGCATAACGGGTTGTTATGAGCTGGTACGACTGAATGTTAATCCTGCAATATGTGGCCAGGCACGCTCACAACTACAGTGTATTCATTAACAACGACTGGGGTCGCGGGAAGTGAATTCCTTGCAAATGGCAGAAGGGCACATGTATGAACAGCACAGCGCCGCACAACGCAGCGCAGCGAGGCACAGCGCCGCTCACGCCGCCACATAGCGAATCTAAACAGCGACTGCACAAACACTGACCAACACAGATT
Source organism: Gastrophryne carolinensis (assembly GCA_027917425.1). NCBI lineage: Eukaryota > Metazoa > Chordata > Amphibia > Anura > Microhylidae > Gastrophryne > Gastrophryne carolinensis. The sequence goes on along the minus strand of CM051244.1, from coordinate 129,531,969 downwards.
CATCAAGGACAGGGCTGCCGAATAGCTTGGGCGCTGACAATTTCGAAGAGCGAACGTGACCGCCCAACCTGACAGGCTACAAAATAGCTTTACAAGCCCCGATTGTGTGGAAAACCAGCGATTTTGATGCCAATGAGTTTGGGTGGAGGAGATGCAATTCCCATGTCACTCACAACATTACATTGTGAAAAAAAAAAAAAAAATATATAAATAACCAGCCAGATTCATTAAACAGATCAATATAAACATGTGTGGAATTTTGTACCAAAGAAAAAAACCCAAAAACCACGAAAAACAATCATTTCAGCGTCTGCCATTGAAATGTATGGGAGAGCGGCAGGTAGCGCCAGGTAATACGTGTCGCTGTGAAGGAATTTGCAGCGGCGCTGTTCGGTCCAGGCGGCTTCATGATGAATGCCGCGCTAGCCGTCGCTCTCGCCGGCGCTAGCCTCATTTTGCTTGATAAATGCGTCATTGTGACCGCCGCCGGGCGTACTTGAGTCGGTAGTCGCCGTTAGCTGCCGCTACCTGGCGCTCGTCAGACACTACCTGGCGCTATCGCTTGATGAATAAGGGCCTTAGTCTTGTACACATAGAACACTGATTCTATGGCTGCTACTGAGGTGAGGGAGCTCACTCAAGCTTACACATGCCCATCAGCAGTGTTCTGTGCAACCATTTGCACTCTGTTGCTATTGCAATTGGTGTATGTTGCCAATAGCAACAGATAAAAACTGCTACCATAAAACACATATTTGAAAACATTAGAAAACATGTTAAAATGCTCGATCAGCTCAGCAAAGTTTGCCACATAAAAATATACACTTTCAAAAAGTAATTCAAAAGTGGACTTACTCTTTAAAAGGAATCTTCGCATCCCCCTCACCGGAGTGGGCAATTTTCGGGGAGCTAATGTTGGAGGGAGTGAGGGTCTCACGAGGGACTAGAAGGCTGCTAATGATTATATCTGCTGTAGCACGCAAAACTATTTTGCAGGCCTGGATTTATCCTGACCCGTCCCAATTTAAAGTCTTCCTGGAAAAACTACAGCAGTTCTTTATATTTGATTGGGTAGACGCGACATCCCATAAGGAAACGAAAGTCGAATCCTTTTTTGCCACTTAGGAGAGCTTTATTAATCTGCTGACGCCGGAAGTTCGAGCTAAACTACACAGTACTTTCAGGGATACTGAATGGTACCTTAGAAAAGTGGTCGAGGGAGACCCGCCAGTCGTATTAGGCTGGTGGGTATAGGTTCTCTCACATTCTGTCTGCCTTACTAGTATCGGAATCCTTTTTATCATCCAAGAGATGATTCGTTGATACTCTCTTGTTTGGTCTTTATGGGATGATGGGGGGAGGGATTGGTGGAACACATGTTAATCCGTACATTTGACCAGTATAACTGCAATAACTAATGTTTGCCTGCTATTCTGTTCACTGTTTATGATCTGTATGATTGCCTGTCCTCAATAAAAAGTAAAAAAAAAAAAATAATCATCCTGTAAAAGGAATCCAGTTTGCAGTTGATGATCCTACTGAGAAATTGTAATACCAGCTGTTCAAATGTCTTCATTCTAACCTATTTTTAGAACACAGTCCTATAGTCATTGGGTGAAAAATCTCAGTGGAACTGCTCCCCAATCCAGGGAATGCTTGAAGGTGCTTGTGAACACTGTGCTGAGGTCATGATGCCTTCCTTGGGTTGAAGCTTCCAAAGAGATGGGTGACATTGCCCACATTGATAATCGAGTCGTTGGATGAGGCACTGTAATCTTCAGTAACCATTGCGGTGATAGATCACCAGAGGAGAATGTGGCTTCATATTTCTCTGTGTAGGTCCTCTTTGCTGCCCTGATTTTTTGGGAGTGACTGTATCTTCTCCTTTTTAACAATGTGAGGTTGTTAACCCAGTTTGCTTCCACCTTTCTTTTTTTTTTTTTTATCAAAATTTTTTATTGGAAAGAAGCAGTTATCCACATCTGTTGCAAAAATATCATATCGTACATAACAATATTGTTGAAGAGAGCAATTATATGACTTATGCAAAGCATTATAATATAAAAACAGCAAATCTTCGCGCCATCGCTTCAGATAACTACTACAATCCAATGCCTGGAAAAGGCTTTCCCAGGCTTCAAGAGCATACTGTTCAGCACAACAAGACCTTAAATAGACCTTGATCTTGACAAACAAGGAGGTAACCCCAAGTGAACACTAGAAAAGAAAGAAAACCAGGGGAAAGAGGGGGGAAGGAAAGAGGGGAAAGGTGGGAACGGGTAAAAAAAAAAAAAATACAAGGCTGCTAAACCATCAACAAGTGTGTATCAAAACCAGCTGGCATAAATTCTTGTGCCCATGGAGACCACATTTCTCGAAATCTATCCAGCTCCCCGGACTGAATCGCAGACATTTTTTCCATCGACATTATAAAGTGAATTTGATTTTTAAATTCCCAAAATGGAAGAACCGGAGTCTTCCAAGCACCCGCTATAGTCAACTTAGCGCCTGTCAGGATATGATATGCCAACCTTTTCTGGTTTCTCGAGCTAGGACCAATAGACCCATTAAGAAGAGAAAATCCAAGGGCTCATAGTAATACGTTTGCCCACTACTTTGCTAAGGGCAGTAAATACTCTCTTCCAAAATCCTCTAACTCTGGAGCAAATACCACCAAATATGGTGGAATGACCCTTCTTCAACACAGCCTCTAGCTTCCACCTTTCTTTAGCAAATGTGCTTGATCTCTTTTAAAAACCAAAGTTTAGTATTTATTCCAAGGCTCCAGTAGGTCCTTTCTGGAATGATCATGTCCCTGCAGAATTTATATAGCAGATATATATATATATATATATATATATATATATATATATATATATATATTTGATATGGATTTAAAACAGTCCAGCAACACCTCTAGAGTCCATCTGTTGATTGTTCTACTGTGTGTTTTAGTCAGGGCTGTGGAGTCGGACTCGGAGTCGAGGACTCGGAGTCGAGGAAATTTTGGGTACCTGGCAAACAATGCACCGACTCCGACTCCTACTAAATTTTGATTTAGCAAGTTTAAATGTCCCAATTCACAAAAAGTTATAATTAATGACTTCTCTAATGTAAGAATAAAGACCAATGCATGCAGTGCCTCACGTAACCACAAAACGAACACGTTAAGTGACCGTGAAGAAGCATGCTTTTCATGTGCTTCACTATATGGCACGTAACGCACAATTAGAAGCGGAAAATACTTATACTTTGCATAGTGTTGTGTTCTGCTGTTACAGGGAACCCATGGGTAACCTAGCCTCTCACTGATAAGGGATTAAGTAAATCTGTTTTTTGCAGGACTAGAGACACTTGTGAAGGGAATGGAGGATCAATAGTTCAAGACTGAAGCTGTACCATTGGAAAAACTGCTGTCATTCAGCAAAAGGCTATAAAAACTTGTAAACTTCGATTGTTAGCTTAAACTTTAAACATGACTATGGGATTCTACTAGGGAAATCATGTTTTATGATAAAGGCCCCTTTCTGGAACCTCCCACTGCCCTATCTTCAGCAGAAGATCAGCACACAGATAGGAGAAGGCAGCTTCTGCCCAACTACCTCTCTCTGCTAGAAGTAATGACATGTATGTTGCCTTTCTTTCCTTCAAGGAATGTATAAAATACATTCACATATTAATACAGAGGAGTCGGAGTCGGAAGTATAAAAAACTGAGGAGTCGGAGTCGGAACATTTATCTACCGACTCCACAGCCCTGGTTTTAGTCCTTTTTCCCTGATTACTGCCACTGGCCGAAGACGCTGCAAGCAGTGACCCGAGATCTGTGTAACAAGAATGTATTTTCCCATCCAGAGTTCTCTCCCTAGTGTGGCGAATATAAGATCCACCTTAGCTTGTAGGGAAATATACACTCCTATTAGTATAAACTTTCTTACGGCCTTCTTTGGGATTAGCTAATACAAAAAAAAATGTGCTTCTCACCTTTTGTCCAGTGCAGCTCCACACCCAGGACCCGCTAAAATAAATGGAGTGGAGTTCTGCACGGCATATATGTTCATGGTCAGAGCAGACCGTTGAGGTGCTTGATCTATGAACTTGGTAAAAGTTGTAGACTAGCAGGTCTCAGTGGTGGACAAAAGATGAGTAATGCCTGTTTTTGGCTGGCCAAACCTTTTAATTACCCCAGGAATTCAAGATCAGTGGAGCTTCTTTTGCCCAGAATGAATATAATGCAAGCCCAGATGGATTCCCTGCTGATGGTAGATCAAAGCTCTATAGATGTTAAACCCCAGGTTTTCAGGGCTGACAGTCCATATGAAAATAAAATAACCCCCCAAATGCCTTGTACCTTATGCAGCTTTGCCAGATCAGTTGCCAAGCAACCTTAGATCTACATTGTTATTATTTAAAAGGATCCATGACTATACATTATATATGCACAGGGACTGTAGTTTAAGACCTTCTGTTAATCATCCGACATATTCATGGCCGCCATCTTCGACCGCAGCAGACCATCAAGGCTCTTGATCTCCTTATATGGTAACAATTGTAGACTAGCGGGTTCCAGTGGTTGAGTAATGTCTGTTTTTGTTTTTGGCTGCTTATCCTTTTAATTACCCCAGGAATTCAAGATCAGTGGAGCTTCTTTTGCCCATAATGGATATAACGCATGCCCAGATGGATTCCCTGCTGCTGGTAGATCACAGTAAGCTCTTTAGATGTTAACCCCCAGGTTTGAAGGGCTGACAGTCCATATAAAAATAAAATAACCCCCCAAATGCCTTGTACCTTATGCGGTTTTGCCAGATCAGTTGCCAAGCAACCTTAGATCTACATTATCCTGATGTGAGACCTCATTAATAGACAGGCAAACCGAATGAGAAGAATAAACCAAATCAACGGCCTTTACTAAAAAGGATTCATGACTATACATTATATATGCACAGGGACTGTAGTTTTAGACCTTCTGTTAAGCATCCGACAAGTTCATGGCCGCCATTTTGGATCGCAGCAGACCGTCAAGGCTCTTGATCTCCAAACTTGGTAAAAATTGTAGACTAGCGGGTCCCAGTGGTGGTGTAATGTCTGTTTTTTTGTTTTTGGCTGGCTTATCCTTTTAATTACCCCAGGAATTCAAGATCAGGGGAGCTTCCTTTGCCCAGAATGGATATAACGCATGCCCAGATGGATTCCCTGCTGCTGGTAGATCACAGTAAGCTCTACAGATATCAAACCCCAGGATTTCAGGGCTGGCAGTCCATATGAAAATAAGATAACCCCCCAAATGCATTGTACCTTATGCAGTTTTGCCAGATCAGTTGCCAAGCAACCATAGATCTACATTATCCTGATGTGAGACCTCATTAATAGACAGGCAAACCGAATGAGAAGAATATACCAAATCAACAGCCTTTGCTCAAGAGGATCCACGGCTATATATTATATATGCACAGGGACTGTAGTTTTAGACCTTTTGTTAATCATCCTTACTCAACAAAACAGACAAGCAGTTGAGCAACCTTAGACATCTTTTTTGTATCAGTAAGAGTTTTTATGGCTTAACATTTATGAACATAACACATAAGGAATTGTGACATACCAATTAGTAAGATAACAATGAAATTACATATGCCGCACAGCATTACAATACACACATAATTATCCAGAAATATCCTGACAAGTTTAAATTAATAAACTAAAAATAAATATACAAATAATACATAAAAAAATACAAAATATTGTAAACATTTTCTCCTGCTACGGCACTTTGCCTTGTGCAAGGTAAAAGGTATAACACCTCTGTGAAATAACTACTTAGCAATCAGTAGGGCATATGAATCACACTTTAGATTTCTCTGTTACATTTACCCTAAAACTACGCAGGTACTTCTCAGCTCTTTTATGTAGTTGCCACAAATATGACGCTTCAGGTATTTTAGAAGTGAAAGATGAGAAAAAGTTTATTATAGAATAGGTGTGGAAAGAAAATATAGTATCACTTTATCTATACCATGCACAACACTGATTTACTGTATGGTTTCCATTTTGGATCTCCGTTACTTGATAGCTGGAATCATCTGGGTGCAGAAACAAGTATGGCCAAGCTCCCAGTCCTGTTCGAGAAAACAACAGAATGTTTCATTTAACCTCTGATGCCTATGGCTAATTTTATAGTTCTTGATAAGGCACAGGAATGATAGTTATATAATAATGGCTGTTACTGATACAATAAAAGCATCACCCATTTACCATTGCAAATACAGTTTTTTTTTGGGAAAAAAATTAAACTAAAAGATTCTATTGCACATTTTTGCATCATGAAGATGCAGGTTGCAATTCACACCCAAATATGCACAGCACCCCCCAAAAGTCAAAATAGCAGGACAAATTATTTAAACTTTGTATATTGTGCTTTACAAAAAACAGAAAGTTGCAGGTCAATGTATAATGCCACCTTTCAGTTAAAGCAGAACAAACACGTCCTATGGAAGGTTACCATTAAAAGAAAAAAACATGTATCAATTCCCCTTAGTGTCCTGGTAATGAACTGGATAAAAATACTCACAAACGATTTTGGCTTCAAAGGAAATAGATAATTCTAATTTTGTCTCTTATCTTCCTTCTAGCACCGTTTTCAATAGACTCTAATTGCTCCCAGTATGAGGTTGGGAGGAGGGGGCTTACATAGCTAGTTTAGAACAATGGTATCCTGTCAGAATATGGAGCGCATATAAGGCCGCACTGGCGTGGCGGCGAGTATCCTCGCTCCGCTGCACGCCAGCAACACACAGCGAACCCTACCGACAGTACAGGGTAAAAATCAACCCTTTGAAACTACATCAAACAGAAGGTACAACTATTACCTCTATCTGCATTTATATTTACCTCTACCCCATATATACACAGATGATGTGGCTGCACCATTACTATTAAGGTCTCTATTACAGGGTTGACTATAATCCCCATAAATGGATAACAACTGTACAGACTAACGGAGCACGCCAAGGCTGCAATCTTACTTCTCACCCCATACTCATCCAAGGTAAAAATCAAAAAATTACATTTGCCAAACATACCTATCATTAAGCCACCTAATACCAAACTCCCCTAGAGGATCCTTAAATGGCCGGCGAAGGTAAATACATTATGGGCCACACATAACAGGCCGGCAAATCACAATACTTAATTTGGGGATAGACCACCACACTCTTCCTCCGGCAGCAACATAGGTGTCAATAAATTTTAAAAGGTAAATGCGCACAGTTTATTATATGTACAAAAGAGACACTGAAATGTAAAAGTATATGCAATATTTATTGACTTAACCAACTGATTCTCACCATAATGTTCATTCTTATACACAGGGCATTGAAAAAGCCCAGAATGGTCGAAACATGTCTGCCTCAAAAACAGAAGTATATAGACTGAAATGCAATGGTGAAAAACTATTCTGTCATCCTTTGTAGTAAAAAACTTGTGAACACATTTATATGATGAGATGTATTTTTAAAATATTTCCAATAAAATGTATGTTATTTTAAAATAGTAACCAAGCAGGTTCTAGTTAACCACCTGGGAAGGCCTAGTCCTGGGAACTAGCTGTATTCATGAGAGCTTACACATGAACCAACCTGAATATACAATAACCATATTAGACCCTCAAGGGGATACTTAGGCAGGCTAACGGGTTACACCCCTGGAGGATACCCATGGGTACCTCCACAAGTGCATCCTGTCAGAAACCAACAACATACAATTGGCATACCTGGAGGGAAAAGCAACAATTAAAATCACTATAAAAGGAATACCAAGCAGCATTGAGGACAGGAAACATCCAAACGGTAATGTACCTGGGTTGGTGGAGTAAAATACTGGTACAATACTAAAATATTAAGTTGTTTTGGGAGGTTTTGATCCACATTAAGGCCCTCAATGAAAATGTATGTGTATTTGTTCAGGATTTTTGTGCCAGAACTTCTTAAAGCGATCCTATACCCAGAAAGGAAATGTATGTTGTCACCTTCTATTCTCAGCCCGATGCACAAATTTAGAGGGTGTTTCTTTTTTTTTTCCTCAAGCCTTTGCCCAATTTTCATAAAAACACTAACAGTAAGCAGTATGATGTCCAAATAGCAGCTGTATGTGAATTCATTCAGTTACAACTACAATGTCACATAATGGCAGTTCGGTTGAAGTGCTCCCCAATGCTGAGCTTTGTGTACTGTAACTTAACGTATCATCGCTGGAAAGCATCAGGATGGAGCAGGGAGCAATATAGCTGACTGCATCCAGAAGTGTTGTTATGAATATTGGACAAAGGCTTTAGTAAAAATGAAACACAGGCTGTTTTGGGGCACTGGGCTGGGAATAGAAGGGGGCGACATAAACTTCCTTATTGGGTATAGGATTGCATTAAATCATAATTATAAAAGATCAAGGCACAAAGGTATCTGCTTTAAGAGTAAAGTATAGCGTCCTTTTTATATGTTAACCTAACCAGATAAAAACCTCAAAGATTCCCCCGCCCCCCAGTAATGGTGGTGCTGGAGATGACAAAAATTTCTTAGGCAGTAGGCAGCGTAACCACCGGTCTGTGTCTGTGTACACAATTTATACTCAATGCTGTTAAGCATATAGGTAGATCCATAAGATTATAATCACATTTATAAATAGATGATGAATGATAAGTGAAAATTGATGCACTTATGGGGAATTGTGTATTGTTATGTATCATAGGTAGATTATTAGAGCTTTTTTTCCTTCCTCGATTTTACTTACTCATCCTCTTTAGGAGGACCCAGGAGTTTGTTCATTGTTGACCATTGTATGTATATATAATCTAAACACTATAGAAACTATAGTATAGTATATAGTAACAATTCTAATGAGCTATGAAACTATGAAAATCAACTCCCTATTTTCTATGTGTTTCTTTGTAGAGTTGGCACGTGGCACATATAAAAAATCTGGTAACTTGGTGCGAAGAGAATAACCTCATCCTAAACACCCAGAAAACGGTTGAGCTGATTGTCGACTTCAGGCGGTCCCACCCAGCGCACCGTCCATTCTCCATGGGTAAGGATGAGGTCAAGATCGCTACCAACGCAAAATTCCTCGGCACAGTGATAACATACGACTTGAAGTGGAGTAGGCAAGCCACCGTTGTCCTAAAGAAGGCTCAACAGAGACTGTATTTCCTAAGACAACTTGCGAAATACGGAATGTCTAAAAGGATCCTGAAGACCTTCTACATCGGTGCAGTAGGCTCACTCCTGACCTCCTCCTTCACTGCCTGGTATTGTGGGATCACGGCCAAGGACAAGATCAGGCTGAAGAGGATCACCAGGACTGCTGAGCGGATCATAGGATGTCCCCTACCTGACCTAGATGAACAATTCAAGGAAAGGATCCGCTCAAGGGCAAAAGAGACCCCACACACCCAGGTCACCCCTTCTTCAATCTCCTACCCTCTGGACGGAGGTACCGGGCTATCTCGACCAGGACCTCCCGGCACAAAAACAGTTTCTTCCCACTAGCTGTTAAAGCACTTAATTACCAACTCTAAGAATCCTGCAAAACTTTTCAGTCCCCAGCGCATCACCAGTTACTTAACGGAATATCGTATGTAACTAAGTCCCCTTGTAAATATGTATAACTAGCAAATGTTTAAACCCCATTGATGTATATAGTATGTGTGTTGATGTATACAGTAAATCAGTAAATATGTCTAGCAAATGTTCAAGTTCTATGGAGAACCCCCCTTCCAAAAAGTATTCCTTGTTTGTACTATGTACCTACTTGGCGACCAATAAAGTATTTGTAGTATTCGTATATTAACATATTAAAACAAAGTCTCTATATCTTCCAGTAGATTTACTTGCTGGTTATGTCAGACGAAAGTAGCTGGGTGGCTGCACAGCTAGACATGCAAATGTCATTAATACTGATAGAGTTAATTGTCAAAAATGTATTTTTTTTAATTTACCAGGAGTTTGCAAAGCAATAAAAAGAGACGAGCGATTCCCGCAGATATGATTAGTACTTCTATATATTTATGCACAATCACCTCATGCAAATGTTATTCAATGAAGTGCTAATTAACAATAATATAGGTTCTGACTTCTGAGTACTATAATAGTGATTAGCAAACATGAACCTGATATATGCCTAAGTGACAAGGAGGTAAGGGCATTGACTTGACACAGGGCCTAATATTAATCTAAATTATTAACAAGTTTAAAGGTAACAGACCAGAGTTTACCTAGGTGTCAAAAATAGTAAAGACGAGAAGTTACAAGAGCTTATTCAGCAATATGCATTTAAAAGCAGAGCTATAATGCAACATAACTGAGAAGATTGAAAAATATCACCAGTGTTTGAATCTTCATTTGCGAAGAGGAACGTTCAAAGTACAACCTACAAACCATAAAAAAACAAACAAGTGTAAATGGTTGATGGCAGAAAAATACACCGTGGTCTATCTAGTCTACCCTTAAATGTATTTTTCTTTTCAACTTAGGATAGAAGCAGGAAATCCAAGGTTAAGGCAATACCATTTATTGGCTAACTCAATGAGATTGAAAATACAAGCTTTCGAAGCTGGTCAAGCTTCTTCTTCAGGCATAATACAGATCTGTCACTTAGTCACACATTTATACAAGACACTACAAAGGAGTGACAATTGCACTGACACACATGAAAAATAGCTAAGTCGTAAAATTTTTCATGTGTGTCAGTGCAAAAACAATTGTCACTCCTTTGTAGTGTTTTGTATAAATGTGTGTCTAAGTTACAGATCTGTATTATGCCTGAAGCAGAAGCTTGAACAGCTTCGAAAGCTTGCATTTTCAATCTTATTGAGTTAGCCAATAAATTGTATTACCTTAACCTTGGATTTCCTGCTTACATCGATGGCTAACACGGTACAACAACTTACTGACAACTTAGGATAGATAAAGGCTTATCCAAGGAATGTTTACATTCACTTACTGTAAATTGTCTGTACTGTACTGTAAATGGGGTTAATGTATCTACTCCATAAAATAATATTTTCTGACATTGCTCCTCATCTTTTTCTCGTATTTAGATCCTTTCTAAAAACATTTTCCTCCTGAACCTAATTCAATCTTTTCACATATTTAAAGATTTCGATAATTTAACCCCTTTACTTCCTTTATCCAGGCTGTACAAACTAAATTATTTAAAGGGTCTTTAAAGCTAAGGTGAAATAGCTTTGCCCTGTGTTGCAGCTCCCGGACATTCTGGTGGTCAAAAAAATCTCCTGGTGTCCCTTGCACACTCTCCCAGCCCCACATGTCAGGCATAGTGACTGTACACTCCCCATTCCTTCACTGCAATGGAGGGGCATGCCAAGGCACTGTGATTGACCATTGTGGTGAATGGATTTGGGCATGCACAGGCATTGGCGCCAAGGCCATGACTGACAGCAGTTGTTGGTCATTCTCCCAAGAAGGTGGTGCATGCTATCATTTTCAGGAATTGGGAGGTTTCTGAATGCTGGAACTGCCAAGAGCTGTTGCAGATGAGGTGCTCTATTTATTTGGTTTAGCAAGCCCTACAAGTGATTCAAAACCAAATAAACCAATCTTCTAAGGGAGCAGAAAAAAATGTTTTGCTTATAGTGCAGTATTGTAAACTTCATTTTTGTTACTCTATTCCCTAGTTCCTACATCATCAGATTGCGGTAAAGGGGAGCGACATTTCATAGATAAAGACAGAGGACCCAGCTCTGATAGATTAGACCAACAGCATATTCAAATAATGTGTGCTAGGTCATGATGTAATCCACCAATCACAATTCCTGCTCCTCAACCCCCTGCTATTCTGGGACATTGGTAAATTGCCGGATCTATTGCTGGGAAAGGTGAGGAGACAGAATGGTGGAAAATATTATATTCCATTTATGATACATCCAGGTCTCCTTCATAAAACCTCATGAACAGTAGCCTTTCAGTAAGAGGAACAAGCATATTTAAACAGGGGAAAATTTGCCATTGCCATGATACATTAGTACACACTGAATCACATAATTTCAAGACCCCTTGCTAATTCATCTTACACCTCCATTGGTCCTATGGCTCCAATGAAGGATGCTTCCAGCCCAGCAGCGGTCATCAAAGGGAAACTTGAAAGGCTAGCCCCAGTTGTACCAGAGCCAATAGTTTTTGAAGGATTACAAGGTTTCAGTGCACCTACCTCATAATGTGATAACATATTAACAATCTGCAAGTCATAACATATCTGCACATAGTTTTAAAATGATTCTTGGGTGCGCAGGGACCGAGCTATGGAGAACACAGGGGCAGAACTGTATCAAACAGTCGTGTTTGGACTACTTGGATGCGCAGATCTGACTGAGTTTATTAACGCCAGAATCAGTGTCCTCTGACTGTCCTATGAAAAGTTATACTTCATAATAATGTAGGTCTAAGGGAAGGGAGCAGAAAATCACCCAAGGAGGAAGGTGGTAGTGATCAGCACAGAGTTAAAAGCCTTAATAGCCTATCTCTAAGATTGATTGTGGTTCCTGCATCGTACAAGTGCAACCGAATGTGCAATCACTTTCGCACACCGACAAAAGTAAAACAAGAATACTCACTTGTGCCTGGGCTTGTGTGCACATTTACACTTAAACAATTGCATGGTGCCTGCTGAATCGGTTGAGGCACAAAAATTGCACAAGAAACCATACAAGAATGTGCTCTCAATGGGTGCTGGATCGACCCTAATGTCTATTGTGAAGGTCACGTACGCTGATTCTAATGACATGGTGTAGCAAGTTAGAAACAGTGGTGAGACTGCAAACAGAAATTGTGCAAACAGCCCATAATCAGGAGACCTGCGCATGGTAGAAGGCCGCAGTAGCAAATAGCCCACAGGTCTAGCTAACCATGATGGAAATATTAAGTGGTAGGCATGGTGGCGGTGGTCATTGTCAGGCATGGCAGGAGTCAGAAATAAGGAGCAGCGGATCAAGACCTGCAGTATTCAGTAACAAGTATCCTCAAAAAGTACCAAGGCAAACTGTGACGCAAGAGCATGGCAGAAACGGTACAATGGCGATGCAATACAGACGACTTTGTGCTGTTCCTGGAGGTGGCTTTTAAATTAGCTTCCTTGAATCAGAGAAACCAGGCCCGGTAGTGTCTCCTATTGTTAGACAACAGGAGCGCAGAGGGTCCTGCAGTGAAGGAGGTGATCTAGTGGGTGGCAGATGTGTTTCATGCTTCAGATGCCGTCAGAGGTTGCTGGCTAAAAACAGGCTAAACTTTCACATAACAATTCACATATAAACCACTCAATGTTACACATTTCAAAACAAAATAGCATGACGGGCTAAAAGTAAAGTTGAGGTTTTCATAAAAGTTTAGTCTTTTCTGTAAGCTTAGAGCGACCGCTAGTAGACGCTGTAAGTGGGTATTGGGTGCTGTAACAGAGCGCCTCAGTCGCTGTTGTAACCTGGCCAGCATTGATGAATGTGATGTATGTTGGGCTCTCTAAGACCAGTACAGCGCTTCAGGGAGCAAAAGGTAGCGCCAGCTCAGTGCGACCAACTCTCGTGACTCACACCATACTTAGCAAAAAACTACACACACAGCGTCAGCGCTCTAAATCTGGTCGCTATAGCACAGAGCGGCAGACGCTGTGTGATTAAAGTCTGTTTTTGATCACATATCCACCAGTAACAAAGCGAAAACACATGGAATGACATTGTTGTAACACTGTGACATAAACACTTTAGTGCCAGACCTGTAATGACAATTCTGCATAAAAATATAAAAAATCAAAAAGTTTTCAAAAATGACTTTTTCTAGGCCAGGAGAGGTCACACAATTATTTGAGAAAAAACAAAAAACAACCCTGTTTAAACAGAAAAAAAGGAACGTCCATTGAAATGTATGGGAGAGTGACAGGTAATACCTGGCGCTCTGGAAACTAGAGGTGCTATGCGCTGATCCACCTGTAATGATGAATCAGATGCTACATGGCGTTGTTAGAGACGCTCACCAGAATCACCTTCATAAATGTGGTTTCGCGTACAGCACCCGGTGTTCACCAGACGCTGCCTGCCGCTATCCCTTGATGAATGACCCCTTAAACGTTTGGAAATAGTCAGCATGTGCCAAAATGACATACAACACAACAAGACATGCATATGTAAAAATCTATTTGATAAAAACTCCTAAACAAGGGTCATATAGTGATATAAACATAGATAAATATGGGCTCTCACAATATTATAATTTAATCTTGAAGCTAACAGTACTATTTCTATCTGGGTAAGTTTCAAATATATAAAGGGGGTGATTTACTATCTTCCCTACTGTTGCCATAGGCGCAACAAGCGCTTGACAGACCAGCGACGCATGTGTGACAGACCGACGAGTAAGCAAAACTTACTGCAGCAAACACCAGTGAACACAGACTTTGCAATGCATTTTGCTGTGTCTTCGCAGTTCGCTAGTTAAAATGTGTGTAATTTTACTAGCGAACAAATTTCCCAGAAAAGTCCGTCTCTCAAGTGTGTCTACAAATTTCCTTTTATTGAATCCATTAAAATATCATGCTCATTGGTCCAGAAATATAATAAAGTTCTTACAGTATGTACATGCTGCAGTGTCTTACGCGTTTCGGGCTGTTAGAATTCCATGCCCTTAGTCATATACCTTTGCTTATACACACACATTTACTAGCGAACAGTGTGCTTTTGACAGCGGGCAAACTGCGGTGGCGCAATTTGCTGTAACAAAACCAGAAATCGTGCTGGAAACCGACTTATGGCAGCATGGAATATGTCTCAGAATGTATGTGTGGTGTCTCTACGGTGTTTAGGAAGCCTCCAAAAAATAGTTACAAAAAATAAAAAATAAAAACCATTTTATTAGTTGTTTCTCCAATACTACTTATCTATCTGACCTTCACGCTTGACATAGTAGTGACTAGAGATGAGCGAACGTCTTGAAAGTTCGATTCGGGCGATTCGCCGAATTTCCCCAAGAAATTTGGGTTTGCCCAAATCAAACTTTCACGAATCGCTCATCTGAAAAAAAAAATTCCGGCATGGTGGGAGCGAGCAGGCCGGCCCGCTGACAGCGCAGCCGGCCTGCCCGCTTCCACCATGCCGGCATTTTTTTTTATTTCAGGGAAAATTCGATCGGCACGAGCCAAAAAAAATTCGGGTTCGTGCCGAATCGAATTTTCCCTGAAATTCTGAGTGAATTCCGGTTCGTCCGAACCGGTTCGCTCATCCCTAGTAGTGACAGATGTAAAAATCACATAAACAGCCATTCTCCTTGAAATTAACATTGATTACTTTGGGGTTCGCCACTAAAAGCTGGCGCACTGAAAAGCTGTTCGCCAGCATTCGGCCCCTGAAGATGAACGGACAGGAATACAGCAACACAGCCTTGGTCTGGCAAATAGAAATTAGGTAAACTAGCGAATGTCGGAGAACGGCTGGCGAACGTTTTGTAAAAATTACCCCCAAAGTGCAAATGTGCAAAGATACCAGTCATGTGAATATACTGGAAACTACTATACAATGTGCAAAAATCACTACAAAATGTGCAAAAAATGCCCAAAATGTGCCAACACTAAATTAACATAATTAACACTGCACAAGTAAATAAGTGCATATTAACACATATCAACACAAAAGAGTTAAGTGCAAAAGCACCAAATAAATGCAAGTTAAATTAAATGAGACACAATAGAGGAGGACAGGCCCGAATAAATTGCTGTTAGTCTGTACCCGCATAAAGGGTAGTCTCCATTCTATCTCTTTTGGCCCTTGCAAAGTGGGTGGAAGGATACATTTACTGTAGCTTTAATCTTTGTCATTTGCTGAATAATTCAGTGGGGTCAGACTGGGGACATGTACAATCCATACCATCTGATATAACTGAAAACAGAAATAATCTCCCTGGAGAGCACCATTCTCTCCAGTGCCCTCCAGGGCACCACCCGAACCCAGGTGGGCTGGTATTGTAGTCAATGTCTCTATATGGCGAAGCTCTGGAAAATTGAGGAAAAGTCCTTCAACTGCCAGTCAGGCAGCTCCATATCTAGGCTGCTGTAACTGACAGTTGGTCGTTGGCTGGAAAGTTTGCTACATTTCGAAAGATCTCCATAGGCTATACACTGGGTTGCTAGAAAATCCCTCCGCCCTGCATGAAAAACATTTTAACCCAAAGGGGGCACTACGACTTAATAGCAGGTCAGTTTATAAAACAATAGCTTTTACTTTCAACCTTTATTACAAGGCTTGTGTGCAGTATGCGTGTGTGTGGGTGGAGGGGAGGGTACACTTGGTAAATTATTTGAGAAATGTATTTGTGTTCCATACATTTCACTATGTATAGTATAACAACTATTGTATTGTATTGTCTATTGACTGTTGTATTGTAACAGTCAGGCTAACTGGAACAATGCAGTAGAAGATGTATCCAGTGGCATCTTTATCCTAAACAAAGGGTACTTTGCAAAGTACTAAGAACAGCCATTCCTGACAAAGATATAATTTCATTGACCGTGAATAGCATATAATTGAAGACAACTTTCTGTGGTTTTTATGCTGGTATGCTGTAAATGTCAGAGCTATCTTCCATGGTTGCAGGCATAATATTCATATTAAAGATATATTCTATCAGCCTTGAACTGGCAGAATGACAATTCTGCATAAAAAAAACAAAAATATCAAAAAAGGCTTATCACTTTCACCTACGTATAATAATTTACAAGTTCTAATAAATACACTGAACTCAACCATTGGGTAGACACAACAAACTGAGTGAGGATCTATATTATTTTATCCAAGTTTTTTTTTATTTTTGGGGAAGGGGGAGTTTCTTTTTACTATCACACACTTGTGAATTAAAAAAGCTAATTTCACTGCGTGTCATACTCTGTATGGTTTTGTATGTGAGAAATAAACCTTGACTTTAATTAGTAAGGGGTCCCAGGGAACTCTGTACCAGTTCACAGTTCAAAGGGTAGGGGGACCAGCAAGTCATGTGACAGCTTGGGGCTGAGGATTTGCGGATCACCCTGCCCGGTTACCATAGTAAACCAGAAAATTGTCAAGAATCAGCTCTCATCGGCAGAGAAAGAAAAGCTCAACCTGGAAATAATCCTTTACTGAGTACAATATGCCTACATCTTATGATCTAATCTTAACTGGCACCTTAATTGCATTAATTTGTGTTAATTTGAAAACTAAACCCAAAACTAAATCAAGAACCAGCACATTACATTTTTGCTTTCTTTAGCCCTAAACTCCCTCTCCTTCTGTTTTTTGAAACCTGCTGGTTTGCTTTGGTTGGGAAACTTAAGATGCAGGGAATTCTAATGGATGGGCTTCACTGTCATTGGCTACATGTCTTCAGGCATATATGTTCTCATATATCCAAGTCATTGGCCTCGATTCAATAAAGGTAGAAAAAAATTCTCATGGTAGTAAAAGATTCAATTCATGAGAAAAAAGAATGAGAATTTCACTGTTACCGAATCACCAGAACAAAAGACAATGAAAGTCAATGGTACTTTTTACTACTAAGGAAAAGTAGAGAACTTTTTACACTGTAGTAAAAAGTGCCATTGACTTTCATTGTCTATTTTTCTGGTGATTCAGCAACAGTGACATTCTCAGGCTTTTTTCTCATGAATTGAATCTTTTACTACCATGAGAATTTTTTTCTACCCTTATTGAATCGAGGCCATGGTGTCTTAGCCACTGAGACCTGGGTTATCAACTACTATGTCCTGTACAAGGGGCTAGGAGAACAGAACTAGGGACTGCTGGCAATTACAGCACAATCCTTATTGAACACAATGGTAGTCTTTTCTAATGCACCATAAAGCACATTTTAAAAGCCACCTCTCATCAAGTCTAATCTGCCCAATAAAAGAAGCGAGAGTTAGGCTTTAGGAAGAGCAAACATGTATTGGGCTTATACTTCCTTTGTAAACTAACCCCAAAGAACACCGTGTTACATTGCATATTGTTGCATATATTATATGGAACAGCCCAATCATGGCATTTATGAATTCAAAGCAAATGTTCATTGTAACTGTACGACATCAACAAGAGTTACATGAAAGCAACACAATTCTGATTCTGTGCCCAGATTGCTCCCTATGTGTAAATAATACACATTTCTCACTTTTATCAATTAGCATCAGAGAGGCCTGGGATCTGCACCTTTGCATACTCAGAATTGTAAATTGCTAATCCAGGTACAGCAGTAATTGGAGCCTGGCGTGGTGTGAAATGCTGGTGTCATCACTTCAGTCTCCCTCTACCTGTAACTCTGAGTTGGGATCGCACATCTCCCGACTGAAGTGACAGGCCTGACAAATCAATCTTCACGGGCTCCGTCTTCACACCATGCAAGTGTTGCAATATATGTCAATTAATATTGCTTCTTTACTTTCAGGATGGAAACAGACCTGGAAAAATCAGAGAATGGTTGTCAAGAAGGAAACCACAGCAAGGCACAAAGGAACCCATTGATTATTTTTATTATGATGTCGTGAGAGCTTAATAAAATGGTTGTGTTTAAAATACAGGACTTTAGTAAAACAGGAGACACATTTGTTGGTTTCCTGTCTAACTTGTTAAAATTTTAAAATACAATACACAAATCTGCACCTTTTTAATACTAAAGAAAGTAAAGCTACAATTGATTACAGAAGGTGGCAGTAAATATTATTAGACAGTTAGATGTACACCTAAGGTACCCAGAAAAGGCTTATTTCCAGGTTTGTCGAGATTTTCTTTCTGTGTGGATGCAATTATTTTTTTTCAAAACTTGCTGCTTTGTTTTGGTTGGGAAACATAGGCCCTTATTTAACAAGGGATAGCGCCAGGTAGCGACTGGTGAGCGAACGGTAATGACGGTCACCGCCAAGAGAACGCCGGCTCCCCACCACAATCACACATTTATCAAGCCGATCCTGCTTAGCGACTGAGATAGCGCCAGATAGCGAATCATTCATCATTATTCCAGCCTCACCCCACAGCGCCAGCGAGCGACCTTGAACAGCGACAGGTATGACCTCTCGCTACCTGGCGCTCTCCAATGCATTTCAATGGAACAATCTTTAAATATTCATAATTAATTGTTAATATTTTTTTTTTTTTTTAATGTGAAAATTTCTGTTACCACTTCTGCCATGTTAGATATTTTTTTTAAGGTAACAAAAAAAAATAAAAAAAAATTTTGTGCAGAATTGATATTACAGGTCTGATATTAATGTATTCATATTACAAAATGTTTTTATAAACTTGTTTTTTTTTGTTTCAAAAAATATGGTTGTTTGGGGGTTAAAAAACTACTTTTAACCCATCGCCACCAGCGCTCTGGGGTTTAAACATGCATTTCACAGCGCGAGAATTTTTTGAGCGTGATGTGTTAATGAATATGGTGGAAGCCGTTCGCTATGGCCATTCGCTATCATGCGCTCCCATACAGCGCGGAACCTGTCAAATAGTGACTCCTCACCCAATATTCAACATTACCGCACACCGACTGAGTCGCTGTCAACAACTGAACAACGGCCAAGCACAGCGACTACTAGCGGGCGCTGTGAAAATACTGCTACAGTCGCTCATCTGTCGCTACCTGGCGCTATTAATGAATCGGCCTCTAAATGTGCAGGAAATTGTAAAGGAGGGGCTTCATTAAAATGTTTCAAGTCATATCAGTCCTCATATATCCATAGTGTATCTATAGCAAAAATCAAGACAAAGACATTTCATAGGGGAATCATAAGAACAAGGCTGGCTGTAAGGTGCGCTAAACAAGCTTGCAGCATGGCGCCTCATACTTCCTCCAGGATAAAACACATTGTCCACCCTCCAGAAGACCTTTCACTCCTAAAAAAAAAACTGTCTGAGGTCCCTGAACTTATTTCCCAAATGTATTAAAGTTATCTGTAAATTGTGTATTGCACAATGAGAGGAATGCTACTTAAAGGAGCTTTATCATAAAATGTTCGAATAATAAAAATTGTAATATTAAATATCTAATGCCAAATAGGAAGAGCGGGTGCTACTCTCACACCGAGCAGAAAACCATGGTGGCTAAACTTGTGGTTTTCTTAGACCAGTAGTAAAAAAAATGTGGGGTGACAGGTTTTTGGGCATACCATTTAAATTTTACAGAGGAGAACTTCTAACTGCTTCGCAACCCAAGTCTGTAGGATTAACCACATTAACATCTGCCCAATGCATAACATGATGGGTAGAACCATCTACACACATCAGAAGATATGCGATTGCAGGCTAATTCAGGGGACAGGGCACTAAAGTTAAGTAGTCCCCCCCTGTAAAAGCAGAATGCTACAATCAAAACCTGTCACCACTGATATTTCTTCCCTTCGGTAGAAAAGGAAACCTGCTTAGCTGGATTTTTTAATGCAGGGTGTATAAGTGACCCCCCTCCAAGCTATCTAGCATATTATGATTTTTAAGAAAGCTTGAACTGGGAGCCCCACGTCTCCCAATACCACCCTACCAAAATTGCCACTACTGTTTGAAAATTTCATAAAAATCCAATTTTTATTATACAAATTGACTCTACACTAAATAGACATATTAAGTCTTTGTCCTGAGGAAGTGACGCGGAGTGTCGTCACGTAACGCGTAGACGCCTGGGAGGGTGGGTGCTGTGTCCCTGGTCATGTGAGACTTTTCATTATTGTATTTGCACTTGTACTGTTTGTACCCGGCGGGTCCTTTTATTGGGTTAAATTTTGGTATCTGGTATATAGAATATGCGTTACAGCAGCGTCACTTGGTTTGTCATACATTTTTGATTATTGGTTATTGTTGTTAGTTGTCACCTGTATGTCATAGGTTAGTAATGTTCCAGTTGTTATAATTTTATGTGTTATTTATTGAGTGAGCACTTTGCACTTTATAATTATTAGGCCGGTTCTATTATGTAGTGATCATTTTTTATATTATGTCTGCATGATCATACAAAGAGTGGGGACCAGCTATTCTCACCCCCTCCCCCTCCCTCCTTTCTGTCATTGATTACTGTGTGTGTTTAATGTTTTTTAATATGTCTATTTAGTGTTGAGTCAATTTGTATAATAAAAATTGGATTTTTATGAACAGTAGTGGCAATTTTGGTAGGGTGGTATTGGGAGACGTGGGGCTCCCAGTTCGAGCATTCTTGACATTTCTCACATTAAGTGTGGCCGCCCCCACTTTGTGCACACTGGGTTACTACATTGTTCATTGATAGGGCTTATTTTTATCAGGCCAGTGCGGATTCCATACCTTCCTCTTTTCCCTTATATTTTTGTGTATATTATGATTTTTATTTTTGGACTATTAAGGTTATTAATCTAGTGGCACAAGGTGTAGTATGCCCCTCTTTTGTAGTGTGCCCCTCTTTTGCTGTAAAGTTTAAAAATATAGTCGTTGCGATCCTTTAGAGATTTGCAGATCACATATAAATATATATATATATATATATATATATATATATATAAACGAGGTCAATTGTAGGTAGTAATGGCATTAGTGGTAGTATACTATTCCTTCATATCTTTCTTATACTATTATTCTATTCCTTCATACTTTTCTTACTACCATAATGTTAAATTATTCTTCAACGCTTTTTCCTATTTATCTGTGATTACTGAGATATTTTTTAAAAAGTCATAAAATGATTTATCAAGGGCTGTTCTGCACAAAAAAGACACCCGTATAAGTTGTGCCATTCACTATCACCTATCAACCAAAATCGGTTACAAACACGCCAATATAATCTGAACAAATAATAACCTATATGTTATAGGTAGCCTAGTGGGTACCTTCCATACTAGGCTGAAAACTTCCAATTTAACTTAGGGGCAGCCCTGGTGTTAGTTCATTAAAGGGAACAGTCTGTAAAATGTTAATACTAGTCTAAAATGGTTTGATTTATAAACATAGTTATGTATCATTAGTAAGTTCACGGTGACTGTGGTACTATTATGCTCAATACTTATAATATCATATATGTGCTTTATGAATGTTTGCTATAAGTGCTATCTGCATTTAGTGATTTTACAATACTGTTTTGTGGAAATGTTTTATTTCTATGCTCCTTTCAGTAGAGCCAGTGCAGCCTCACTGCTGTTAAATACTAGCAATTTGCAGAAAGTAGAGCCTAAAAAGACAGAGTCATTGGAACAGGTGTGAACTACTTTGCATTACATGTTACCTACACATTATCCTTTTCGCCAACATAATTACTTGATGTGGACTTAACTTCTGACACATGGGAAAAACTGATCCAATTTAAATAAATTTGTCTTTAATTGCCAGGGAGGTTAAATACTATACAGGTCTATGCAGATAACAATCTATATGTCCTCATCCTAAAAGTATAGAAAACCAGAAAAACATGTTTTTTTATGACAGCTGTCAAATTGAAATTGTTTTCTTCTGTGCAGTAGAGTTTTACTTCCATGTGGTTTCCTGTCCCTTCTTACAAACATTTAATCCGTTTTACATCTTTGTTACTATAACAAAAACTGAAAGGATACACCCTGTTGGGCCCAGACATATGAGATTGGCAGGTGCTCAGTAGTTTTTGGGAATCTCCTGGTTTCTGGACTTGGTCAGGAAGAACAGAGACAGGGACTAGCTGAGGGGTTAGAACATAAGCATCGTCAAAAGCCATAGTAGGGGGTTAGAGAAAATTGTGAGCCATGCCAAGACCTGCAACATGTTACCTGGTCCAGACAAAAGTGGGATACAAACAAGAAGGGAAGTTGGAGCACAGGCTGGTAATAGGTGAGAAGGCAAACCCTGGGCACAGGTGAGTGATGCATAAATTGGGATTAGGGAAGAGGGGCAAACACAAGGAACTGGCATATGAGGCAGAGACTTGCAAGCAGACAAGTGCCCAGGGCATAAGCCTCGGCATCTGCTTAGAACTCAGCTGTGTACCTACATCTGAAGGACATCGGGCATTCCTTTGGTGAGAGTCAACTTCCCATTTTAGGTACTGAAGCTGACTGGTTTAAAAGAGGCGTGAAAGAAGAAATTGAGCCAAGCTTGGACAGAGACGGAAACTTACAATGCGGTGTTAACACCAAAGGCAGCAACTAACACCTTGTAACTCCAGTAATGTCGATGCAATCAATACCTCACCTCTTCACTGTTTATTGTAGACAGAGGATGTGTATAGCAAAGTCAGTCAGATGACTTGCAAAACTGCTTAAGGAAAATAACAAAGCAAGTACTGTCCCGTTGATTCATATCTACAGATATACTATGAACTGGATGAATGAGAACCTTCACAGGCATGCCCAAACCTACAGTAGCAACGCAGATGACATACCCAATGCCACTTAATCGAACACCACTATTGCTTATAACTTGTCCCTTAATATACTTAAACAAGAACATAAATTGATAAAAAGCTCACCCACAAAACCTACAAAATACCAGTAATGTAAAACAGAAAGGAGTTTGCTTTATTTATATAATTTTTAAAGCCCTGTCATACAAATAATAGTTACGTATAAACAGGGGACTACAATAAATACAGGGAAAAAAACAGTAGGAGGGCTGACACCAGAGGTATTAAGGTACTTTATTGGTAATAAGTTTGGTAATAAGTTACATTCAAATGTTTGTCGGGTTGGACAGTGTCTAATGGCACATAGGGGAGAATTCAGGAGGGAGAGACAAGTGAGAAGGCAAGAGCAAAAAGAGGTGATTAGGGAAGCGGAGAGTAGAAGAGCAAAGGTTATATGTGGGATGATATCTCTGGATTAGTGAGTATGAAAGTCGTTAATTGGTGATGATAGGTCATATTTAAATGTGTGCAGGGTTGGGTAGTCTCGAATGTCAGATGGAAGAGAATTCCAGAGGGAGAGCCAAGTGAGAACTCTCCAAGGAAAGAGGTTTTTAAGCATAGAACAGACTGACAATAGCAAAACAATAGATTCTACACAAATACCATTGAGAGCCTCTACAATTTTTGGAGCCTCTACATTTTTTGGAGTGGATGTGTTTTTGGAGAGCCTTTCCAACTTTTAATTTAATAAAGTGGAAAAACGTATTTTCTCCTGTTTCAAAAACACACCGAAAAGGTCCTTGCCAATGGGGTAGATATTTGATTATGAAATAACATCATGCTATTAGGTACTCCGGGACATTAAACATGTTTAAAAAAACATTCCCCATACGTTTCTGTTACATTTTTTGTTTTGAAAATCTTAGACCAGTGAAAATTGTATTTTTTTTAACTAACTACATAAGACATGCACAGGATTTTATTTAAAAAAAAAAGAAAAATATTTTTTTTCACTTTATTATGTGTTGGGTTCGAGTGATTGGCTGTGATTATCCTTAGCTATGCCTAAGCATTGAACCCCAGTAGATAATGGGAGCTTGGGAGATAAGCCAAAGAAATATAAAGACATATTTTCATGGCACCGCCTACCTGTTAGCACTAGCAATATAAATACCGGTACTTTACCTTTACCCTTAAAAAGAGGGCATCTTTGTCTATTTAAGCCCACTATTTTCACTCTAACATGGGCCCCATCCAAAAGTGGCTTGTGACTAGGTTTTGCACCCCCAAGTCTGGACTTGTGCTGATAAGGGTCAACAACTTGAAAGATGTGTCCACAAGTGGATTGGATGGCTAATTAATTTCAGCTATGCCCATATATTGCACCCCCAGCAGCATTAGGGAGCATGGGAAAAATCCCTAGGTGACAGAAAGAGATACTAACAAAGGAATGCACCACCAATGAATAAATTCTTATTGTGTGCTCACTCACAAAGCCATAAGAAAAAGGGAAAGGGGTGGCAAGAGAAATTACTCTTCACCCGCCCCAAAGGAAGAAGAGCACCACAAATTCAATACAAAAATAGAATAAACTTTATTCCAAAGAAAACAATCCATACACGAAGTACAATTAAAAGACATAAAACACGAAGAACAATTTAAAACCTCCCTACCCTCAAAGCCTTCATAAAAGCTGGTACAAAAAAAATGCATGTACTACAAAGTCTTTTGCCAGTACAAAAAAAAGACCCCCACTGTGCAAGTCTATGTTGCCAAAAATGAAAATGCAAATATCAAAGGAAAAAAAGTAAACTTAATATGTGAAATCCAAACCACAGTAAAAAAAATATACAAAACAGTAATAATAGGAAGTAAAAATGAGAAGAAAACAATGAAGGACGTGAGCCAATAATCTTGAGCAAAGTGATACCCAAAAGAAACTAACTTGTATTGCCAGAAAAAAAGTATTTTAACACACCATTACAATATAGCTAAATAAATGTGACCATCGATGAGCAGCACTATAACTAAGTGAATATAACTAACGAAAAGTAACAAAGACAATTCATGGATACAAGGAAAAGCATAGCCCAATCCCAAAAAAGACACAGGAGAACACATTGTAACAACTATAAGTCATACCACCAAGTAACTGTGCCAGAAGCTGACGCCCGTATAAGAAGGAGGGGAGCAATCAAACTCGTCACCTGCGCTCGCAGCTGCCCATGCCGCTTCTTCTTTAACCCTCACCCGAAAGAAGCAGCATAGGTGTATGGATTGTTTTCTTTGGAATAAAGTTTTTTCTATTTTTGTATTGAATTTGTGGTGCTCCTCTTCCTTTGGGGTGGGTGAGGAGTAATTTCTCTTGACACCCTTTCCCCTTTTTCTTATGACAGAAAGAGATGGTTTGCATGGATCCACCTATCCACAAGACTAACTTTACCTTTTTTTTTTACCACTACCTTGTGTGTCAAATCGAGACTGATCAAGGAATAATCGCTTTTAGCGATTTTGTTCATTGAGTTAGTTATGAGTTAAAGTGATGGTGGATTCAGTTGAGTCATATGCAGAGAATCCGGGTTCTGAGGGATCTCTTGTAGTTGAGGATTGGTAAAGAGATAGCAGGTTAGTTGGAAATGGGCTGTTATTCAGGGGTTTAGATGAAAATGTGTAAAAAAAAAGAGATACAGGTGGATAGCTGTTTAGGACTAATAGGTTCATTACAAGTTTTGACCCGTGGCACTTTATAGGACTTGTTGCTAGCTAACAGGGCTTGGGTGCTGTGGCCTTTATTAATACTTGTCTATAGTCATTTACCCTGCTCAGGTGCACCACCTGGTAACTTATAAATCAATTCAGCTACTTTGTATGAAATGCTTGAATGAGACATAAAGCATGGAAGGAAATTGGATTTAAATGGAAGTGGTTTCAAAATTGTGTTTGCTTCCCTGCCAAAAGAGCATTGCTTGTCTGCTATGATGTTTGGCCATATAGGTCTACTATTTCAGAATGATGTTTTTTTGGGTCCGGGCTGTCTGGGGTTGGACACTGGTAAAAGGGGATGACTATATTCCGATTTGAGTTGATAGTGTTTTGGTGGTAGGAAGTTGATTTGTTTGGGTCAGTGATGGAGGGTGTGGAAAGGGTTGTGGGGATTTGGATAGAGAATATTTGTCTGGTTTATGGAGAGTCTTAAGAGTTCAGTTATTTTAAACAATCAAGTGATTAGGTTTATTAGGTAGTAGATTAGGAAGTAGGAGTAGGAGACATGTGTGCCATTGTGTTGGGAGTTTGAAAAAAGGAGTTATGGGTATGAATGGGTATGGAAAGTCCTAATATCTATATATCAGGACACACTGCCTTGTGCTAGAATCGTACTATTGCTATGGACACCCTGGTATTGCTGATCGACAAATTATTGTCACTTACACATGGAGAATGGCAGAGACTAGGCACCCAGGGGTGGGTGGCAAGGACTGGCCAAAAATCTAGCAAGCAGAACATATCTCTATATAGTAAGTAATGGAATGGGTACCAGACCATTTCATATGTCCCTTAACATGGGCCAAGCCAGGACAAATAACATATTTAAGCAGTCACTGGACTGTTAGATTTTAAAGCAATAGATGAAAGGTTATATTTTATTCTACTGGGAAAGCAGTACCAACTTTTCTCATGATTGTCCATATCAGGATTACAGTCTCTTGCCCAAGCACCCATTGGATAATATTTTTAAGTGAGTTGTATTAGGTAGGGATGAGCGAACCGGTTCGGACGAACCGGAATTCGCTCAGAATTTCAGGGAAAATTCGATTCGGCACGAACCCGAATTTTTTTTGGTTCGTGCCGATCGAATTTTCCCTGAAATAAAAAAAAAAAATGCCGGCATTTTTTAAAAAAGCAAACACTTACCTGCATGGTCGGAGCGTGGAGGCCGGCGCCGCTCTCAGGCGCCCTCTGATGACGCGTCCTCTGATGACGCGTCCTCTGATAACAGCTGAGAGCGGCGCCGGCCTCCACGCTCCGACCATGCAGGTAAGTGTTTGCTTTTTAAAAAAATGCCGGCATGGCTGACAGGCGTAGCCAGCCTGCCCGCTCCCACCATGCCAGGCATTTTTTTTTTCAGATGAGCGATTCGTGAAAGTTCGATTCGGGCGAACCCGAATTTCTTGGGGAAATTCGGCGAATCGCCCGAATCGAACTTTCAAGAAGTTCGCTCATCTCTAGTATTAGGACTAACTTTGTGCATTTCAATTTTAATGTTAAATCCTATCTCATGGAAGAATAAAATTAATTCTATACCCTTAACACCAATTCAAAAAAATGTTCCTGAATCCCTGAAATAACTTTTAAAGGTGCTCGTCTGCCTCTCACTGGTGACCATTTTCTCTTCCGTCTCTTCTGATGACTTTACTTGTTATTGTCTTTGATTTCCTTATAGACATCTAGTTTTTTCCCATTTCTAAAATAAATTCGCTCGAAACTCAGCCTCTGGCAGATGGCAGAGGCTCCCAAAATCAATGGGATAACCTTCTTAAGCTAAATCATGTAACAAAGCTGGGTCCAGAAATACAAAAAAAAAATGAAACGAATTAATTCTTTTTGTCAAGTCATGCATTTGTGCCATAAGAGGAAAGAAAACAGCACTGATGATATAGCACACTAGCCGCACATATACATCTGACTAGTGAAAGGTACCGTTCTGCTTTTATTGTTTGTTTGTTTGTTGTAATTAAAAAGGTGCCATCAACAGAAATGAAAGCAAACTAACAGTCAATATAGACGCTCCTCTCCCAGTGCTGCAATTTAACTCTCACTCGACTCTTTTCTACTTCTCACAGTTTAGTGATAAAGATTTACATCAGTGTCCTACATTTACTTTGTTGTGATTTGTCGGGAGACTGACAGCATTGATAAACACCTTGTGATTCTACCAACTTTCAGCACATTTATATAACACCTTATTTTGTACTAAAACATGAGTCTGGACACTGCCTAGAGGCAAAATAAAGAAGACGTGGTGGCCCTAAACTTCTGGATGAATTCAGAACAGGTTTTTTTAGATTATACATGATTTATGATTAAGAACTATATGACAATATGCTTCATTAGATCATTGTATAAACAGAATGTGTTGGCATTACACATACACACTCATAGGATGGCTCACATGACCATGGCCAGCAACGAGGTGAAGCCAGCTCTCCCATCCCACAGTGAATGTCAAACATAAATCACTTAGACAACCCTGCGTCTCATACAAACATGGCAGAGTCTTCCATATGACAGTGGCATCAAAGTACTGTGGGCCTGTAACGTTGGAAGGCCAGGCCTCAGCCATTACTGTGACGCCATGTACTTTCCCTCGTAGATCATGGCCACTCTGTCACCTGTTTGCACCTTGGCAGGAGTGTAATGGGACACACATGTGTAGGTGATTGCCATGAAAGTGTCACTTACCATCATAATGTCCTCCTGCTGCTCATGGATGAACGCGGTGGGTTCCATGTTGGACCTTTGCATGTCATCTGTATGACGCACACCTGGTGGACTCCAGAAGTGGGCTTGCGTCCATAAGCACATGTAGCCTATAGGTTGCTGGCGTTCATATGCCCATGTAGCCTATAGGCTGCTGGCGCCTTTGATGGGCTGTTAAATAAACCAAATTGTTTCCACCACAATTTCCTACCCAATTAGGTATATAAGAACACAGCTGAGGCTCAGATTCTCTTGTCACTGCTGGCTTAGGAGCTCAATATGCCGCATCATAGGTGCCCCCAGAGCCAGGAACATTGGCATGGTCGAGGAACTGGCAGCACCCAGCCCAGGTACCGCAGTCATTTGTCCCGCAGGCACTCCCCAAGTGATACCCACACTAGCCACTCTGAGCGGGTCACCCACAGCAGTGTAAAGCATCATCAGCTATGTGTCTGTCGCCTTGCTGGGCCTTGTAGTCCACCAGGGGGGCAAACAGATGGTAATTTGGGAAAGTGGGCAGTTGGATCACGTGACCATTGTTTCCCTGACAGTGTTGACCAAAATGATGGTTGACTGGCTGGGTCCCGGTCCTGCTCGACCCCCAAAGTGTTGCGGGAGGAGTTAGAGTTGGTTGGCGATTGCACGCAACGTGATGGGGCAGGGCAAGAACTCAAGGATGGTGCCCAGGCCAAAAAAAGTGGGACGACCAGAATGTGGTGGTTCAGCAGAAACTCAGAACCCGACAGGCTGAGGGGTAAGTGGTAAACAACCAGAGGGCTGCTTGTACAGCAACTTACTAAAGCCACCATTACCTTTGTTTGAATCTAGCTTGCAAACTGGTTGGGGCCTTCCCAAAACTCTACAATTTACCTGTGCTGAGGAGCAGGTGTTGGAGATGCTCCACCCCAACACCTACTGGGGGTGTCTGGCACCATGGGCCGATCGGCGGCATGTGCCCACCAGTGATAGGCCTGTTAGCAAATTGTAGCTTGACACGGGGAAGTAGGCCAACCAAACACCCCACCCACCAACCTTAGTTCCCACATGCACAGCCAACTTTGAGGGCTTGCCTGTGCAACATATGTTTTGCAACAACACACACCAAGGGTATTAGGCAACCTTTACATGTAACCCCAATGTGTGAGCAGACAAAAATATGGGGGCCCACGTCGATGTGGCCCTTGTAGGGATTTTGAAGGGGCACATATACTGTTAAGAGGAAGCTACCAGTGCATTTACCTAGACTTTGAGGCAGCACCTCACCAGCAAGACCCGATACCTGCAGCCACAGCTGGCCTGTCTGGTGTTCCTACCACAGAGACTCCCCCAGGAGTCCAGACAGTGATTAGGTAAAAGACTGAGCTTAATAGGCAGAGGGAAAAGGGCAGGGTGGAGGAGGAAGGGGAACCCAGGTTAAAGTTTTGGGTCCTGGAGACTGTGTGATAACATTTGGGAAAACACTAATGTTGACTTTTCTCCACACTGGTGGCACCTTTTCTAGCTGAAATGAATGAGCTGGAGGAAGGGCACTCTGAACATCTAGATGAGACCCACAATATTATCTGGACACCTCCACCAGCTGCTGGCACCATGAACACTGGCCATCACCACTCCTCCCTGCAGATACAGCTTCATTCTGCCAGTAGCAGCCCCAGGAAGACAGCCCTGGCCTGCAGCCAGATGGCCCCTGTCTTTGGTAAAGCGGTGCCAAATCATGGAGGCAAACTGCTCGGCTAACAGCACCAATTTTTGGCAAAAACACCAATAGATATTTTAAAGTGTTGGGACAGACTGCCAGTTTGCTCCATGAAGACCTGGGTGCAGTGGTTGTGGAGCAGCAGTGCCACCACCAGTGAATGGAAATGGTGGTTGGGGCTCTGGTGAAGGCCAACCAGGTTGCCCTTCAAAGGCTGCAGAGGCTGGAGGTACAGCAAGCTGCAAACACCCAAAGCCAGGCTACATCCCCCTAACCTGCCCTGTTGGACGTTGGGTTGTAAGGGGTCCCCAAGCTTTAGTTATGCCGGACTGGTATATTTTTTGTGACCAAGATCATTTTCACAACCTTCTCTGGCTTGTATTGAAGGGTGTGGTCAAGACAGCTAAATCTGACCTTCAACAGCCCAAAGGCACGTTCAACCACTCCCTGTGTGCATCAGTGGGCCCCATTACAAGCCTCCTGGCCAGGCCTTAAGAAGGGTGTCAGGATCCAGGGCAGCAACGGATAACCAGAATAACCTAAAAGACAAATGAAAATGGAAATCAAATTACTAGCAGACAACACAACATCAAAACAGCCTAGACCAAATAGTAAGTATTACGCAAAAGTAGGGCAAAACAAGCAAAAGGTAAGGCAGGATGCTCGCACTAAGTATTTGTTACTGCAACAGGGAGAAGGGGCTATTTAAAGAGGGGCATGAGCACAGTAAAAGTCATGGAGGGCAGGGAGAGCAATTGGCAAACACAATAAACTTGGACCAATTAAAAAGGGGGCACATAACAGAAATATGCAACATGCAACATAAACAGTAAACTTACAGATCCACTCCAACAATAAACATACTTACCCACAAGCCAACTGACAGTCAGCACACCACTCCACACTCACACCACACGGCTGTATACACCGGAACTCCTCAAGATAAATGCATCATGGGACGAGCAAGGGAAGCTGGCCAAAACTCTGAAAAAGCGAAGATCTGGCCCTTCGACGCACTGGATGTTAAGAGATTGTCCCATCTTGCAACTGATAAAAAGAAGCCACAAAATTAGGGTTACTAGACTGCCAACAACAAATGAACAGAAAAAAATAACCTCAAGAGAGGAGAATGGCCTTCAAAGAGGCACTTTGTGGATCTAAACAGACAGAGATACATGAAAGCTGTTTGGGGGAAGGGGAAGCTAGACTAGCCTCAAGAGAGGAGAGTGGGGCTATAAAGAGGAGCAATGTGGACCTAAACAGACTGGGACACAGGGAAGCTGTTTGGGGGGAGGGAAAGCTAGGCTAGCCTCAAGAGAGGAGAGTGGGCTACAAGGAGGAGCTATGTGGACCAAAACATACCGAAACATATACTCCCTAGCAGCTTGGGGAACTAGGGACACATATGTACATTTGATGGCACCCATGACACTTGGCATATTCGCTATTCTAAAAAAGCCCAATCTCACTGCGTTCCAGACTGCCATGCTGTCAGAAGAAGAGATGTATTTCTCCTGCAGGACAGCCATGCCATCGAGAAATTTAGTCAGTGCGCCACTCAGCGAAGGCTGGAACATGCCAACTGACAGAGCCTCTAGCTTCTGAAAGGAGCCATTCACTAAAAATTGAAGGCAGCCAACCAGTTTGGTCATACCTCCAATTGCATTCCCCTTTCTTGTGGTGGGGGCCAACTTGGTTACAACTAAGTAAAGCTTCTCAAGAGAAAGGCAGTTCAGTTGGGCCAATTCAAACACCTGCTTATTGGTCATCTGATTGATATCCAGGCGATGGCGGGTATGCCTAAGCTCTGGAAGGTACAAGGCCAACAGCCCCCGCTGCTGCAGATGCTCATGCTCTTCTCAGAACTCATCAAGGTGCTCTATCGTAGGTGCAGAGGATGTAGGCAGTATTTTCACTAGCAAAAATAGACAGTAAGTAAAAAGATGGCATAAGTTTGAACCGGAAACCTGCGGCTTTTATAGGTCTAAAAAATGCACAAATTAGGGCTCAGAGTCACACAGAAGCGCAGGGTAATCCCATAGAATTACGAACGCATGGACGCCTTGAGCCATATTTATATGGCGAACACTCGGTTTGGCATACACATACCGTAATTTTGCACAAAAAGGACATCTCAGCCAAAAAAAAAAAGGCTCTGAATCACATGACACGGAAAAGAGACCGAATAATAATTCCCGCTGGCGGAAATGCGTGTGAGAAAGGCTCTGAATTAGGCCAATATTTGAGTAAAGTTGTAAGTAGGTTTTATTTTCTTATCTTGGTTGAGGATCCTGATGGCTTGCAGGTAATAGCTTCTCCCCGTTCTATCTGTGTTTGCTTCCAGAGAGAAGAAATGTGCCCTATGTTGGAATGATTGAGATCTGATATTATGTTTTTGGCCTTGATGCGGCATCAGTTGTTGTAAGTTGACTGTGGGTCAGCAAGTTAAACTTGGATGATGAGTTCTTCTGTGTGTCTCTGGGGTGCTTGTCAGTCCTGCCTGGTGCGGATTCTATGCCAGACTGTGATTTCCCCCCTCAGGATACTGTCAATAATGCACCTGTAGAAATTTTCCAGAACAATGGTAGGGCTCTCAGTGGCCTAAGATAGAAAACCAATTCAGATCCTCTGTGCCTCCTGTGTTATAGAGCATATCGGCTAGTAATGGCCAATATGCCCTATAAGGGCAAGAGCCAGCAGTTTGGCCCTCAAGCCCTGGAATAACAAGCCCTTATGCTTGGTTTGTTTGGTTGGTAAGACCTAAAGGGGAGACCCCTTGCATTTACAAAAAGAACATAACGGAGGGATTTTTTTTTTAATAGCCTTGCCCCCACATGTAGGTTGGCAGGTCGTTTTTTAACCTACAATTGACATTTTTGTTTTTTGTGGTGCAACCATACCTTACGGATTATCTACAGCCCTAATTAAGGTTTACAGTTCCTCAAATTAATCTTCGAATAATTGTCAGATAGTTGCCAGGATATATATATAAAGGCACATTAATATGCATAATAGTTTGGTGAGCAAACACATATTCTTGGGTAGAAATTGTTCTTTAGCCTCTTTTATTTTAAATTTCTTCAAAATTATAATATACCGGTATATATTCTTGGGTAGAAATTGTTCTTTAGCCTCTTTTATTTTAAATTTGTTCAAAATTATAATATATATATATATATATTATAATTTTGAAGACATTTAAAATAAAAGAGGCTAAAGAACAATTTCTACCCAAGAATATGTGTTTGCTCACCAAACTATTATGCATATTAATGTGCCTTTATATATTTCTAAAGGGTCTAATTAAAAAAAATGAAAACACATACTAAAAAACTATTTACATAATGTTCACACAAAAACTGATCATCAGATTTTTTTAAATGAAGAACATTCCATGGGGTTGATGACAATGCATGTATCCCTTTATCAAGATTTTTTTTATTTTTTATTTTTTGTAGCAAGACAATATTATCATTCCCTTCTCTTGTTTGTTCTGCTAAGTGGTAATCTAAATAACAGATTTTGTTGAACTTCTTTCTGCTGACTGTTTTTACACTTTTTTTTACCTCTACCCTCCAACATATTTGAGACTGTCTTGTAAGAAAAAGTCACTGCTGAATACAAAATACAACATGGCTTTCTAAAATTTCTGCTAGACACAATGTACTGTACATATATTACGAGTCAAATGTGCTTGAAAACATAATGACTAATTGAAAGGGGCTGTTAATAACAAGAAAATAAATGATATATATTAAAACATATTTAGCGTACGTGTAAATTCAAATCTAATGTATGATTTAATATAAGCAATGCCGCAGATGCATTTCTTTAGGTACCATCATCAAATTTTTTTTTATAAATTCTTTATTTATTAAAAGTTTTCAAGGTTATACAGTACAGACAAATAAAGTACATGCAAGACTAAACACATGCTCAAAGCGTGTTACACAGCAGTGATCAAAGCTTCACACAGCCCTTAGCAGCAGCATTGGCCTTGGTCCCTCCGGTGTCGTGAGACTACCACCCTCAGATGCTTATTTGAAGTCCGGTATCAAGACTGGACCATAGTTGGTGCATAATACCTACTCTATACTAATACCTCTCTACTGCCCATCATAAAATGTAATGCTGTCTGTTCCTGTGTAGACCAGCCTGCACTTGCCAGTAGACAGGACACACCTACCAAACTATGGTTGACCCCAGGATTTGATCACAAAGAAAAGTGGCACCTGAGGCAAATGGGCAAGAATTTGTGGCAGCACAGGTATAGGAAGGGGTGGCCAGGGTCAGAAATATATGATTGGTACCCAAGTATCAAGCCAGGATTTGATCACAAAGAAAAGTGGCACCTGAGGCAAATGGGCAAGAATTTGTGGTAGCACAGGTATAGGAAGGGGTGGCCAGGGTCAGAAATATATGATTGGTACCCAAGTACCAAGCCAGGATTTGAACACAAAGTGGCACCTGAGGCAAATGGGCAAGAATTTGTGGCAGCACAGATATAGGAAGGGGTGACCAGGGTCAGAAATAAATGATTGGTACCCAAGTTTCAAGCCAGGGGGAATAAGTTAAGCATAGCCTGGTATTTGGCCTAAGGCAGGGTCAGTTCAGGTGGTGATACCATACAACAAATTTAGTCAGACAACATTCATCAACAGGCTAACAGACTTTGGTGATAAAGCAACATACTGTTAGACTCAATGGTTTGCAGAACTCACATCAGAGGATATTGCCCAATCTCCACTGTTGCTTCACCTATTGTAAGCCCCGTTCACCAGAAAGTAAGTTACGCCTCACTGGACACTTTTGCCCCCAGGACTTGTTAGCACAACCAATACCCTCTGAGAGTGGGGACTGTGGGTGGGTGAGATCCAATGGGTTGTAATGGGAAGTCCAAACATAGCTAGGAGTCATACACTTGAAGATCAGTCCAACCAAACTACAAGGGCAAAGTGATCTGAGGGTCAACCTTCAAACCAAGAGTCAAATAAAAGAAGACGAGAGGGGTACCCGAGGCTACAACAGAAGTCAAAGAATCTCTTACAATGCACAACCTGTACCAAATGTGTGTGCCAACATTACAGAACTCTGTAATTACAAACAATGTGGGGTGCCCCACCAAAATGTTTAAAAAAATAAAAATATGTATTTATTCATGGAGTCACAAATACATAAATAGACATATTAAAAACATTTAAAATACAATGAAAGCACAAGACAGACAGGCTGCTATGGCAGGGGGGCAGGTGGCAAGATCACAAAAAAATATAAAAAAATATCTAATACAATTTTACACCTGAACCAACAACTAATTACAAGAAATAAACAGCTACCTATATATATCCAGATTAAATACCACAATACTGTCTAACATGTCCCACACTAAACAATTAAACAATAATAATAACAACCTATGAATAGCCCGAAAAATGCAAAAATATGTAAAAAAAAACAGATCACCAGATCAAGAGACATCCACCATCTGCCATCACCCTGCAATGGACTCCCAGATGCCACGCGTTCCATGTTAGCACTTCATCAGGCAACCTATCTAGTCGTCACTTGAAGCATATATTTTTGCATTTTTTGGTCTATTTATTGATTGTTTAGTGTGGCACACTTTAGACAGTTTTGTGGTATTTGATCTCGATCAATAGGTCGCTTTTTATTTCTTGCAATTAGTTGTTGGCTCAGGTATGAGTTTGTATTTGATATTTTTTATATATTTTTATGAACTTGCCATCTCCCCCCTGCCATGACTTTGTGTTGGTCTTGTGCTTTCATTGTGTTTAAGGGTAAGGGTACTTACCTTTTGTCCTGCACCGCTTATCAGTGCAGGTTCAGCAAGCTGTCACTCTCCTGATGCAGCCATCACAGCCGTCGCATCTTGCGTCGTCTGGAGCCTCAAACGCCATTTTCCGGTACTTCCGTGCTGCGCCATTTCCCTCGCCATCAGTCACCGGGGGGTGTGGCCACTCCCTCTCCATTCACTAAAATGTAGAGGGGGGGTGTCAGGCTTCGGCCTACTACCTCCATTGTGATGAATGTAGAGTGCGTGGCTGGGATCGATGGCGAGTCATGATTCCGACCCACCATCAAACCTGTCCAGACGATCAGTCTCTGGACGGTGCAGGTTGCGGAGGCTGCATTGGGGGTATAAATCCTGATACCCAGACCCTTTTGTTTTTTCATTAGCCTGCTGAGTTACTTTAAAGGCCCAGTACAGGAGGGTTCAGGCAAGTTTCAGGGTCATCACGATAGTAGAATTACCTAGCAAGAGCAACCAAATCGATGGCTATCATGAGCACTGCAGGAATGGCCCGGGGCGATGGACATGTGATTGGCTAGTGATTCCTCCTGGGCTTATTGACCCATTAATAACCATAGGGTTGATTAGCTCAGAACAATAACAAGGACTAAAAGTCCAGAAGCAAGACCGGGCTCTTCAGCTCATTTAATTCACCCTCCAGCAGCAGAGCTGCCTACCAGTGGCCGTGCCAGGTAACAGTTAGCTTGGTGTGTCAGCCAAGGATGCCACTGAAGGGAGGAGGAGGTAAGTAGAGCTGCGTGGCACATACCCAACCTGCTGTCACTGATTATATGGACTGGAAAAGCTTTACTGAGTCAGTAACGAATCAGGATTGGTGGGGGGCAGTGCTTAGAAGAGCAGGGCAAGCTACTGGTCACATACTGGGACCCCTTATCAGTTCACCAGTAGCGTAAAAAATAAAAAAATCCATTTAACTCAACAGCATCTTCCTTTAAAGCTTGCTAAAGCATTCTTTGG
Organism: Gastrophryne carolinensis; assembly: GCA_027917425.1. Lineage (NCBI taxonomy): Eukaryota > Metazoa > Chordata > Amphibia > Anura > Microhylidae > Gastrophryne > Gastrophryne carolinensis. Next base: position 129,494,676 of record CM051244.1, on the reverse strand, counting down.
TGGCTTCTGAGTTGATCTGCATCTGCAATGTCCATCCCCTAGTAATTGCCATCCGGAGGACACCAGTCATCTTCATCTCTGTTGTCCCAACAGAACTGTAAAACTGGGGGAGATGCAGGGTTCACATATTTCCTCAGAAATGATGGATTCAAGCAAGCCATTTGGGAGAGAACACTAGTGATAAGTTTTTTAATGTTGGGGCAGTTTTTATACTGCTTGCAAACTGATAAGGGGACCCAATGAGTTACCCAGCATGTGGTAGGTGGTATTCGTATGTCCCTGTCTGATTATCTGCACCTTCTCTTGGGCACTAGACCTGTTCCAAAGGGCCCAGAGGCCCGAATAGCATGGAAAACAGTCCACATGCCCGCTGTGCTAGTGGCCCCAAGAGGAGAGGGGTCACATATCGAGTTCTAGCCCCCAACTAAACCCTTTTAAGAGAGAAAACAGATGCTTTTTTGATATCAAACTGTTATTCTTTTCAGAAGGGTTGCACGTCCAGACTGGCCATTAATAGGTAATCCTGGGACTTGGGGGACGCAACGGCCTCGAGCATGCTCAGATTCCTAGTGCATGTGTGTGTGAATTAGTGAGCACAGTGAAAATTTAAGGTGAGACTGGCATCTGTGTATTTGCTTTCTGATCTTCAGCCTCTTGTGATGTTTCCCTCTGACTTGACTTTTCCTAATGAAACTCTTGGACTACCCTTGTGTGGATTCCCTGCTAGGACCTGTGATTACCCTACTTCTCCACTGATTACACAGCTTTCCATCACTACTGCTGGCTAGTCTTCTTGTATCACACTTTCTCTTGTGACCCTGACCTTTACCTGCTTCTGTTTTTCCCAAAATGTATCTGGGGATTTTAGTCTCTGTAACTACCAGAACCTCCATTACATATGTTGCCTAACCACTCTGCCTGGTACCTGTTGCTGACTCTTTGGTCTCAATAGAGACTTAACCTTGGTCCTCCAGCACTTGAGTGGTGCTCTTCCTGTATCCATCAGCCTGATAGTTGTAGGAAGCCCCCCCCCCCCCCCCCCCCCCGGTTGAACAACCTTGGATTGGGGTTGGGGGTTATAGAAGAAATGCCCAAGTCATTTTGCACATGCCAGTTATAAAAAGCAATCCTTGTGTATTTAGCTATTGATAATATTCTGGGAAGTCAGATTTTTACCTCTCTTATTCTGCTGAGGTTAAGCATTAGATAATAAACAAGACACATCCACACATGAGGGCCACCTGAAGATGCTGCAGCCCATTCTAAAAATGCACAAGGAGCAGCCATTTGTGGGGCTTGTTTTTGCATATTGTCACATAAAATGTGTTATCTAGCTAGCTTCCAAACCCTTTTTCCTCTTTACATTACCATCTGTTACAGCAATCTAAACTTTGAAAACAAATTTAATTGATAGAGCAATGCATTGTGGGTAAGCTCTGGCTCAGTGCCGGCGACAAGAATGGCAGTTCAATTAAAAGAAAAGCCCAAATATTCCCATACAGCCATTTTGAAAGCATTTATTTCTTAACGAAGCAAATAAGACCTATAAGCAAAGCGCCAGTGTCAGTCTATAGCAAGAACTATAGGGGCATAGATGGCTGTTGTATGCTTGCACCCACATAGGATCGCTTCCTCTGCATTTAACCCATCCAGCCAGTGAGTAAGTACACATGCCCGGAGCATTATGGTGCACAGGAAGCAGTTGGGGGGTGAGGTGCACTTCAGACTCATTGCCAGGAATCAAACCTGGAACCCACGGGTCACAAGGCTGCTTCCTTACCACTAAGAAACAACTGCCCCAATGGGCTCAAGACAAAAACACCAGTACTCAGCAAATCCCACAGCCTTGGTCCCACAGGGCACTTGCTCCAAAAACTCTTGGCAGTCTTCTGCCATCTTCACTTGGCCTGACAGCACACTTCCCTGCAAGTTCTAGGGCAGGCCCCTGTCCTTGCTCCTTATCTCAGAGATGCTGGCCTGGCCTGTGCTATCTATAGCTTGTCTGATTGTATAGGAACCTACACAGTCCTAACAAGGGTAGACTGACCACAGGGAGACCCAGGAGAATTCCTGGTGGACAGCATTTTTTACACCCTCATTTAATTCCTGCCATCTGAGAATCCCAGCTCCTATACCTATTCCTGATCTTGCTTGAAGATTTCTGGTGGTTTTTGACATGTTTGGGGACTAGTAGGCAGTGTCCCCTGGCAGTGCCTGCAACATTAACCGGTGGTGGTTGCTGTGTCCTAATTTGTTCTTCAGGGGACACAGTTCCCCATCCCATATTTGGAGTCCCACCAGAGAAATTGCACTGATGCAACAAAAGGCCAGATTAAGGATGCCTGTGGTATGGAATACTTCATTTATGGGGCCCTCTCACCAACATCAGGCCCTCTACAACATGCTCTCAATGTGTCCCCCACTGCCTCATCCCACAACCAGAGACAAATAGGCGTTTGGAATAATCTCTTGTGCACTCCACACACAACCATCTACAGGCCGTAAGCTGGAACTGCAGGGTGGTCTCAGGGATGCCAGGTCCCCAGACACATAAATATGTGCGTACATTCTGTATGTCTGCCTTGTAATTAAAGGGAATCTTACAGCAAAATTCCTACAGGAGGTCCAGAAAGGTTTAAACTACGAACTACAGTAGGTACTCAATATCACAGATAACGGTGGTATTGGGTGAGAATTTTCCTGAAATTGGTGTCCTCCTTTTGCTTTGAACCACTCTTATAGAGGGAAAGCTGTACATCTGTAGGCAAAAATATAAATCCACAACTGCAATAAACATGTTGTCTAACAGCCATGCATTAGATAATTGGAAGAACAATCCACTTCTATGCAGATGGACAGTTTAAAGAGGACGTATACCTTAAAAGTGAAGTCTGTCCCTATGGGATGCAGGTGGAATGCACTCCTTAAAAGTGAAATTTTCCCCCCGTGGATCCTCAGCTCTGCTGTGAGAAGATACCTGTTCTCCAGGAAGCCTTCATCACAGGAGTGACAATAATGTACTCCAATAATAGGCACTGCTGTACTGTGGGCTGCAGTCCTCAGTCCCAAATAGAATAGAGGCACATCGGGGCAATAAGTTAGCATCTGGGTCAGGCTTCCTTTTGGCTGTGCTAAGGGGGTCGACCTCCTTTAAGACTATCCACCTATTGTGCTGAAGTATACTATTAAGTGGTGCACCGCTCACAATTGCTATGTTGTGCTGCACTGCAAAATATTTAAACACCAGAAAAAATGGGCTCATGGGACAAGACCCAGAAACCCATATAGCAGGAGCACCAATTCAATCAATTATAATAAATCTACCATTTATTAAGAATCACATGAATCCAAATGAATACAAAACACACAATACACAATACAAACACATTAAAATTACTGTGTATCCCCACAATTCATCCAGTGCTGTATATACAGCAACAAATAGCTGGGTGTATTGTGTGTTTTGTATTCATTTGGATTCATGTGATTCTTAATAAATGGTAGATTTATTATAATTGATTGAATTGGTGCTCCTGCTATATGGGTTTCTGGGTCTTGTCCCATGAGCCCATTTTTTCTGGTATTGTGCTGAAGTATTTAAAAGCCTTTGCAAAGTGTGCTCAGTATGGTGCTGCTGCTCTTGCACCCCCCCCCCCTGCTGGCTGCTTATGGTTAATGTTAAATGAGAAACCTTTAAGCAAGTATGGTCCCTCCATGGGAGGCGTTAGGAGTGATAAGGGTTCTCTGTAGTGAGATGTGTGGTGGGTAGCGGTGCTCTAATTTTTGGATTGTATCCAGAGACGATTTGAGTATAAACAAATGTATTCTTTATTTCCAGCTTCAGCATACAGCATCAATAATCAGATTGCATCACAACAGTTCTAACATTATTTATCAGCACTGCAGCTCCACCTGAGACCTTTGGCTCTGAGGGTCTTTCTCCCATGTAATGAGGTATTCGGGTCTACTGCTAGCTTGACTTTCCTCCAGGCTACCTGGTGCTGGTTCTACGTGTCATTTGCTGACTTCCTTTTCCTCTCTAACATTAAAGAGTTTCCCTTTCCCAGAGAAAATGTGCTGCACATGGCCAAGGCCGCATGTCTCATTTGAGGCTGATGTAGCAACTGCTGGTTCAGTCTAGTTAAATAGGTACATACGGTTGAAAAAAGACATATGTCCATCAAGTTCAACCAAGGGTGTCGGGGTAGGGGAAGTTATTTAGCTAGTTCTAGCTGTCTTTTTTGTTTACAATGTGTTTTTTCCTCCAGAATCAGAGCTGACCTCTAGCTCAGTGTTCCTCACCCTGCAGTACACGTACCCCAGGGGGTATTTGCTGGTGTTCAAAAACATCCTTATTGCTGTAAAATATCTACAAGACCTGTGGTGTACTTATTTTGGTTTTATTCTTAATGAATCAACTCCTTGGGGGTCCATGGTTGGAACTTCTTGTCACTAGGTGGTACTTGGCATGAAAAAGTTGAGAACCACAGCTACAGCTGACTCCTACATAACAGTCTATAAGGTCCTGTACTTTCCTATGGCTAACTACTTTCTTCTGCCATCTAATGCCACAATCTTAATACTACAGCTATTCCTATGCTTACACTGAAACATATAAGGACCCAGCTATTTGAAGCCGATCAAACCTGCCCTGGTAGGCCCTGGAGTTGGAAAGGCCCTTTCTCTGAGGTTTGCCGCAGTGCCGTAGCCATTCAAATAAGCTTGGGTGGGAGCACATCTCAGAGGGAAGCTGAGGATGTGGCTGACGGGCTTGTTCACACATCAACCAGCAAATTTGAGATCAGCCAACCAATTTTGTCGGCCTTTCCCAGGCATGCCCGAACCATTGCCGCTGAGGCACACACCCGGGGCCAACCATTCAGGAAAGTTGTGGGCAGAAGCAACGGTGCAGGCGCTCCAGTTCTTCTATGCTGGTGCTCTGTTCCAAATCTGCACAGAATTCAACCGTGAGATTCCACACATGAGACTGAAGGGAAGGTATATCTGTAATTGGGATGCCCCAGGGACAAGGGGGTGCTAACCTTTTCCTGTTTCAACCTCCATCCCTAATCAACCCCTCATAACTGTACAATGCATTTCAGTCACTGTATAAATAAAATAGTGTAAATCGTCTTTTCCCTATAAAGTGACCTGACAATAGCAGCATTGAAGGATGCAAAGGACACAATCATTTATTTCAGCTCCTTGGAGGAATCTCGGCTCTCTTGTTTTTAGTAGCCCCAAGCTCTAAATGAAATGGGAAAAAAGCAGCAGAGGGGGAGGCCCGCTGAACAGCTTCTAATCTCTGAATGTAATCTTCCTCAAGGTGTTGATTCTCAAGTGATTTCCTATCTGATGCTTCATCTGAGAGGCTCCTTCACACCTGGGGAGGAAAGGCATCATCTTACCTTGTGACTTTATCTCAGGCTTGTTTGTGCTGCCAGATAAGACGTTAACCCTTTCACAACAAAGGAAGAGCCCTTTACTGATAGTAATCAATGAAAGCTTTCCAGAGAATTACAAACAGATCATTCCATGTGTTCATGAGGGGGGTTCTTCTAGGCCTGCTAGTCTGATCTATCAACTCCCTGGATTGAGGGATGTCTTTATTCATCACAAGAAAAAAAGTAAATCCAGGTACAATGGTAGTTTAGGCATTTTCTATTATTAAGTGTATTTTGGGTTGAAAGAGGACCAAAAAAGGATTCACCCGGGCCCTAAACACTAGGACCAGCGAGCCCCTGTCCTAGTGTGGAATTTATTGGCATTCTTTTGAGGACTTTCCCTAGCCCATTTTGGTCAGGGCAATCTCACAGGTGCCCCCCTCCAATTTGGCCCTTAACCCCTGTAAAAAAAATTTTTTTTATTTATGTATGTATTTCGTTCATTTCATAGTTTTCTGTTATTTTTTTGAATACTTTTCCCAGCCCATTTTCACCCTGGTGATCCCCTTGATTTGCAGCCATCTAGCCCCTGCTACCAGCCATTTTTGGTCCCCCAAATTTGGGCCTCCATCAACTTCAGTGGGTTTGGGTACGGGCCCCCGAATCAAACTTAAGCAGCAAGTTCGGCCGAACTTGTCGAACCCGAACTTCAGCAGGTTCGCTCATCCCTATTTATTATATGTCTGCTTTATATAAATGCTAGCAATTATTTTCTTTAGAAAATATAGGGCATGTAATATATTAGAGTGAGAAAGAAGCAGAAGTTGTCTTTAATTATTGTAAAACAAGTATATAATGTTAGCGTTTAACTAAATGTATTTTCAAGTGAACCCTCTGAGTTCCAACCCTCTTTCTACTGCAACCCTCCCCCAGATTTCTTTCTAGTTAGGTCTCCTAAAAAGGAACCTGTGCCATATTTCATCATTAATCCAACTATACAGTATAAGCTCAGAAGCTACCTCTGCTATGTCTCTGGTCTTCCTCTGCCCGCTACTCCTCTCACTCTGGACTCTGGATTTCTCACAAGCCTCTCCTTTTCCCTGGAATGCTATGCCTCCTCAAATTGTTACTCACCAATCCTTCAAGGTTTTAAAACTTGGACCTTTTCTAGGACATCTCTGTGTTGCCCACAGGCTACTAACAAGACAAGTTGAGATTCTGAGGGGACTTGGTATTGGGGCTGCGGAGTCAGTACACACTCAGTTCAGCAGTCTCTTTTGGTAACTTTATTTCACACAGCAACGTTCAGTCCTGCAGCTTCATTATTAACAAAGTCAGTCTCTGTATCCACAGTGCTCTAGGGGCTGGGGCTATACATCTCTCAGTACCTTTCTGATGGTCTTCAGAGGAAATGCTCCCATTCCTCCTAAGCCTGACTGGATTCTCTTTCAGAGTTGAGCTGTCTTGGTTGCTGGCTGGCCAGGATGTTCAACTTCACTCCATCTGTGTTACTTTCCTGGGTACACTCGATCCACCTTCTCTGCAGCGGCCCTGCACTCGACTTTTAGGCTGATTCATTACTAACGCCAGATATCGGCAGATAAGAGTCTGTATGGCGGCGCTTAGAGTGACCTCTAGTAGACACTGTTAGTGGGTATCGGGCACTGTAACAGAGCGCCTCAGTCGCTGTAGTAACCTGACCGGCATTGATGAATGTGATGTATCTTGGGCGTATCTAACACCAGCACAGCGCTGCAGGGAGCGAGAGGTAGCGCCAACTCAGTGCGACCAACATAGGGTAAGCTGGTTGATGGGCTGCTCAGCTTTTCCGGTTTCTGGTCGAACACCGAACACAGGCTTCAGTCTGAAGTCTGTGTTTGGGTTTGCGAACAGGAACTTGCAAAGTGCGGTTTGAACCCAAACTTTGCAGGTTGGGTTCACCCAACACTACCATTCACTGCTTTACATCAGGGGTTTTTGAACCTTCTCCTCAAGGACAGGCTAGGTTTTGTAGCTCTCCACACTCGTGTAAAGTAATTATTGCTCAGACAGAGCTATAACCCTAATATAACATTTCATTAGTATCGAGAGCTGAAAAACCTGGTCTGTTCCGGCCCTCAAGAAAGTGGTTTGAGGGCCATTGCTTTAGATCCTTGTGGTGACATCAACAGGCTGTGGCCAGAAAATTGGGGGCAAAAATCTGTTACCGGTGAAATAAAACACACACATGCAGACTTTGACAAAAATATAGAAGACCTTCCTTTGACGGAGATGGAGCTAAAAGTCCAGCAAGGAAGGGCAAGTCAACAGAGAGAAGACCTGGCTATGATGGTGCGCTGAGGAAGGAAAGTGAGGCCTGATTATAGCAGCACAAGAATAAACAATCAGGACCAATGGATGAAGGCCAATGTTAAAAAATTACCAACGGATCCCAAATGAAGGCCGTCAAAACCCTCGACCCTATTCTGTAGCAGACAGATTGCGCAGAAAGTGACACAACAACGCCACTGAGATCATTCAAAGAAAATTGTGCCGGCACTACAGCACAAAGCTGGTGGGATCATAAACCAGAAAAAGTGCTTAAAAAAAATGACTGAATACTATGGGATTTCCAGATAGAAATGGACAAAGTGCTAAACAAAATACTCCAGACATCACCATTGTAAAAAAAAATGCACAGTCGACGAAAAGCAACTTAAGGAGATCCAAGAACAAGAAGTTGGAAATCCAGTGACTCTGGCACAAGCCAGCAGTGGTGGTCAGAATGGTCAGTGGCATGCTGGGTGGCACTGACACTGACACTGATCCATCATTTTCAAAAGACCCCCCTGCTGGGCTCTACAAGCTTGGAAAGATCCTGACAGATGATACACAGAGGCGGATTAAGTGTGGTGGAGGCCCCTGGGCACAAAATGTAATGGAGGCCCCAGATACAGTATTTTTTTCCCAATAAAATAATAATCCAGCCAAGTTCCTTATTGGTGGTTGCCTGGCATCCGCCATACTTACTGTAACATCAGATCGAGTCTCTTGTGCCACCCTTGTGTGGGTGCGTGCTGGTTTGGTTCTGGGTGGGGGGTAGTGTAGTCGCCCAACTGGTCCAGCAGAAAACAGTTCCCTGCATTGAGCTGCCAGCGGCTGTGCTTGGGGGCTTATGTGCAGTGAGCTGACACCAATTGACATTTCTGCACCCACCCATTACTGTAGGGTTGCTGATGGCAGCTTTGCTGCTCTAGACTCTCCATCCGGCCTAGTGGTGGCTTTGGCTGCAGGTTTGCAAAAACTAAAAAAGGCTTGCCCGGGCATGGGGGGCCCCCACTGCCACCAATAGCTTTGTTGCCAGCCCTGCGGCCCATCAGGACTGAAAAGCCTCCTAGATCAGACCATAAAAGGTTGGTGGAGGCTCCCTTTTGCTGGGCAAGTGGTGAAGGCCCCGGGATGTGGGCACCCTCCTCATAATCCGGTAGGGATGAGCGAACCGGTTCGGACGAACCGGAATTCGCTCCGAATTTCAGGGAAAATTCGATTCGGCACGAACCCGAATTTTTTTTGGTTCGTGCCGATCGAATTTTCCCTGAAATAAAAAAAAAAATGCCGGCATGGTGGGAGCGGGCAGGCCAGCTGCGCGTAGCCGGCCTGCCCGCTCCCACCATGCCGGCATTTTTTTTTTCAGATGAGCGATTCGTGAAAGTTCGATTCGGGCGAACCCGAATTTCTTGGGGAAATTCGGCGAATCGCCCGAATCTAACTTTCAAGAAGTTCGCTCATCTCTATAATCCGGCCCTGATGATACAATATGAAAAAGATGAAGTTTGTGATCCTGTGTCATGTTTACTGTGTTCAGTACAAGAACATATTAATATTAAAATGAATTGCTTTAGATGCTTTCCAGAGTCCAGAACACACAGCCTCAATTTTCCCCCCAATGACTTGAAAGGTATTTGGATTTGGAGCAATACCAAACCAGAATATTCCAAAAATTCCGACAACGCGCAGAAGAACAGAACAACACCAGATTAAAGCCTCATTACTTCTTCCTAACTGAAAAACTCTGAAATGATCACTGTATAATGTTGATGCACCGTTTCCCGGGCCGGGTCAGAGGCTGGGCGGCGAGTGCGCGCTGTTTGTTATTTTTTACATGTTGTCACATAAGGGTTTGGGAGCTAAAGCTTAAGGAACACACACTGTGTCTGTACACACAAAGACTTCCCCCGCTACTACTCTACCTTAATCTTGATGTCAAAGATCATTTAGCATCTTAAATTACGCCTTTCAAGCACTTAGGAAGACTTTAAGTGACCACTTCACCATCATAAACATTTGAAGCGCTGTCACTCAGAGCGCTCTGCTTGCACTTTTCCTCTGTTTATTTTTCTTTTTAATTATGTACAGAAACAGATAAATAGCCACTTTACTGGAATGTTCCTGAGGAGCTTTCCCTTACTCCTGTGTGTATTTTTACTACATGAAAAAACAAAAACATTTGCTGAACGCAAAGATGCGTACTGTGTAAAAAAGTTTCTGACATATGAACATTTAAATAATCTATCTGCATAAACTGTGGCCCCAGTAACCACCATAAGGTGGCAAACACCAAAAGCACCAATAAATATCAATTCATGTAAACATCATTGTATTATTATTGTTTATTTATATAGCGCCATCATCTTTCGTAGCGCTTTAGTATTGATTAGAGATGAGCGAACCGGTTCGGACGAACCGGAATTCGCTCCGAATCTCAGGGAAAATTCGATTCGGCACGAACCCGAATTTTTTTTGGTTCGTGCCGATCGAATTTTCCCTGAAATAAAAAAAAAAAATGCCGGCATGGTGGGAGCAGGCAGGCCGGCTACGCTGTCAGCGGACGGCGGAAGCCGGCCCGCTGACAGCGCAGCAGGCCTGCCCGCTCCCACCATGCCGGCATTTGTTTAAAAAGCAAACACTTACCTGCATGCTCGGAGCGTGGAGGCCGGGGCCGCTCTCAGCTGTCATCAGAGGACGCGTCATCAGAGGGCGCCTGAGAGCGACGCCGGCCTCCACGCTCCGAGCATGCAGGTAAGTGTTTGCTTTTTAAACAAATGCCGGCATGGTGGGAGCGGGCAGGCCGGCTGCGCTGTCAGCAGGCCGGCGGCGACCCGCTGACAGCGTAGCCGGCCTGCCCGCTGCCACCATGCCGGCATTTTTTTTTGCAGATGAGCGATTCGTGAAAGTTCGATTCGGGCGAACCCGAATTTCTTGGGGAAATTCGGCGAATCGCCCGAATCGAACTTTCAAGAAGTTCGCTCATCTCTAGTATTGATATTAAAAAGACACAGACATCACATAATACATAAAAACACATCCATCCACACACAATTCATAAGAGGGACTAGGGCAATAATCAAATTCTATACAGTATGAAAATTCATATTCAACACTATCAATCAAGTAAATACAATTCTGTGAGAACAAATAAAGTACCAAGGTGCAAATTATGCCAAAGTGTTAACAATTTAAGCAACAAAATTACTATTAAGGAAAGAAATCACCCAGATGATGCCCGAGAGGATAGCAGCCCCACTACTCCAACATTGGGAGATAAACGTCCCACGCGTTCCGTGGCCCCACGTGCAGGCCACTTTTTCAGGGTAGTACCTGTGCCCCCGTTTGCTCCTCCTTATATACCCAGCTGCCAAGCGATCCCTCAGAAATCCCGCGCTTTACCCAGCATGTGCGGCGGCTCCGGTCGACAGCCGCCCACAGGCCGAGGAAACGTGCCATGGAAGGTAGCCAATCAGAATCCCCAAGAGAGGAATTTAACCAATTATGTCGGGGGAGGCCGTGGATTCGCCCACCCATCACACACCGCATCACAACCTCCAAGCGCGCCCCGCACGCCACCACACAGCAGTGTACGTGAACGAGCCCTCACAGTAAAGGAGGAGATGGCAATGGACGTGGGCGAGCACAGTAGCGATGACAAAAACGCTAACCTGCAAAAAGGTACAAGAGGAGCACCCGGCGACACAGAGAACATACAAAATAATAAAAATGAGGATGATAAAATAAAAAACAAATACAGCAATATGTATATATAATACTGTGAGTTACAATCTACTGTATACCAGTACATATCTAGTGCTGATATGGCTAATGAATCCAAAGTTTCAAATTCAAGTGGCAATTCATCTGTATATTAAAGATACTAAAAATCCTGCCAATATATTATAAAACATTAAAGATTCGAAGTATGATGTGCAGAGAATCTGCTAGGATGTTGAGGGCTCTGGAAATGATATACAAGGAATATATGGATAAGCTGATCTATATAACAGTTCCTTGATGACGTTAAAGCGGACCTTCACTCTGAATAAGAGTCTATCTTATATGTTTCCCACACCCTGTACATACAGATTGCTCACATTAAAAATCCCCCTGTACTTTATCCCGCTCTCCTCTCCTCAGTATGTGTGATGCTTCTGAGTCAAGATGGTAGCGTCTGTATCCTAGAGTCCTGAACAGAGTTGCAGCCCAGTGGGGGAAAGAATAATAAGTAAGTGACTAAAAACTTATATATTAATTTTAGATGCCAGGGAATAGTTTTTTTTAAGGGTTTGGGCTTTTCATTAAATCATGGTAAAGGTCTGAAAAAAGGTACAGAAACTGCAATTGCAATAAAGGTACAAACACCGCGCTTTAAATTAATATATACAAAATGAAAGTCCAAACTCCAAGTGCTCAACGTGTGATAGTCCTCAATCCCAAAAGACCAATTATAAAAAACAATAAATTTTAAGAACACAGAGCAGTCTTTGATTTGAATGAGTGCAAAGGGATGATTTCTATCCCACAACGCGTGCTCCTCCACACGGTGAAAAAATCCAACCAAAACCACCACCGATTGTGCAAATCCTTACCGACTAGGAAGGATACCAAGTGCCTTCATAATACGTCCACAGGTAGGTAACAAGCAGGTCCTATCGTCAGATGTTGCTCACCAGCATTCACGGATACATCAGACCAGCCGACAGCATTCACAGATAGACCAAGCCAACCAATTACCGGAAGATAATAACAATAAAAAAGGATCTCGTGTAACTCGTTTAGACCCAAGACAATTTAATAAGTATATAAAATGTGCACTCACAAACAAATGATTAAAAACAGCATCGAATCAGAAACAGGCGACGTTCATCTCACCAACTCCTGGAGTGAAGCAGCTTATGCCAACAGGAGGGCTGTGTCAGCCGAAAATGAAGATGGAGATGTAGGTACCTCAATAATGTTCCGCCACCGCCACCGCCGACGCGTTTCGTTGCCAGGGGCAACTTTAACTAGGCTGGTGGCGGGCGGAAGGCGGAAGCTTAAATAGTAAACAGACAAAATCCCACAAACCAGCGGGACAAGGATCACGTGACCTTTATGACCAGGTCTCGTGATATATAGATGTTCCAATCCTAAATTTTGAAAGGCTCCTTAGACTATACTATAAAAATTTATCCTCAGGCAAATATATTAATCTATTGCAATAATAAATATGGCAAATCACCTTTTTATACATAGCGTATTACTACGGAGCAGTAGGCTACGCCCCCATGAGCAACGTCTCACCGTGACGTATTGACTTCACAAAGCATGGAGTAATGCCCAGCGCTCCGCTACGCACATGCGCCGTCCATCTCCGACGGTAGCGAGGTGAGTCAGGAAGCAGAATGCGTTCCAGCACTCAGAGTCACGTGATCGCACCTAGCGGTCACGTGAGATAAACAGATGACGTAGGTTGCTGGAAGCAGCATCGTAGCCGTGCCCTCCAGCTGTCAAGCAGAGATCATGGATAAACATGAATATATAGCAGCCACACAGCGCACTTGCGCTAGCGGGCTGGAGGGCTGACAGGCCAGCAGCCCACTCACAATGAATAGAGATGAAAACATGGACAAATAAATGCTAGGTAACATCTTAAATGTTAAATTATATAAACTAATGAATAAAGTGTAAAGTGCCAATAAAACATAGAGTTATCTCAATATAACTCAAGAATAGATAAAGGGCAATTACGAAATGTGAGTTTAGACAACACCAACTTTGGCAAAGCTGCTTCATTCAAAGGTCAGGCAACGACACATAACAATTAACAGATGAGCATAAAAATACATATTATAAAATTTATAAAATTTATAAAAACATGATCAAACAAGAAAACATATTATAATTAAAGTTACCCTTAGGAGGAATCAATAAAACAATTCAGATCAAAATCAACGTTTAAACCAGATGGGTGTAGTGTACCCAGAGTGTATATCCACTGGCCCTCCCTTTTAGATAATTCCCTTACCAAGTTTGAACCCCGCCAATGTGGTTCTATCTTGTCAATCCCCACAAAGGAAATAAGGCTAGGGTCGCTGTTATGGCACTCCTTAAAGTGAGATGATAAATTATGGGATTCAAATCCCCGCCTCACATTGTACATATGTTCTCTAATACGTATTTTGAGCTCTCGTGTGGTACGCCCAACATACATTTTTTGGCAGGGACACCATATAAGGTACACTACCCCTTTGGAACTACAAGATATAAATCTGGAAATTTTAAAGGATTTGTTAGTCTTAAAGTCTAGAAAAGATTTCACCGATTTTCTACCCGATTTGCAACCCTTACAGCCCGCACATGTGCCACATGGTAAAGGTCTGCTTTAAAGTGGACCAACACCCAGGGGTGATCGGCCCGGGAATCTATAAGATTCCCGGGCCGATCACCTCCCTCACAGCGGGACATCCGAGATTGGGATGTCTCGCGGGGTGAAACCCCCCCAAAACCCAAAAAAAACCTCCCGCGCGCCCCTCTAGACGTGAGCGCGCGCGCCGGCCGTTTGTGAATGGCCGGCGCGGGCTTGCGCCCTGTGAGAGTGACGTACGGGAGGCGGCAGCGGACGCGCTGTCTTGTCCTTCACTGTCACCTGCTTGTCCGTCGGTGGGGATTGGACGGCGCGGTCACGTGGGAGCGTGGTGAGGTGAGTTTTTGGGGCTTTCTGCGGGGTTTCACACAGCAGGGCAATCGGGGTGCCCCCCCCCGAAGTGGACCAAAACCCAGGATAGTCAAAATCCTGGGTGTTGGTCCACTTTAAGATCCCAATACATAGAATCCTCTCAAATCCCAAGGACAAGATTATGGATGACCTCATTATTCATGGAAACTCAGACAGGTCATTTCGTCACAGCACGGCTGCATCACACACCACAAACCCGTCCTGAAATAACATTTAAATAATGCATTCATTGGCTTATCATTGTATAAAGCCAGTTGTTTTTAAGATGGGCAAGTGATAGAAATAGTTTAAAGGACATCAAGTACCCTAGCTCCCCCCTTCCAGGTCTCATGTTTAACAACAAAGATACTGTTGGAGATATAATACTTTGCAACAGCTTCCGCTTGTCTTTAAATGTGATTAGTGACTTTTGCTAGATTTACTGCAGTTTGCAGCTATGACATGTTATGGCACTAGATGGAGCTATAACCAATGCTTAATCGTAAATTCGATGCATTTTACTGTTGTTCTTTCCTGTGTTTAGTTGCTCTATCACGGATACTTCCTTCCTTTTCTGTATGTGTTATGCACCATGTAAGGTGACATTCTCTTACTGCATTCATGTTTCAGTAAAGTCAGTTCCTGTTATACCACTAATGTCTATCTGGGTTACAACGCTGCACCCAGCACTCACACTCTGCAACAGATACCACCTAGATCTCGCCCTGTGTCCAGCTCCTCATGATGACATGACTGGTCATAAGGAATACTGGGGGAATTCCTGGTGAGCCCTCTGGTCTGGGCATAGCATGCAGCCCACCTCACCCAAAGCCTGTGCGGGAACTTACGCATTCCACTTTTAATACTCCCTGCCTTCCCACTCCTGCCCACAATTCCGTTATCCATAACTAGCCCCTGCCAAGGCACCTCATGTTCTGCCCCCGCAATTCTATAGCCTCAGCCTCAATGGTGTAGGAAGCCATACCAATCCCTGCTACATTATCTTCCTCAAAAAAAAAAAATGTCAATACTTAAATACTGAAGCTTTAATAGTGACCATATAAATTGTGCCCACAATCTGGAGAAGATCTAAGGTAAATATTGCTTGATTTTAGTTTTAAAGTGGACCAAAACCCAAGTTTTTGACTCCTGGGTTTTGGTCCATGCCCCCCTGTGTGAAACCCCCCAGGTTGCTGAGATCGACTCACTTCTTCCTGGTCCTACGGCACATGCACAGCCTCTCGTCTAAGCCTTCCTCTAAGGCGAGCGGCTCTAAGCACGCTAACGACCTCATCCCCCGCTTCCCCTTTAAACAAGGAGCGTGCCCGCGCCAGCCATTGACAAATGGGGATGCTCCCGTGGCTCGCGGATGCATTGTTGCACCAGGAAAGAAGGTAAGTGGACTTGGTGAGTTTCACACAGAGGGGCATCTCGATTTTGGATGCCCCGGGGGGGAGGGAATCGATCACCGTGGGTTTTCGTCCACTTTAAGGCAGTCCTAACAAGTTTGTCAAAGGTAGGGTGCAGGTGAACCTACCACCACTTCACAGCCACACGGTGAGAAGATACTATAGATATTTCCATTGGGGACCTTATTTAAGAAGGGATAGCATCAGGTAGTGGCTGGTTAATGACAGGTAGCGACAATTAGCGACTGGTGAACGCCGGACACGGCACGAAATTACACATTTATCAAGCAGAATCTGTTTAGCGACTGGGATAGCGCCATGTAGCGTCTGATTCATCATTTTCACAGCCTCAGCGAACAGCGCCAGCGTTCAGCCTTGCACAGCGATATCCCATACATTTCAATGGACGATCCTTTTCTTCTCTTTAAACAGTTTTTTTTTTTCAAAAAAATCACAAATAATTGTTTTCTGGCATTGAAATAGCAGTTTTTTCACAATTTTTTCATTTTTTATATATTTCCTAAGAAATGACATTACAGGTCTGGCATTAAAGTGTTCATGTTACAATGTTGTTACAATGTAATTCCATATGTTTTCGCTATGTTACTAGTTGATAGATGCTTGAAAACACACTTTAAACACACCGCCTCCTGCGCTCTGGGCTTCAAACAAGTATTTTTCAGCGCCAGGGATTTGTGAGGCAGTTTTTTTCCTGAATATGGTGTGAGTCGGTCGCTATGAGCAGTCGCTAACATGCGCTCCCATACAGCGCTGTAC
Source organism: Gastrophryne carolinensis (assembly GCA_027917425.1). Classification (NCBI taxonomy): domain Eukaryota; kingdom Metazoa; phylum Chordata; class Amphibia; order Anura; family Microhylidae; genus Gastrophryne; species Gastrophryne carolinensis. Next base: position 129,478,099 of record CM051244.1, on the reverse strand, counting down.
TGGTCAAATAGCGACTTCTCACAATGTATTCAACATTACTGCACAGCGACTGAGTCGCTATAAAGTAGCGACCCACGTCCGAGCACTGCGACTACTAGCGGGTGCTCTGAAAATGCCTGCTACAGACGCTCATCTGTCGCTACCTGCCGCTAATGATGAATCAGCCTGCCCGTCTTTCTCTGACTGACACTTCTCCAGCAATATGAGACCCCCCCGAAGCAGCTTTTAAATTCCCCTGTTTACTTTCCATCCTCCATATTCTCTTCCATTTCCCCCACTTTTTCTTCTTGCCTCTCTTTATTTGTGCCCTCCAAGTTTAAAATAAAAAAAAAAAAAAATATATATATATATATATTATTTTTATATCTAGTATTTATATATATATATATAGTATTTTTCCTTTCCGCCCTATAAGATGCACTTGCCCATAAGACACACCTAGGATTTTTGAGGAGGAAAAAGAAAAATATTTTTTAAACCAATTGGTGGGCTCAAATAGCCCCCCCCCCTCCCAGGACCTTACAGGACATAGCAGAACCCCCTGATCACCCCTAAAACAAGCAGCATGCAGAATCCTGCTCCCTATATGACAGCGTGCAGCCCCCAATCCACCATAGAACAGGCAGTGTAGCAGATCAACCCCCCCTCCATCCCAAACTGCCAATGTTAGTTTAAAACTCCTTACCTGTATCACGATCTGGCTGCCAAGCTAACTAACTTACCCTGCGGTGGTCGGGAATGGTGGTCTGCCACATTGGCTTCGCCCTATAAGATGAATGGCCCCCATCTTTTGCAGAAAAATGAGTGGGTGAAAAATCCAATACTGTATATATATATATATATATATATATATATATATATATATATATCCCTGTAACAGAATTATGCCCTGCATGTGGTCATTGCTCTATAGGGCTCATTTGTTTTCTATACCCAATAAGGCATTTGGAAACTAGAAGATGTAATTTTCCCCGATTGTATTTTTAGAAGAAAATGCTACTTTAAATGCTCACAAGTTGAAAATTCACAGCGAACAAACTGATGAGGTGAATTTGATGTGTTAAAACGCTTGTTCAACTCTACGTTTTAAAAAGAAAAATGTGTTTTTTTATTTATGTTTTTGCCTAATATAAAATATTCAACTTCATGTTGCTGTTATTTTATTGCCTCGCCCGTAAGCAATTGTTACATTCTGCATTTTTGTGCTGAAAGTTATATTTTCAGCTGGGTAAACAGGCTTTTAGTAAACAGGTAAAAAGAATGAAATCAGTTCTATAAAAACACAAGTCTGTTCAGTATTTCTGGAATTGGAGTTCTATGTTTATACTTTTTTTTAAACTCTATGTAAAAAACAAAACAAAAGTAAAATTGGCTTTAGGTAAATCTACACTTCTTTATGACATACAAAAAAAATTGGGGAATTTGATACAACGAAAGTAATGGAATGCAAAAATGTGAAATAAATTATTTTAAATGGCTTTCTTAAATCAATTGTTAACCAATAATGTGTTGTTTGAATCTGAAAAGGGTTTATTGCTTTTATTTTCTATTTAAACATGTGAATGAGTCCATGCTATAGCTATATACTGTATTTATTTATAGAAATAGAAATACTGTAAAAATATAACGACATCATTCATTCTGACCCTTTTCATTGCGCAAGATTCCCCGCCCCAAGTAACTTTGCATACATATTTAAAACTAGGCCTTGTTCCAATAGTGGGGTACAAATTTTCCAACTGCCCTTTTAAACTCACTGTTGACTGACCCACTACCTCCACCAGGGGCAGATTGGCCATAGGGCATAACGGGGCAACACCTGATAGGCCGGCTGTCAATCCCTTAATGCCAGCTCTGGCTTCTTGCAGCGGGCAAGGGGTAATGGCGGCTCCCATTCACCTGACCGCCATCTAAATGCCAGAGCCAGCATTAAACTAGAAGGCTGGCAGGCAGCCAATGCGGGGGAGGCAGTGGCCTACCTATGATGGCAGGGTGGTGCACAGCGTCAGCATGAGAGTCCCGGCTCATGCTATTGCTGTGTTGCCTCCCGGACGTGAAAGGCTAATGCACAGCGGCGGGCATCATGTTATGGCTGGTTCTGCCACCCAACTATGTTGTGAGGCGTTCTGCCCTTCCGCATGTTACGGGGGGGCCTGCCACTCAGCATGTTACGGGGGGCCCTGCCACTCGGCATGTTAGGGGGGGCCCTGCCACTCGGCATGTTACGGGGGGGGCCTGCCACTAGGCATGTTATGGGAGGGCTCTGCCACTCGGCATGTTATGGGGGCCCTGCCACTTGGCATGTTACGGGGGGCCATGCTACTTGGCATGTTATGGGGGGCCATGCTACTCTGCATGTTACGGGGGGGGGCTGCCATTAGGCATGTTATGGGAGGGCTCTGCCACTCAGCATGTTATGGGGGCCCTGCCACTTGGCATGTTACGGGGGGGGCCATGCTACTCGGCATGTTATGTGGGGGGCCCTGTCACTCTGCATGTTATGTCAGCATACACATAATGAACTAGAAACTCTCTGGCTTACCTTGCAGACTAAGGAGGGAGCTGTGGTCAGAATAGGTGTGATATATTGGCCCCCTGTACAATCTGATGATTTAGATAACATGTTAATAGATGAAATCAGTGGAATGGCAGAGAAAGTGGATATTGTAACTATGGGTGACTTCAACATGCCTCATGTGGACTGGAATATCCTATGTGCATTAGAGGCACTTAATGGAGTGTCTCTAAAACAACTTGTGACATTGCCAACTAGAGGAGATAACATTCTGGACTTAGTTCTGACCAATGGGGATCTGGTGTCTAAGGTCAGGGTAGAAGAAAATCTGGGTTCCAGTGACCATCAATGCTTATGGTTCAGAATAAAGGCAGACGTTGTGCAATCACACACCAGAACCAAAGTGCTAGACTTTAGGAAAACAAACTTCAAGGAAATGGCGAACTATGTAGAAAGAGAATTAGGTGAGTGGAACAGAATAGCAGAAGTGAGTGCCCAGTGGTCACTATTAAAAATGACCATCTTAAAGGCAACTAAGCAATATGTGAAACAAACTAGCAAGAATAAAAGGAAGAAGAAACCACTAAAACTTATCAGGAGAGACTTAAAGAACTTAATTTGTACAGTCTGGAGGAAGGAAAGGAGAGAGGGGGGACATGATTGAGACCTTAAAATATGTGAAAAGATTCAATAAGGTTCAGGAGGCAAGTGTTTTTAAGAAGAAACTTTTTTTTTTGAAATTGTAATTTTTTATGTCACAAAACAGGCTCAAAGCAAATACACAAGCAATCAATGTACAATATATTAACATATTAAGACACAACAGGCATGTGAGGAGGAATGCAGCTCAGGGAGACACATTCCAGGTGGAGGACACCGCTGGACTGAACCGAAAGGAGAGTCCAGGCGGAGCAGGCTGCAGAGGAAGTGAATCAAAAGGCTAAACCTTCTGTACTCCGCGTATCCAGCCCCCCGTGATGGCAGATTGGCGGGGCTATGCCCTGTTGGACCAAACTTGTGTGCATAGTGGTGGAGAAGTAAAATAAAGATAAATTTGAAGCCCGTATAACATGCCTCCTCTTTCTTTTAATTAGGGCAGGGCTATTACTAGCCTATAACAACCAGAACAAAACACAGGTAAAAAGAGGCTTACAGGGAGACAAACCAGGAGTGTACACACAACGGGGGGGGGGGGAGGGACACGACGAACAAGGGAGGGTGAGGAGGTGGGGAGAGGAGAGCGGTGGAGCCCGGAACCCCAGATGTGGGGACACGTTCCCTATCTGTCAATATCATCTTCACACCTTCAGGTAGTCCATGTAAGCCGCCGAGAAGGTAAAATGATCTCACTACATCCATGTAACTCTGTGTTTTTCTAAATTACCCTTTAACGAGGCCGTGAGCTCCTCCATCCTGCCAATATCTCTGACTCTGGTAAGCCACAGCGCAGTAGTGGGGGGCTCCAGAGATTTCCAGCAAGCCGGGATGCAAGTCCTGGCAGCATTCAGGAGTGGAGCGAGCAAAGACTTGCCTCGTCTCCGGATAGAGGTGGGGGCAAGATTGAGGAGGTAGCTGGCCGGGTCTTCGCCCAGGTCAATATCCGTCAGGACCTGCACTATTTTCCGCACGTTGCCCCAGAACCTGGAGAGACCCTCGCACTCCCAAAATATATGCAACATTGTGCCCCTAGCCCGTGAACATCTCCAGCAGAGGGGGGAGGAGGAAGGAAACATTCTCGATAGTCTAGTTGGCACTAAGTACCATCGGGTAAGGATCTTGTAGGACGCTTCTTGGTACCTGCAAGACATGGAGGTCTTATGGGCCAGTTGAAGCATGACCTGCTTTTGTTCCTCTGTAAAGTTCCTCTTTAACTCCTTCTCCCATCCCTCTACAAATGGGGGGTGAGAAGGAATCCAAGGGGCAGATCACCAGAGAATATGCATACGCCAGCGCCCCTCTAAAATGGGCACTTCTTGCACAGGCCTATTCAAAAGGGGTCAGGGGTCTGGAGGCCTCAGACGCTCGACATATAGAATTCTGGGTGTAATTTAAAGGGTTTTCCAGAAGCTAAGCGTGGGCAGGGATTCCCTTGTGGCCAGCCCATCCAGCCTCAGCCAGCTCGACCCATCCAGCAGGTGAAAGATCCTGAACCTATTTCGCTTTGTCCACAACCGAAATGAGTTGTCAGAGCTACCTACAGGAAAATCCGGGTGGCCTATCACCGGTGACATGGGTGAGAGGGCCGGGGAGATACCCAAATTCTGGAATGACCTACTCGCCACTCTCCGTGTGGGCCCAATTGTAGGGTGCTTGTTTAGAGCAACTCTCCGGTCCAGTGGCACCCAAGGCAGCCCTGCTAGGGGGGTGGCGGAGGCCTCTTGCTTGACGCTCGTCCACTGCTTCAGGTGGGAATGTCTGCACCCGAGCGAGGTGGGCCGCTGCATAATTAGATTTCCAGTCTGGGAGGCCTAGTCCCCCGCGGTTCTTAGGGAGGACCAGAAGTGAAGCTGCTAACCGAGGGGGTCTCCCCGCCCATACAAACCTCATGCAAATCCCCATCAATCGCCTGAAAGAGGTGTGGGGGACCTGGAAGAGGTATAGCACCCGTGGCAGGATGTTGATTTTTATAATGTTCACCCTGCCAAACCAGGAGAAAGCGCTTTTATTCCATCTCTGGAGGTCCTCCTCTACCCTTCCCAGCAGCGGGGGGAAATTCAGGCCATATAGCTTTTGGGGGCAGGCAGGTATTTGTGTTCCCAGATAGGTCACCGCTTCCCTTTCCCATTTAAATGGGAAATTCTCTGAGATCTGCTTTAACCTTTTGGGGGGAAATTGATGTTCAGGGCCGAGGATTTTTGGTAATTTATTTTGTAGTTGGACACAACTGAAAGGTCTAAGTTCCGTAGGAGGTTGGGTAGGGTGGTTTTAGGTTTGGTAATGAAGAACATGAGATCGTCGGCGTACAGCCACCTTATGTTCCACCCGACCCAATGTGACCCCCGAAATGTCCGGGTTTCCCCTTATCGTACGCAGGAAAGGTTCCAATGTTAAAATGAAAATTAAGGGGGAAAGCGGGCAACCCTGGCGTGTGCCATTAGCTAGGGAAAACGGTTCAGAAGCCAGCCCATTTACCACGACGGACGCCGAGGGACACGAGTAGGAAGCCATAAACCAACTAGTCAGTTTTTCTCCCAGGCCAATATGTCTAAGAGTGGCAGAGATAAAATCCCAGCTCACCCTGTCAAAGGCCTTCTTGGCGTCCGTCGAGAGGAGCATAGCAGCCGAACCTTCCAGATGCATGCGGTGAATCAGGTTGATCACTCTTGTAGTGTTATCTCTACCTTCCCTCGTGGAAACAAAGCCCACCTGATCCCAATGAATGAGCGGGGCAAGCCTGTCAGCTATTATCTTGTTAAAAAGCTTTATGTCGCTATTCAACAAGGAGATAGGTCTGTAACTTCCTCATTGTGCTGGGTCCTTACCCGCCTTAGGAATAACCGTTATATTCGCTCGCAGGGTGTCCCTGGGCGGGGGGGGGGGGGGGGGGGGGGGGCGCCATCTCTTAGGGAGCCAAAGGATGAGATAAATTGGGGGCCCAATTTATCTCATCCTTGAGCGGGACTGCCAGGAGGGGGGAATCGCTGGTCCAGATCCAGGTCCATCCCCAAGAGATTCGTGAATTTCAACATCTGGCCCAGCGGTGCCTCCCGGGCTTCCTGCCGCGAGCCGGGGTGGGGGGCCGGGGTGGCTCCTGAGCGCAAATCAGGAGAGAACCATTCCCGGCTGGGGCTCCTTGAGGCAGCAGAGAAGGATGGGGATCCCAAAGTGGGCATGAGTGGAGTGCTGGAGGTCCGCTGAGATGACGGTGGGGGGGAGAGGAGTCATACCCACTGTGGAAAGGGCTTCTAGAGTAAGGGGGTGATCCGCAACGTGAATCATGAGGTGCTACTCCTGGGGCCTCCTCCATGGCCCCCCATCATCTGCCTCCAGGCCTCAGCAAACTGACTCCAATGGTGCTGTTATTACTGCAGGTGCAAATATTACTGCAGGTGCTGATATTACTGCAGGTGCTGTTAATATTGCAGGTGCTGTTAATATTGCTAGTGATGTTGTTGCTGCTGGGGCTGTTATAACTGCTTGTGGGGAAGCTCCAGTGAGGGTGCTCGCATCCCCCGTATTACCCCACCCCCCCCCCTTTGGTGTGAACTGGCAGCTGATGATCTGCAAGCCGCAGAGAGTCCTGCGATCCTCCTACTGAGACCGCAGCGTCTCTCACATCACTGTCCCCTGGGCTGACAGCCCGATGAGTCATACTGCTCGGGGAGCCCCCGCCCGCTGCTTCATCGTGGGACCGCGGCCCCTCATCCAGCCGCCAGCTTCGATGTCTTCCTGGGGCGGTGACCCCGTCTTCAGCCACAATGGCCGGGGCGCGTGTCCCGCCACCATCTTCCTGCCCAGTGCCGCCCTGGACATTCGGCTGCCGCCTGCTCACCTCACCTTCGTGCTGGGCGCGATCCCTGGGGCTCTTAACAAACATTCTCCGGTTGCTGTGAGCGCACCTGCGGTGAGTACCAGGTGCCTCCTCCATTCTCTGCTCCATCCTGTCCGTCTCCTCGCGTCCAGCTGACGGTTTTGCGCTGTTGGCCGCCGCCATCTTGTGCCCCCCCTCTCCTCCTTCCCTGGAGCGATCAGAGGCAATATACGTGCTGATCTTTCTTGATTGAAGGGGCGGTGGGGCTTTCACCCCCTTCCTCTTCTTTGCCATCGTGGCCGGGCAGCAGTGTGAGTGAGTTTACATCCCAAAACAGCCAAAAATCTCGGTCGGCTGGAGGGAGCTCGGAGTAGACACGTCTTCACTCCTCCATATCCGGCCACGCCCCCCTTTAAGAAGAAACTTAATGATAGAACAAGGGGGCACAACCTGAAGCTAGTCGGGGGGAAGATCAGGAGCAATGTTAGAAAATATTATTTCACAGAAAGAGTAATAGATGCAAGTAATAGAACAAACTTCCAGCAGACTGTAACTGAATTTATATATACCTGGGATAAGCATGCATCTATCCTAAGATAAAGAGAACATACAGTTACATAATGGCAGATTAGATGGACCGTATGGTCTCCTTCTGCCGTCACCCTTCTATGTTTCTATGTTATGGGGGGGGCTCTGCCACTCGGCATGTTATGGGGATTTCTGCCACTCTGCAGATTATAGGGAGTTGGGTTCTGCCACTCAGCATGTTATGGGGAGGGGGATTCTGCCACTAAGCATGTTATGGGGGGTAGGATCCTGATACTCAGCATGTTATGGGGAGGGGGATTCTGACACTCAGCATGTTATGGGGAGTGGGCTTCTGCCACTCAGCATGTTATGGGGAAGGAGGTTCTGCCACTCAGCATGTTATGGGGAGGGGGCTTCTGCCACTCAGCATGTTATGGGGAGGGGGCTTCTGACACTCAGCATGTTATGGGGAGGGGGCTTCTGACACTCAGCATGTTATGGGCAGGGGGCTTCTGACACTCAGCATGTTATGGGGAAGGAGGTTCTGCCACTCAGCGGGGGGATTCTGACACTTAGCGTGTTATTTATGGGGGTGAGCTCTGTCACTCAGCCTTCTATGGGGTGATGAGGGGGTTCTGCACACCGCCTGTTGTGGGGGGGGGGGGGGGGGGGGCGAGGATAATGGGCCAGGCACACTGAAAAGTTCTGGGCGTTTTATTCTCCAGTCCACCCCTGGCCTCCACTGATACTTGGTTTCAAATATTCACTTCTATTACTGAGGATACCCCTTTAATGTTGTTTACTTAAACACTTTGAATATGATTTTGTCCTCTTCTCAAGGGGACCTACATCCAAAAGTATCCCCTATGCCTTTAGATAAAATAACCTTGTGGCCCACGTTTAGAGGAATTATAGATTAGTTCTACTGAATGTATCTTCAGTGTATCTGCACATATCAACCAGGAACACCACTGCTTCTCCAATAGGATGTGCGATATTGTTCTGGCATCCACAGGAGAGCCTACATGCTCATAGATGACAATGCATTAGGTTAGGTTGCATTTAACATTAGACACTCAATAGCCTGTGTCTAGACAGCACAATGTAGGAGGGGCCTATCGTGACTTTAACTCTAAATACAGCCATACACTGTGGCAAGTTTATTTATTGTAAACCTGCAGACCTAAATCTAAATTACCCACCTACTACTGCTGCCTGTAAGCAACGAATCATAGAAATAGTGGTGAGGGATCAGGTAACGCCACAACAAAAAGTTAGTTTAGTGTCTCTGTAGACCTGGACCATCCCTGGTGAGCAGTTGCTTAGTTTTACCTTAACCTTAATCAAAAAATAAGCTTACCTCAATCCCCATTCCAACATCATTATTCTCTGGATGGCCGCGGTGTCTTCAGCAGATCAGAGGAACCACATCATCCGCCTCACGCTGGTCTCCCGGCATCTCACTCCCAACCGCATGGTGGGGCTATATATTCTGGCTGACATCAGCTCATTCTGCCAGTATAAAAGGCCCATCCCTGCAGGATTCTCCTTTACAGGAGGGGGACCCATGCCATTTTTTAGGTTAAACCCTTAAAAATAAAAAATATAAAAAATAGGGTCCCCCTCTCTTTCCTCTCTCTTTTAATTTCAAGGGTTAAACTCTTTTTTTTTTTTTTTTTTAAATGGCATGTGGTCCCCCCCCATCCAAGCAAAACCAACCCAGGCACCAGCTATGGGGGTTCATAGACCAGGGTACGGAAGCCGAGCGGCTGTCCCCCAACCCTGAAGGCTACCAGTCCGCATATCCCATATGCTGGCAGTCCTTCACCCCCCTGGGCTTTGTGGATGCAGGTAATGAGACGGGGAATTATGGCAAGTCATCCTCTTGCTGGCAGGTGACTTGCCAGCCCCACTTGGCCTGTGTTATAGGGTATAGGGGGTATAGGTGTCTCAAAGACCCCTTACCAGTTCACAAAGGGTTAGATGTAAAAAAACACCACACGCAAAAGTAAAAAGTATTTTTTCCTTCTCTATTTACCTCTAATAATTCACTGATTGCTGGTATCCCACGCTGTCCACCACTTATTATGACAGCCAGAGAGATCGGCGGAATCTGGGCACAAGGCTGTGCGGCTGGCATCTCGGGCCCTGCTGCAGGAAGGGAACTTTTACATCAGCCGAGTGAGACATCAGCTCATGCAAAGGTATAAATAGCCCCTCTCTGCAGTACGGAGTGAGATGCTGGGAGCCCAGTCAGGGCTATGAACTGTGAAGAGTGGTGTGGGACAGCGACCACAGAGTGGTTTATGGATTTCAGGGGAAAATTTGATTGATTTTTTTTCCCTGAAATTCAGAGCAAATTCGGGTTCTAATGGACTAGTTCTCTCATCTCTGTTCAAAATGATAGACCAGTCAACATGAATCTGCAGTTTTAGGACATGACTATAGATATTTTGAATATTGGTTGTCCTATTTCCTACCTCTACTATTGTTACAACCTTCAATGACCAGTAAGTTAGGAAAATTGTTCATAATGAAATCATGGTAGATAACTGGATGAGAAAATTCAACTGGTTCAATCATTGTTTTGCAAGTTTGTGCTTAGGTGTCGTTGTCCTGTTTGGGACAATTGTTTAGTACCTATACTGTACTTAGCGATAATTAAAATATCCTATGGGAAAGGATAGGATACTACCTCTACTGTTGTCAAACTCTCAGTCACCAGTTTGCCTACAGCAGGTCGGCCACGTTTTCTAACGCAACCTTGGCTGGATAACAAAATCCAGGATGAAAAAATCCAACTGATCTGATCATCTTTTTGTCGGATTTTGCTTGGGTGTCGGAAAATGATTGTTTAGTATATATAGTATTAGGGATGAGCGAATCGGTTCTAATGAACCTGAATTCGCTCCGAATTTCAGGGAAAATTTGATTCAGCACGAACCCGAATTTTTAGTGGTTTGTGCTGACCGAATTTTCCCTGAAATGTAAAAAAAAAAAAATGCCAGCATGGTGGGAGCGGGGAGACCGGCTGCGCTGTCAGCGGGCGGCGGAAGCTTCCTCTGATGACGCGTCCTCTGATGACAGCTGACAGCGCAGCTGGCCTCCCTGCTCCCACCATGCTGGTAAGTGTTAGCTGTATAGTGGGAGCGGGGAGGCCGGCATTTTTTTTTCCATTTCAGGGCTTGGTGGGAGCGGGGAGGCCGGCTGCGCTGTCAGCGGGCGGTGGAAGCCGGCTTCCGCCGCCTGCTGACAGCACAGCCGGCCCCCCCGCTCCCACCAGAGATGAGCGATTCGCTAAAGTTCGATTCGGACGAACCCAAATTTCTTAAAGAAATTCAGCGAGTCGCCCGAATCGAATTTTTGAGAAGTTCGCTCATCTCTATATAGTATACTAAACAATAATGAATCAATTCTCCAGGATAGGATACGATACAACCTCTACCATAATTAAACATTCCACAACCAGGCTGCCTAGGTCAGCTAAATTATCCAACATGAAACCATGGAGGTAACTGAGTGAGAAAATCCAACTGGTTTGATTCTGTTTGTCGGATTTTGCTTGGATGTTGGGGATGATTGTTTGGTGCCTATACTATACTAAACGATAATTAAACAATCCTATGGGAGTCGTTTGTGTCGGCCAACTTTTATTTGGTGTCTGTATTTGGCTTTAGAGCTCTACTTTGTTTTCATTTCTATAATTGATGAACCACTTACAGACAGCACTATCGGCGTTTTAGACTCTGATTCAGGTTTCAGGCATCTTGGAAACTGGGCAGGATAAAATAACACACTGTCATCTACAGTGTAATATTTACTGGCACAAAGCAGAAATCATGAACACAAGTTAGGGCAGATAAAGGAGAAAGGAGAAGGAAAACTTAAATGATGTTTAAATCAAAAATTAAAGTGTTATTTTTTTTTTAAATGAGGAATAATAATTAAGTAATTAAAAAACAGGTGCATGCGTTCAAATAAGATGCAGTGAGGAAAGAAAGACCAGTCCTATCAGGCCAAAATCCCAAAGGTCAGGAAACATTGCAATCAGTAATAATAGAGAGAATGATGGTTGTTGGTGATGAAGTTGATTAACTGTATTAAATGAGTAGCTAGGACAGACAGAAACAATGGGAATTTATTGGTAAAGATAAAAGAATTGACTCCTCCTACACCCCCATTAGCTTTGTCCCACATAGTGACATTTGCTCGAATGCTGCAGGTCTTCAGTTATCATATTTATATAACAGGTTGTCATTGTTTCAGTGAATACATGGGAATAAAGTCCAACATATCAAAGCAGATTTCAAAATCAAATATCTTGTGGTATCAATTGTATGACCACCTACATCTATTTAAGTGTGATGTGCAATGCCACTCAGCAAATCCAGTTTTTTACTGGCAGTCTTGAGATTGGTAGAAATACAATGAATGAGGAAGTTGGCTAACTTGACTATAGTGTCATACATCGGGTGGCCGAGGCAGGTAAGATATCAGTGTCAACAGGCTCGCATCAGTAACAGTAAGCATTAGACTCACATTAAAAGTAGAAAGGTACTCCTGCTTACATCCCCAGGAACGGCTTCCACTTCCACTGAGTGGGTGTCAGACATCAGATTGAACCATGACAAGCATGTTTAGAGGGGGGCAAAAAATCTGTGGTTTGCATTGAGCTATTACATTAAAGGAAAAATACTGTATCAGGAACCTCCCCCAGATTTTCTGCTCAGGGGCTTTCACCTCACCTAATCCAGCCATGGATTGGCGCTTGGCAAATGTGGTGCCAATATTCAAAAAGGGATCTAGGGGGAACCAGGGAACTACAGACCGGTAAGCTTAGCATCTGTGGTGGGCAGGCTGTTTGAAGGATATTATTCTGGAGTATCTTGGGGAAAATGACCTTATTACTCCATATCAGCATGGATTTATGATGAATCGCTCCTGCCAGACAAACCTAATCAGCTTTTATGAGGAGGTAAGTTCAAGATTGGATCAGGGGCAGTTATTGGATATCATATATCTTGACTTTTCTAAAGCATTTGATACTGTGCCACATAAAAGGCTGGTACAAAAGATGAGAATGCTTGGACTGGGGGAAAACGTGCAGATGGGGAGAATGGGCTTAATGATTGGTAGCAGAGGGTGGTTATCAATGGTACCCACTCAGATTGGGTCACTGTTACTAGTGGAGTACCACAAGGGTCAGTTCTGGGACCAATCCTCTTCAATATATATATAAATGACATTGGGTATGGATTAAACAGTAAAGTCTCAATCTTTGCAGATGATACTAAGCTGTGTAAAGTAATTAAAACGAAAGAGGACAGCAGGCAGCTAGAAACAGATTTAGATACATTGGAAGCATGGGCAAGTTAATTGCCAAACACAGATAAATGTAAGGTTATGCACATGGGAAGGAGAAATCTGTGTCATGATTGCATACTATATAAACACCTGGTAAAACAACAATGGAAAAGGACCTAAGGTTTTTAGTTAACAATAAGCTCAACTGTAATAATCAATGCTAGGCAGCAGCTTCCAAAGCAAACAAGATCATGGGGTGCATCAAGAGGGGCATAGGTGCTCATGACCAGAGCATCATTTTACCCCTGTACAAGTCACTGGTCAGATCCCTTATGGAGTACTGTGTACAGTTTTTGGCACCAGTGCTTAAGAAGGACATATCAGAACCGGAGCGCGTTCAAAGGAGGGCAACTAAGTTAATAAAATGAGTGCGGGAACTAGAGTACCCGGAAAATTGTCAACGTTATGTTTATTTAGTTTAGAAAAAAGACGCCTGAGAGGTGATCCAATAAGTCCCGGAGTGTAACCATAACCCGAGGGCATCCACTAAGGTTAGAGGAAAGGTGCTTTCTCCACCGACATAGGAGGGAATTCTTCTCTGTAAGAGCAGTGAGACTATGGAACTCGCTGCCAGAGGAGGTAGTAATGAAGGATACAGTAAAAACGTTCAAAAGTTGCCTGGATGCCTTCCTGGCATGTAATAACATTTCCAGCTATGGCTACTAGACCACTGGAAAGACATAAACAGGCTGAACTGGATGGACTAAAATCTTTATTCAGCCTTACATACATGTTACTATGAATCATCTAATGTGTCTACATGATTATACCTGAAGAAACACATATTCCCATCTTTACTATAATCTTATGGTCACTATTTCTTACTGCTTTAAACAGTGGAGAAAGTGCTGCTACCAGACCCCACATAACAATTTGTGACTCATAAGATATAAAAAATGCACCTATGCATTTCCATGCAATGATATTATCCCTACTGAATGTAGATTTCAGTGCACATTAAAACAAAGGAACAATTTACATATTCCATAACACAACGTGTCTAATCACGCAACTCTGACCTACTGCTACTTGAATTGTTATTATTAATCTACTTGCTGTGCATTTTGTGAGTAAATGTAAGTAATGTAGTTTATGCGCCAAAAAGTGTAAATTGAGCATTAAGTGCTAGACACATTAATATTGATGATGAGCTTAATTCTGTCTTGGTAGCATTATTTACTAGCCCCTAAGCCCAGAGGACCTAATTTATTAAAGTGTCTGAAGCAACAGTTATTTTGGGTGGCCTGTGCTGTCTCACAATTACCAGGTACATTTTATTTTTACAGTCTAAAGGTAGATCATGGTAGTAAAAGATTTAATTCATGAGAAAAAAGCCTGAGAATTTCACTGTTGCCGAATCACCAGATAGGAAAACAATGAAAGTCAATGGCACTTTTTTTACTCCTAAGAAAAGTAGAGAACTAGAGGATGGGGGTTCCACCTACCCCCAAAACAACCCTGTTTGTACAGAAGCACCACTTACAGAAATGAAAAAATATATAATATCAATTTTATTCATATATCAGCATTTATATTACAACAATACTATACAAACATCTTTAAAACACCATTAAAAACGTATATACACCAAGAGATATAAAGAGGAGAGGGAAGCAATGGGGGGGCAAAACCCAAAAACTTGTGGTCGCTGCTCTATAAATAACTAACAAAGCCCTCTGAATGATGACCTATGGGCTCTCTAGCCCAATGCTCATAATTAAAGGCCTGCTACACAATAACAAGACATACAAAATGTATTAATTCAAAACCATTAATAGAAATCTAAAGCTATGAGTGATATATCTCTTTTATACAGGCCATAGTATATATGTAGTAATAAATCAAGGCAACTGGACTCGATATGTGTTTCACTAGTCATCTGAGCGACTTACTCTATTTTTAGAGATGGGATCAGTTTGCCCAATGTATGGACATACATACGTTGGCCTGTCAATAGCTCCTCCGTAAGGCTTACTTTTATATGCAATAGCGTAATGCAGTCTTAGAATCCATACCAGTGGACTTTTCTGGGTAGACAACCTCTGGTATGAAACCCCTTTCATGTTGTGTGTTTCCACCACATTCACATTGCACTGGAAACGTACAAATGCAGTGCAGTATATTTTGTCTACTGCGCCAATTCTATTTTTTATTAACGTGGACCAAAACCCAAGCCAATCGTCCCAGGAATCTATAAGATTCCCGGGCCGATCGATTCCCTCCCCCCGGGGCATCCAAAATCAGGATGCCCCACTGTGTGAAACCCCCCAGGTTGCCCCATACACTTACCTTGTTCCTCAGTCCAACGGCGCATGCGCAAGCTGCGGTCGGATCCCTACTATCCCTCTAGCAGGGCGCATGCCTGTGCCAGGCATTTGTGAGTGGCCCACGCAGGCACGCTCCCTGTTAGAGGGAAGTGGGGGATGCAGCCGCAAGCCTGCTCCGAGCACGCTGATTACACAAGCATCGGTATCCGTGGCACCGGTGGCATCTGTGATCTGGGGGGTTTCACACAGAGGCCCCCCCCCCCCCCCCGATTGGAGCCAGGTGGAGGTAGTGGAAAAGGTGGCGGTGGCAGAAAATGAGAAATATCATTTCTTGAGTTCTGCCAGCCTCATGACCAGTCAGGAACAATAGACCTCATTTAAAATGTGCAACTCAAGCCTGACAAGAGCCTCAGCAGGAGGCATCAAAGACCCCACACCGATATCATTTACACCTCATGCAGCCGATGAGCTGATCCTAACACAGTGCGCAGGAATACCTTCCTGCCGATATACACGAAAGCTACAGGCTTCACAACCCTCGGGGGGAGATGAGGCGGTTCCATTCTTTCATAAGGGATTATGACATTGCTCTGCATCTTAGCCAGTTACTGAATACATTTTCATGATTTGGCAACTGTGATGAGAGATCCAGTGTGACAAGAAAGAACTCCTGTTGGGGCCCAGGTAGGAAAAGGTGTTCAGTCTCAATACTTCCAGGGTTGACTTCTGGCCTAATATAATCCTGTTAAGGGACCAGCGTTATCTCAATTGAGAGATGATGGCTGTCCCATAAGGTTGGTAGGGCTCTGTACACTAGTGTTAGGGAAAGCGTGTTGTCCCCACCAACGCCCGTGTGGAACACCTTTTCTCATTTCCCGTGTCACCCTGGGTCTGGGGGAACTGGAGGATGTCTGGGTACAATTGTGCCAAGCTGACCTCCTGTACCCTTTAGGGGTTGTGGAACATTAGATTTAGACATTGAACCAGGAGGCAGTGGTGAGTATCTGGCTGCGTTGCACTCATGCGCAACAAAGCAGACAGATGTGAAGAAGCCCATTGATTGAAATACCCGGAAAGGTAACCGATTTTGGGTCTGCCTAGGGGGTTCACACAGTGTGGCATTCCAAATCTGGAGTTAAGACTAATCTTAGTTAGTCTTTTAGACACCAGGGCTGGCATCAAAGGTGATTTAATCACATTAAAGTGGACCAAAATCCAGGATTTTGACTATCCTGGGTCTTGGTCTTTGCCCCTGGGGCACCCTGATCAGGGGGACCCTGCTGTGTGAAACCCCCAAGGGCACCAGAACAAACTCTCCTCTTCCCTGTCCAATGGCGCATGTGTGGCTGCTCATTCAATTAGCGCTCTCAGATCAGCTCATCTAATACCAGTGGATCCGAGCATGCTGGCTACTCGCGCAGGCACCGTTGGACCAGAAAAGAAGGTGAGTTTATGGCGCCCTGAGGGGTTTCACACAGTGGGGCATCCTGATTCTGACTCGGGGGGAGGGAATCGATCGGCCCGGGAGTCTGATAGATTCCCAGTCTGATCTTTGTGGATTTTGGTCCACTTAAAAGGGACCTTTTACATTTGGCTTAGGTGGCTGATGTTTTTGTTTTCAATTAGAACAATGTTCCCCACATTTCGTGGTCTTCTCATCATGCAGTCTGGGGGGTGTTTGGCTCATTTACCGAGTTACTTTTCATAGACCCAAAAACACATTCTAAATTTTCCCCCAGTAAACATTAATGGAATTCGGATTCCGTTTGTCGCAGAACAAAAACTATTGGCAGAGCTGCACCAGATAAAAATAGAGGTGTATTCGGATCATCATTGGTTGTGAATTGACAAAAACAAATACTAAGAGAACCTGAGAAAACAGGTGAAGACAAAAACTCTTTCTAGAATAGCAGCACAGGACAATGCCCCAGTTCACAAATATCCCACGCAATCCGTGGCTCTCAACTCCACTTCTTCAGGGATAAGGCATTGGACGCACTAAACCTACAAAGCCCATACTGCCCCACCTTGCACATAGTACTTGTAACCTAGCCTCTCATCTCACCACCACTTATCCATTAGATCCATAGGTTTCCACCTTTTTACTCCAAATATCCCCTAATTCCAAGTGATCAATAAGAAATGTTACCAAAATAAGTAGATCATGGGTCTTATAGATGGGTCTTATAGAAGGATGAATACATTTTTACTGTTTAGTTAATATACAGACCAGTCACCCCTCCCATTGGTGTGCCCTAACCATTGCTGCATAGCCCAGAAAACTGAAACCCAAACAGGCTTCTGGGCTATCTATGTATATTTGTTGCATTCCAGTCACATATGACTCATAAAAGTCTTTCATAAACGCTTATGAATCGCTAAGCTTGGTTTTGTGATGATGTTCAGCACAATACAACAATATATTATATTGGCTTGTACTTGTTGGCTTGCTGTAGCTGTACTGTTGACAAATTACTTTCATGCTTCTAAACCCTATATTGCCAAATATTCAATGAGTGTTTGTTGTCAATACATCCACTCCATCTTCCACCAGCCATGTTAGACCCGTCCTTAAAGCACGTAGGGAATACAGATAGCATTGCACATTGACTTTGCTTCAGTAAAAGTTCTGGAATTTAAGAAGCACTTAGTTGCTGCATTAGGGCCATTTAGGATATTTCCGCATCTCAATTGACTGAAACTCCAACCTGCTCTAGTGGCCTATTAATGACCTCCAGTCTCCAGCCAAGCTGAGGGATTCACTGTATAGGCTTTTTCTTCTGCCATACCACAATCGGACCTGAGATTCTATTTCCGATGAATAGGGATGCCTGCCAGTCATTGCCAGCTGATCCCTTGTCGGAACTGGACACATTTATTGCTCTCAGAATAAATTCCTTGGTTAAACATTTGGCTTGAAACACGAAAAAACAATAATAACGGCTATTTTATTTTTATAACCATTGTTGGCATTGTCAATGCCCTATATACTGTTTTTAGGGGGGATACTCCAAACAAAATATAACAGAATCCAGGGCACTATTTCTTCATATATGGAATCACTGCTTGAGTAAAGTGTCTAGACATGCTGTGCTCCCATAGTACAGCAATTAGTACAGCATCACTTGCTAAAAAAAGTTTATTATATATTCTCTATTTCTTTTTAAAAACAGTTTTTTGTTACACCTCATATCATATATTTACAGTAATATTATACAAAGTTATAACAGGATACTCTTGGCGTGTCTCTCATTTCCCCAACCAGTTTCACCCTCCTTTCATATGGTTTCCTCAGGGGGATGTGTTGGCACAACTTGAAACCATGTATTTTAGAAAC
Source organism: Gastrophryne carolinensis (assembly GCA_027917425.1). Taxonomy (NCBI): domain Eukaryota; kingdom Metazoa; phylum Chordata; class Amphibia; order Anura; family Microhylidae; genus Gastrophryne; species Gastrophryne carolinensis. The sequence goes on along the minus strand of CM051244.1, from coordinate 129,459,617 downwards.
GTTCAGCCAGCAAGGACATTATCCATATGGGTATTTTTTGTTGTTTGGGATAGGGCAGGCAAGCCTTTAGATCGGGTGCCAGCAGGAGAAAGATATGCCCCTCGCCAGATAGCAATGGCAGTGGGGGCTGAAGTTCCTACGAGGTAGCATTTCCCTCCCTCCGGGTCTTTCCCTGCCATGTCCGGTACCCTCCGAGCAGGGCTGTGTGCTTCGATCAGACATTATATTTTTTTTGCCAAATCCAATCTCTTTTAGATATACACCCATGTGTTGCTGTGTGCTGTAGGATAATCCTTTAAGAAGAGAAGTAGGGGATAAATGACTGTGCCACCGATAAGACTATAGTAAAGTAACCTAACATGGCTACACAGATACGCTAGGTACAGGAGCATGCTGCTGTCAGGGAGCGGTAGCCAGAGGATATTATACTGGACTGGGGTGAGACACCTTCTCTGGACACAGAAACAGTTGCAAGGAACAAATGCAATAATAAGCTTATTTTATTGTTCCAAGATCATGGTAACAAGTTAATCTCATTCATGGTCATAAGCATACAGTTCTCAGTATAGGGGTTGACAATCTTGGTCAGAGGACACAGGTACGCAATTCAGTGGCAATGTTCCAAATAAGCATCAGTCATTACTCTGATTTTCATAGGCTTACTTGAATCAGGGACAAAATTGGGGTGGGGAGATGGGGGGTGGCACCCTACATGGAGGAGACCTCTTTCTGAGGCTTTACACTTCTCTCTCTCCCAGGACAGAGATAGGACTGGACACAACAGTCTACATAAAGTGATGGGGCTTACTAAAGCTGAAGAGGTACGTCCCACTGTATAAAATTCTAAAACACCCAGTAGCGTGGGGACACCAAGCACATTGAGTTCAGGGTGATTCAATAAATATTTCCACCAAACACAGGGACTTAGCTTTTTCCATGGGATTCTTCCCAGGAATGTAATCCTTAAACACTTGGGGGCTTTTATGTGATGATCCCAGTATAAGAGAGGTTACGGTGGCAAGGGACGGGGGCCAAAGACCTACCTGCTGCTCAACCAGTGTACTTATGAAGGGCACTTATGGAGGGCAACCTAACTATAGATCGTGGAGGCCCTGTTAACACCGGTAAATTCCAGCTGGCAGATTCCACTGAGAGGAAGGTATCCTTAACTTTGGCTAGATAAACACTTAAAGGGGTCGAGGAATCCAGCATCCAGTCTCTCAGACCACTCTGGATTAACCTGTACTTTACCTTTTGTTTTGCAGGAGAGGAACTGGTATGACCCAAAGTTGCCAAGAAGACCCTGGACCACCCTGAAGACCTCCTACTGGCTACACAGGAGAGGAAAAGGAGAAGTAAAGCCATGACCCCCCTGGGCATTGTTTTCCTGGGGATACTAACTTACCCATGCAACTACCTGGTAAGTAACTCACACTCACCCCTATAGGGAAAGGACCAATACTTATCTTTAGGACTTAGGCTCCCACCTATCCTCACACTATCCTACCTTATTATATCTCTACATGGTTCCTCTAAATTACACCCCTGCTCCAGTGTGGAAGAAAACCCCAGGATGTCCGCGGTAGGGGACATCCTTAAAACGCCTACGCACCAGAACTCCCTATACTTGGGCCTTGTTGGCTTACTATGCTGCTCAAATCAGGATGCCTCACCTATGCCCACTCATTCCCACCCACCTCTTCCTATTTTCTCTGTCCATCGCTTCTCTTACCATCCCACCTCTGCCCACCTCTTTCCACTTAACCTCTGCTGAAATGATCTTTCCCTGTCTTACATTTGCCCAATCCTTCTCACTTCATTTCACCCCACCTCCGCACACCTTTGCATATACATATATACCTTTGCATATACATAAAGGAAGTTGCAACAATACGACAATGTGCCCAATAGACAAAAAAAGGTTGTGCACCCCTGATCTAGAGGATAAGGAGTGGTTCGAGGGGTTGGGTCACAAGCAGTGATGAGCTGGATCAGGGTCTATACGATTCCAAAACCCTCTGGATAGTCCCAAGTATCTGGGATTTGGTACCGAATGCTGGATACTATTGCTCCCACTATCCTGTGAACTGGTATTAGGGGTTCCTTGGACCCTGTAGGAGGTCTCTAAATGTCACTCTTCCTTTTCAATTGAATTCTTCCAAATGTGATTGCACTCCTGCCCTTGTCCCTTAGTACTCTCTTCATGACCGAGTGTAGAAAGCCACAGCCACAACATGTATGGACTATACATGGTGAGCTGCATTTCTTTCATTCATGCACAGGGGTGGACAAAGCTGGCACTGCGACCACGTTTGGAGCATGGACGTGGATAAATGGGAATGAAAGGGCACACTTTGGAAATCTATTGCATCTGCAGCGCACTTCAGGAAATGCATTAGAAGTTTTGTATACAAGCTGTTTTCTCAGAGTCAGAATTAGTGATTATTTTAAAGAAAAATCTAACTGGACAGACCTCACATCAGGGATGTCAGTAGGGGCATGAGTCTTCCCTGCTTACTTTCACCCAATCCTTTGGCACTGTTCACCTTCGCGCAGCCCAGGAGATGTCCTGCATTTTAGTCTGGAGGTGAGCATGTCCTGTGTACTAATTCAAGGCTGTCCATTATTCTATATAAATATCTCTGTTAAGTTCATAAGCTGCTATACACCTCTGGCAGACTGAGACATGGAAGAGTAGCTTTTCATCTTTAGGCACAGAGGTGGAGGTGAGTAGGGGACTCCTTTGCCTCCTATGGCACTCATGATCTGTGGTGTGTTGGGAAAGTCCACAAAAGTAGACTTTCTCTTGAAGGTTGAAGTTTAAGGCCAGTCTTGACACCTTCATCTGGTAATTAGATAATGTCCTCTGTACTCCATCATAGCAGAGAGAGAGAGCTTAGAGGCTGTGACGGGCACACGTAGCTGCATGCTCAGGGACTGAGGGACTAGATTGAAAGGTTTGGAAGAAGCCTGGACAGGTCAGCTGCTAGAGAGTCTTCTGTCCTAGCCTACAGAGCCTCCTAGCCAACATTTATTGTTATCACTCTTATTACTATATATATATAATAACTTAATATCAATAATCATTACTAGCACACTAAAATGTCTAGTTTATTCTCAGTAAGCAAAAATATGTATAATAATACACTACTGGGTCTGGGTTTAGGAAATCCCCAAGGGATTTAGATACGCTTTTGACCAAGACCACACCATCTATTTATCAAAGTATTTATAGTATACAAAGCTTAATAAAATTCACATAATAAAAATGATCCCAGCTCTCAATTGCTTATATAATATACATAATTTTGCAGTATTAACAAATTCATTCACCACATTGAGTAATTCCTTTTCTATGGCAAATATACAATGTATTGCTCCCTACTGTCTCAGTGATCAAATTAGGCCCTTATTTAACAAGGGATAGCGCCAGGTAGCGAATGGTGAGCGAACGGTAATGACGCTCACCGCCACGAGAACGCCGGCTCCCCTCCGCAATCACACATTTATCAAGCCGATCCTGCTTAGCGACTGACAGAGCGCCAGATAGCGAATCATTCATCATTATTCCAGCCTCACCCCACAGCGCCAGCGAGCGACCTTGAACAGCGACAGGTATGACCTCTCGCTACCTGGCGCTCTCCAATGCATTTCAATGGAGCAATCTTTAAATACTCTTAATTAATTGCTATTAATGTTTTTTTTTTTTTTTTTTTTTGTTTTTTTAAATGTCAAAAATTCTGTGACCACTTCGGCAATGTTAGATATTTTTTTTAAGGTAAAAAAAAAAAAAAAATGTGTGCAGAATTGATATTACAGGTCTGATATTAATGTATTCATATTACAAAATGTTTTGAAAAACATGTTTGTTTGTTTTTTTTTTAAATATGGTTGTTTGGGGGTTAAAAAACGACTTTTAAGCCATCGCCGCCAGCGCTCTGGGGTTTAAACAAGCATTTCACAGCACGAGAATTTTTTGAGCGTGATTTGTTAATGAATATGCTGGGAGCCGTTCGCTATGGCCATTCGCTGTCATGCGCTCCCATACAGCGCGGAACCTGTCAAACAGCGACTCCTAACCCCGTATTCAACATTACCGCACACCGACTGAGTCGCTGTCAACAGCCGAACAACGGGCAAGCACAGCGAATACTAGCGTGCGCTGTGAAAATACCGCTACTGTCGCTCATCTGTCGCTACCTGGCGCTATTAATGAATCGGCCTCCCCGTTTCACTGGTCCTTCACGGTTGGACAGACATGTTTCGCCTGTTAGATATTGGCTTCCTCTGTGCCCTTGATTAAAGGAAATCCTGGGTGCTATTTGCATTTCACCATCATATTACATAGTGTGGTCATCTTATTGTATCCTGTAAAGGTGTCTATTATACCTCAGAGAAGTATGGCTCATTCACCCTTATGGTATGGAGTCAAGGACAGCTGGCCCTGATCAATTTCTGTATTGACCCTACGGTGTCATGGGCGCTGTGTGTCCTCCAGATTGCTCCCAGATTTTATATTGCTTTAAAAATGCGCAGTCGTGCTGGGATGCAGTTGTGGCGTCATATGTTTCCCCCGGCTTCAATAAGGTACATCGGCCCTCTGGGGCTCTCCAAGTCCTTTCTGCTCGTCGGTCTAGGGGTACCAATCTTAGAATGAATAAATGAATGAATGATGATGAACAGTGATTGTGTCAGAGAACAGAGCAGGGTCTGCAGAATTCTCAGCACTGAAACATGTTTCTTAATGTGAGGCAGTAGATGTCCTTCTGAAAGCTCTAGGAAGACAATATTTTACACTTTCTCAAAAACTGTATACCGTATATACTCGAGCATAAGCCGAGTTTTTCAGCCCACTTTTTGGGCTGAAAAAAGCCGCCTCTGCTTATACTCGAGTCTAGGGGGCGGACTGCCAGGGAAGGCCGCAACCCTGAACCCAACAGATGCTGGAGTGTGAGGGGCGGCCGCTGCGGGTCCCTGCTGTACCCGCTGCTGCCGCTGCCGCCGCCGCTGCCGCCGCCGCTCTCATACACACAAACACGCACACACATTCACACACTGACCGGCACTTCCAGGCTGCTGCGCGCTGGTCGTCAATGGGCGCCGGCCATATGGGGCACGCCCACCGACGACCAGCGCGCAACAGCCAGGAAGTGCTGGTGTGTGTATGAGAACGGCGGCGGCTGCCAGGCGGAGCTGAATGGAGGGTGTTGTGTGCCGAGCGACCGGCAGGAGGAGCAGGGGAGGGGGACCCCGCTGCCCCTCTGCAGGGTAACCTCGGCCAAACCCTGACCCCGACACCTGCGCGTCTGAGAGCGGCGGCGGCGGCAGCAGCAGCAGCGGGTACCCACAGTGTGTGTGTGTGTGTGTCTCTTTCTGTGTGTGTGTGTGTGTGTGTGTGTGTGTGTGTGTGTCTGTGTCTTTTTCTGTGTGTGTGTCTCTTTCTGTGTGTGTGTCCCTTTCTGTGTGTGTGTGTGTGTCTCTCTTTCTGTGTCAACTCCAATTCCAATTGAAAAAAGCCGCCTCGGCTTATACTCGAGTCAATAACTTGTTCCATTTTTTTGTGGTAAAATTAGGTGCCTCGGCTTATATTCGGGTCGGCCTATACTCGAGTATATACGGTATGTATTTATTAGCTTGAGATATTTAGAGACATACTGCAAAATACACTGCGTATACAGAAAGTAAGGGGATGGCATAGCTGAAGACTGCAGATTGAAGAAAGCATACATTTAAGTGCGCTCACACACAGATCTTTATTCTAAGGGGAAAAGTATATATTAGCCTGTTTTGCTGTTCAAAACCAGACAGGTAGCCATTGGGGGTATAGCAAAGGTTACGTTATTGCTTTCCACATTTCTTGCTTGCAGTGTTATTGATTTTTTTTTTTTACCATTGAAAAAGCTTATGGAGAGAAATAAACACTATATACAGGTTTACAATGCAGAAGCTTCTTGTCCAGCTTTTAGCCTGATATCTGTGAGAGTCTTAAAGCAGACCAACACCCATGTGGCGCAGGGGTTATTCCCTGCTACTATAAGACAGTCTGGGGGGGGGCATCCAGAATGGTGGAGCCCACCCGCACATATCCCCTCTGAACGCCTGTAAAGCTTGCCTTAATCTCAGTCCTCCGCCGGGAATCCAGCACCTTGATTGGTGGTCTGCACTCACATGAGATGGACATTCTGGTGGCTGGAACAATGACAGTGCTCACTACCCACGTGACAATCAGGTGGCCAATCACCGCGCTGGATTTCGAGTAGAGGAATGAGGTTAAGGTAAGCTTTACGAATGTTCTGGGGGGGGGGTTATGTGCAGAGGAGCCCCCCACCCTGTTCCCTGCCGCTATAAGACAGTCTGGAGGGGGGGCATCCAGAATGGTGGAGCCCACCCGCACATATCCCCTCTGAACGCCTGTAAAGCTTACCTTAACCTCAGTCCTCCGCCAGGAAACCAGCACCTTGATTGGCCATCTGACACTCACATGGGATGGACATTCTGGTGGCTGGAACAATGACAGTGCTCACTACTCATGTGACAACCAGGTGGCCAATCACTGCGCTGGATTCCCAGTGGAGGACTGAGGATAATATAAGCTTTACGGGTGTTTGGAGGGGTTATGTGCAGAGCAGCCCTCCAGACATAAAGCGGTGGGGACCAACACCCACTCTGAACGAGTGTTGATCCACTTTAAGTACTTCAAACAACACAGTAATGAATGAAAAGACCATTGCCACCATGCAACAAATATTTTATTCTGAATAATTTACATCTGACATTGACTTACCTTTGCCAACAAAGACTTCTAGCAGGATCACAATCATTTAAATATTTGTTATGGGAACTTAAGGTAGCTGTATCCTTGAAATTGTCTAACATTAAAACTCTGTATTACCATGCTTGGCAGAAAGAGTCAGGGTTACTTTTGCATCCTGTTTGAAAAAAAAAAAACATCCTACCAAGCTTAATGGGTTTTTTTTAATCCGGAAGAAATAAAAAACAAGTGATTTTTTGAATGTACCATTAAACCTTTTCAGGAGGAACTGCTAACTCTAACTAATCAACCTCCAAGGCAGCCATATTCAGATCCTTCCTGCATGAAGGGAAAGCATTAGAAGGATTTTTAATATTTTCTTTACATAGTAAAAAACTGTAGGTAAAATCTGCATGCATATTTGACATCCTTCGAGGTTTTGGTATCTTTCATAAATAAAAAAATGTAGTGGGATGATCAAACCCCACTCCTCTCAAACCTCTGCTTCAGGGTCTATCTAGGCAAAATAAATCTCCATTCACCGGTGACCACTGTGACCTATGCTCCCCCTTGCATCATTACATCATACAGTAACTCAAGCATACCCACTTCATTAGCTGTAATGGATGTGCCAGGCCTCAGCAATTTTGCGAATGTGAGTGCTGTGTGCAGGGGAGTCAAATGCAGATAGACATTTGTGGTGTAACAGGGCATGAATGCAGTAAGAGAAGGCCACCTTACATGGTAAATAACATAGACAGGAAATAGAAGTAGTAGAGTTCATCTCAATATAGAGGAAACACAACATACAGCATAGAATGTACAACAGAGGCTACACATAGATATATGTAACACCGCCATCTACTTAAAGGAAATGGCAAGCTGCTCTGAGAATTAAATAGTGTGGGAGGCCCCAAAGTCTCATCTAAGGCCCTTATTTAACAAGGGATAGCGCCAGGTAGCGAATGGTGAGCGAACGGTAATGACGGTTACCGCCACAAGTACGCCGGCTCCCCTCCGCAATCACACATTTATCAAGCCTATCCTGCTTAGCGACTGACAGAGCGCCAGATAGCGAATCATTCATCATTATTCCAGCCTCACCCCACAGCGCCAGCGAGCGACCTTGAACAGCGACAGGTATGACCTCTCGCTACCTGGCGCTCTCCAATGCATTTCAATGGAACAATCTTTAAATATTCTTAATTAATTGCTATTAATTTATTTTTTATTTTTTTTTTAAATGTCAAAAATTCTGTGACCACTTCTGCAATGTTAGATATATTTTTTAAGGTAAAAAAAAAAAAAAATGTGCAGAATTGATATTACAGGTCTGATATTAATGTATTCATATTACAAAATGTTTTGAAAAACATGTTTTTTTTTTTTCAAAAAATATGGTTGTTTGGGGGTTAAAAAACTACTTTTAACCCATCGCCGCCAGCGCTCTGGGGTTTAAACAAGCATTTCACTGCGCGAGATTTTTTTGAGCGTGATTTGTTAATGAATATGCTGGGAGCCGGTCGCTATGGCCATTCGCTGTCATGCGCTCCCATACAGCGCGGAACCTGTCAAATAGCGACTCCTCACCCAATATTCAACATTACGGCAAACCGACTGAGTCGCTATCAACTACAGAACAACGGGCAAGCACAGCGACTACTAGCGGGCGCTCTGAAAATGCCGCTACTGTCGCTCATCTGTCGCTACCTGGCACCAAACATGTCTAGCTATGTGGAAAGACAGAGATTTGGTTGCATATATCTGCAGATACATGTGGAAGCCACACCGCCCCGACAAGGCACTTTTTGTTTAGTGTGGTCTCTTCTCTATATATATGAGCCCCATAATAGGGACATGTACTGCAGCTAGTAAAATACAGAGCTACTTACTGGGAGCTGCCATTATGGACCTCCCCATGTGGAGAGTTTTAAAGGGAGGCTGGCAGCTTCCCAGGTGAGTAGCTCTGAAATATTTGATTGAATTGCATGTCCCAACTTTGGGGACTCATAAATAGGAGTAGGGACACCACCAAAAGGGGCGCCTTAATGTGGCGTGGGGTTTAACACATGCAATTGCAATTGTATGCAAACGAAGGCACCTAGTTTTTGTACAAGAATCAGATGCCTGTTTGCTGATTATTATATAGTGATGAGAGGGTTAAACTGGGCTGTAAATTGGTTCCCAGGCCCTAAATAATAATTTTATGTCCTGATGAAGTGGCTGGGCACATAGCCACGGAACGCGTGGCATTGAATCCAATCTCCTGTTTTGGGGGATGGCGGGGCACCATCTGTATGGGCTTCACATTGTAGGTGATCTTTATATATAAATGCAATATTTGCACATTATAAACTACTTTTAACACATCGCCGCCAACGCTCAGGGGTTTAAACATGCATTTCACAACGCGAGAATATTTTGAGCGTGATTTTTTGATGAATATGGTGGGAGCCGGTCGCTCTGACCAGTCGCTATCATGCGCACCCATACATCGCGGAACCTGTCAAATAGCGACTCGTCACCCCGTATTCAACATTACTGCACACCGACTCTATCAACAACCGAACAATCTAATCTATCTAACACTCTATCGCTATCAACAACCAAACAATGGCCAAGCACAGCGACTACTAGCGGGCACTGTGAAAATACTGCTACAGTCGCTCAACTGTCGCTACCTGCCGCTATTAATGAATTGGCCTCCCCGTGTCCCTCTCAGCTCCCTGTACCCAGCCCCACTGTACCCACAAGCCAAGGAACCCCAGCCCCCAATGCTATAGGTCCTCAGCAAGGATGTCTTGGGCCAGCCAGGGGCTGGTAAAATCCAGGGCTGATTTTTGGCACCAGTCAGCCACTGCTGGGAAGCCACCAGAGATTTTCAAGCAAGCCCCTGGAAAGAAAAAAGTCTGCAAGCTACAGACCAAACCTGGAGAAAAACCCTGATGGCAAGTAAGTTCAAATGAGTTCAAAAGGTGTCAGGGGGGCACTTATCCGGCATGCTGGGGATACCCCTGTCTGATTACTTCTTACTGGAGGTGAGCCAGATCCTGTGCTAAAGGGCCTTGGGGCTAATATGCTGCCATGGCCATAGGCCTCTGAGCCGGCTGGTAACCTCAAGGGGCGGGGCGTGTTTTTTATTTTTTTAAGTGATAAACATCCCAATAATAAAGCAAATTTTCCCCCTATGGTTTTTTTTTATCTGGCATTCAAGTTCCACATTATGAATACACACGACTATTAGGCTGAACAGAGGTCTGTTTGGCTCATCACTACTCAGCACCTACAACAATGTCACTCGGCACCTGCTGAGCTCCGAGAAGCCTCCATACTCTGCTAAATGTGCTTTGGTGATAGTTAAAGGCTCACATGGGACAGTCGGCTAGAAAGAAGATACCCATCCCTGCATCATGTGTCTTGGTAAGAATAGTGGGCAGATGATTCACAGGGCTGTTTGACAACATGATTCAAAGGCCTCTTTGATCCTTCGTAACCTGGAACATCATCTCTCTGTGTCTTGTTTTGGCATAGGCACCAAACTGTAGCACATAAAGACTGTGAAGCTATTGTGTGTGCAGCGTTTTATCCCTCCAGTCCTGTTCATTCTCCAAAGGGATCATTAAAGAAACTGTTTCGACATTTACGTTTTTACATTGTAAGATTGTAATCTGTTTGATTTAAAAAAAAAATGTAGGTGACGTTTTTGTTTTTGTCTGTTTAAAGTGCGCACTGTCTCTCCGTCACTATATTTGCACATGTACCAACACAACTTATCATTTTACAGTACCTCAAAGTCTTATGGCTAATTTTTTTTTTTATTCTTTATTTGGTTCATTTTCGAAGATCGGGGAAGGTGGAGGGGTTAGGAAAGATTAAAGCTGGGTTATAGAAGGAATAGAAAAGGAGAGAGCGCAACAAGGTTAGGTGAGAGAAGGTAAAGGAAGGCTTTAGGTTGATTAATACCCCCATGGCTTCCATTTATGGATGTCCCATCTGTTAAAATACCCTAAAGTGCCTAAAACTCACGGATCTGTGCCTTTGCAGCACTCTTGTGCCATTGTCATGCTGCTTTTGCATCACTTGCATGCCCCACATGACCACTGGTGGCCAATGGGGTGTTCCAGATATGCCTGTGTGGGTCCACGTGTGGTCACCCTATGCCACATCCCAGAGGACATAACAGCTGAGTATCATTAGCCGATTTCCACCTTGCTAGGACATTCTAATAGGAGGTCAGAGTACAAGAGGTCCTAAGGTTGTTTTTGATCTTTGAAACACTGGCGTGTTCCACCTAGCCCTCGTGCCATCTCTGAACCTTTTTAGAGTATTAGAGTGATACACACCTTTTCCAAGCAGAACACCATCTGATGGGGGACAGGAAAAAGCTACATACGTGTGTGACACCTGACCTGATTCTCAAAGTGTCTTTAGTTGTAGAGGCAATCCAAATTAAATTTCCCTTGTGCTATTGTAAAAATCCAACTAAAGTGTGGACTGGAGGTCAAGCAATGAACCAAAAACTACTGAAATGATGATTCAGAGGAGATGTAGGCCTTGAGTCAAGAAGGCTGGTAAAAGCAAAGATATTTCATCTCGTAGTGCATGCTCCACCACCTCGAGGACCAGTCACCAAGTGTAATGCTCACACTCTTACCAGATAAATAATGGAGACAGCGCCTTAATTCGCCCCTCGGGTTTCAAATCTCTTAATATTCCAGTACTCTCAAATTGTTAAACATATAGCGAGCTTGTTCAACTCAAAACGTGATGTTGGAGGTACAATAAGCTTGATTGGTTCATGCAAAGCAACAAAGAGGAAAAAATAGTGCAATACGTAATAATGGTGGTCAGCAATTCTCACCGCCAGTACTGCCCAAAGAACAAAGCACGTCCAGTTCTCCAGTGTATGATGGCCTGAAATCCATCAATTGGATTACTGGCCATGGCCATCATACACTGGAGAACTGGACGTGCTTTGTTCTTTGGGCAGTACTGGCGGTGAGAATTGCTGACCACCATCATGTATTGAAAGCTTTTTCTGATTTTATCTTTGTGAGTGCAATTTATTAAATAGAGGTGTTTAAACATTTGTGGAACGTATTGCACTATTTTCTCCTCTTTGTTGCTTTGCATGAACCAATCGAGCTTATTGTACCTCCAACATCACGTTTTGAGTTGAACAAGCTCGCTATATGTTTAACAATTTGAGAGTACTGGAAAATGAAGAGATTTGAAACCCGAGGGGCTAATTAAGGCGCTGTCTCCATTATTTATCTGGTAAGAGTGTGAGCATGTGACTGGTCCTCGAGGTGGTGGAGCATGCACTACGAGATGAAATATCTTTGCAGATGACTCTTCACTAATAAGCTCTGTGCAGATTCTGTTTGTATTTGGTTATTACGAAGGAAGAAGGACTTTTATTTGCACGTTGAGCTCTTTGCTTTATTGTTAAGGCAGTATTTTTTTGTATTAAGGCTGATGGGTTATTTAATAATCTTGAAGCCGTTCCTAAAGTGACGGTAACGATTGTGGGTATCTCTCAACCCACTAGTGAAAACGACCCTCCCAATAAATATGGATAATACTGAGAGAAATTAAAAAAAAAAAAAAAAGGGAGGTGGATAGGAAATTCTAGTTTTGTAATTGTGCTCCCATGAAGACGGGGGCACACTACAACATTTAGGGCTGGTATGGGAGGTGGGCCCACATATAGTGACTACTACAACAAAAAAGGACAGGGGCTACTGGGCCTCCCCTAGTTGGTCCCAGCAAGGACCCGGGGCACCACCACCCTAAAACCTCTCCCGTCGTTCCTAAAGTGGCACAAACCGGACCCAGTTAGATACTTCCTGGGGCATCCTGCTTTGAGATGTCTTGCTGTGTGGAACCCCCCAGGTTACCAGTTATACATACATCACTGACAATAGAGCATGCACAGATGCAGGATGGAGATTGACGCCAGGATAAAAGACAAAGGCCCTTATTTAACAAGGGATAGCGCCAGGTAGCGACTGGTGAGCGAACGGTAATGACGGTCACCGCCACGAGAACGCCGGCTCCCCACCACAATCACACATTTATCAAGCCGATCCTGCTTAGCGACTGAGAGAGCGCCAGATAGCGACTCATTCATCATTATTCCAGCCTCAGCCCACAGCGCCAGCGTCCGACCTTCAACAGCGACAGGTATGACCTCTCGCTACCTGGCGCTCTCCAATGCATTTCAATGGAACAATCTTTAAATATTCATAATTAATTGTTAATAATTATTTTTTTTTTTTTCAATGTGAAAATTTCTGTTACCACTTCTGCCATGTTAGATATTTTTTTTAAGGTAAAAAAAAAAAAAAAAAAATTTGTGCAGAATTGATATTACAGGTCTGATATTAATGTATTCATATTACAAAATGTTTTTATAAACTTGTTTTTTTTGGTTTCAAAAAATATGGTTGTTTGTTCGCCGCCAGCGCTCTGGGGTTTAAACATGCATTTCACAGCACGAGAATTTTTTGAGCGTGATTTTTTAATGAATATGGTGGGAGCCATTCGCTAGGGCCATTCGCTATCATGCGCTCCCATACAGCGCGGAACCTGTCAAATAGCGACTCCTCACCCAATATTCAACATTACCGCACACCGACTGAGCCGCTGTCAACAACCGAACAACGGCCAAGCACAGCGACTACTAGCGGGCGCTCTGAAAGTGCCGCTACAGTCGCTCAACTGTCGCTACCTGCTGCTATTAATGAATCGGCCTCATACATCACTGACAATAGAGCATGCACAGATGCAGGACGGAGATTGACAAACTGTGTTCCACATAGGAACGCAGCGGTGCTGATATCAGTGCAAAATCACCTGGAGCATACTGGCAGGATCAGAGTCATTACTATTGGCTAATCCAACACATAAGAGCTGGATATCTGGTCATTATCATCAGATGTGATTGGAACCAATGGAGGAACAACATCGACCTGTGGCCATGGCTAATCATACGCCTTTTGAACCCCCGCTGGGGATATCTCCATAGAGGAAGGTGTCTGTGCGATTCAGTGCGGTAGCATACTCCTACGTCGATATTTATATCTATATTCATAATGCACTTCAGTTATTTGTCCCTTTTTTGGTTTTTACTTATAAATAACCCACCTTTAAAAAAAAATCTATATATATATATATATATATATTTGTAGCCCGTTCAATAATGGCGTTTTTTTATTAAATGTTAAAGAAACTATGCAAATTACAAGTAAAAAATTTTATTTTATTTTTTTTTTTTTGATTTGTGATGACAAATAAAGAACCTTTATAAAAATAAATTATTAAATAATAATATTAATATAAAATTAATAAATTAATAAAAAAGTATTGCAGTCCACGGTTCTTTGATGTAAATGATGGTTCCTTGTCACCATATGCATAGAATCAATATGAGAGCCCTGTGAGCAAAAGAAACAAATAAATGTAAATTTATAAATAAAAGTGTTATCATTTGAACTGAATATCAATAGGATACTACTGTATAATTGTAGATTACGCTGATGAAGTCAGTTAAAACCAATTAAATGCATCAGCAGCAATGAATTCTCTGACGTGGTGAGTATTTGCTGTCATTTTTGGGGGTTATTTAAGAAAGGATAGCGCCAGGTAGCGCCTCGTAGCGTCTGGTGAACGCCGGGCACTGTACGCAAAACCACAGTTATGAAAGCGATTCTGGTGAGCGACTGTAACAGCGCCATGTAGTGTCACATGTATTACTACAGGCGGCTCAGTGTGAATAGAGCCGGCGCTCTAGCTTCCAGAGCGCCATGTAGTACCTGTCGCTCAGTGTCGCTCTCCCATACATTTCAATGGGGCTTCATTAGTTGTGTATAAAGCGTATTTGGCAATTTACATTTTTTTTTGCTCAAATCATTGTGTGACTTCTCCTGGCTGCAAACAAACACTTTTATACATTTTTTGGACTTTTTATATTTTTATGCAGAATTCTATTTACAGGTTTGGCACTAAAGTGTCATTCTCCCAGTGTTAAAACAATATCATTCCCTTTGTTACAGGTGGAAATGTGTTCAAAACCAGACTTTAATCACATAGTGTCTGGCACTCTATGCTATAGCGCCCAGCTTTAGAGCGCCGACGCTGTGTGTGTGTAGTTGTTTGTTAAAATGGTGTGGAGTGCCGAGTGCCGGATGCACTGAGCTGGCGCTACCTCACGCTCGCTGCAGGGTTGTGCTGTTGTTAGAGTGCCCAACACATATCATATTCATCAATGCCGGCCAGGTTCCCATCTAAAAATTAATGACCTATTGGACCCAAAACAGCACGGCTTTACTGAGGGCAGATCATGTCAGACCAATCTTATTGATTTCTCTGACAATGTCACTAAAGTGTTAGATGAAGGTGGTGCTGTGGATATCGCCTATCTGGATTTTAGCAAATCTATAAAGAAATACCCTAATAAACTATAACTGTATCGGGTGCTGTAACCAAGCATCTCGGTCGCTGTAGTAACATAGAAACATAGAAGGTTGACGGCAGAAGGAGACCATACGGTCCATCTAGTCTGCCCTTATGTATATACTGTATGTTCTCTTTATCTTAGGATAGATGTGTGCTTATCCCAGGCATGTTTAAATTCAGTGACTGTTGATTTTTCAACTACCTCTGCTGGACATTCATCATTGCTGCACAGCGACTGAGTCGCTAAGAACTAGCGACCCACGGCCGAGTACAGTGACTACTAGCGGGCGCTCTGAAAATGCCTGCTACAGACGCTCATCTGTCGCTACCTGGCGTTAGTGATGAATCAGCCTGCTAGTTAATTGTGCATTACCACCAGCGCCCTCTAGAGGAATGTTCATACAATCCGTTTTTAATGTATTTTAACCTGTGTAGTGTTTAGATGAATTAATAAAAGTGATTATTGTTATCATTTAAACGGAGTGGTGCAGATTGTGTCTTGGGGTTGGGGGTTGTGTGGAAGCCTCTTTATATGTGAAAAAAATAAAGAAATTAAGACCTGAAAAATTCTTGATCCGCCCTGACATTGGCATAGGAACAGTTAGCAATAGTAGCAGCGCAATGAGGAGCTCCACGCCGTCCCTTGTACTTGTGGCAGGGTTAATGTGAGGGCAGCTGGAACCCCCGCTGCAAATTCCAAAACAGAGAAACTTCTCAAAGCCCAAACCTTAAATATTACAGCAAGCAATCTGGCTGTCACTGGCAGCCTCTTATTACAAGAGCTCAGTGCTCGGTAATAGCAGGTAACAGCGCTGGAGAAGGCAGAGAACCGGGGGGAGCAGAGGAAGACCAGGCATCATTTTTTTTCCCTCTCCTAAGAAATCCATTATATCACATTAAAAACATTTTATCTTGTTAGCAATTTTCCATGGTGCTTTACAGGGTGACCGCTTGGCATCAGAATCTAGGTAATAAGATAGAAAAGTCTCCTTTTTAGATGGCTTTGAATATCATTTTAAGGCACTGTGAAACCAATACAGGAGTTTTAGACAGCATTAGGGAACTTTATTTTTCCCAGAACGACATTTCGTAAAAGTAACAGCAGAACGTTACAGGGGTTTCAAGGAAAAGATCTTATTTGTTGACAGGAGAACAGCAGCATAGAAATAGCCGAAGATCCCCCACCCCTATTATATTTCCCAACCATTCTTTCACATTTGGACTAAATTCCCCTGGAAAATCTTGACATCCCTTGCTTACCCCAGGTGACACAGAGGCCTGATTCTATGGCAGGCATGTATAGAGCCTTATTCATTACTAACGCCAGGTAGCGACAGATGAGCGTCTGTAGCTGGCATTTTCAGAGCGCCCGCTAGTAGTCGCAGTGCTCGGCCATGGGTCGCTACTTTATAGCGACTCAGCCGCTGTTCAGTTATGTTGATTACGGGGAGGCCGATTCATTAACAGCGGCAGGTAGCGACAGTTGAGCGACTGTAGCAGGCATTTTCAGAGCGCCCGCTAGTAGTCGCAGTACTCAGCCGTGAGTCGCTAGTTTATAGCGACTCGGGCCCTTATTTATGAAGGAATAGCGACAGGTAGCGACTGGTGAGCGTCCGGTAATGACGGGCCCCGCCACGAGAACGCCGGCTCCCCACCACAATCACACATTTATCAATCCTGCTTAGCGACTGAGATAGCGCCATATAGCGACTCATTCATCATTATTCCGCGCCACCGTCCGACCTTGAACAGCGACAGGTATGACCTCTCGCTACCTGGCATGCTCCGATGCATTTCAATGGAACAATCTTTAAATATTCATAATTAATTGTTACTAATGTTTTTTTTTTTTTTTTTTTTTAAATGTGAAAAATTCTGTTACCACTTCTGCCACTTCTGCCAGTCTGCTGGAAAACAGACTTTAAACACACCGCCTCCTGCGCTCTGGGCTTCAGATAAGTATTTTTCAGCGCCAGAGATTTGTGAGGCTGTTTTTTTGCTGAATATGGTTTGAGTCGGTCGCTATGAACAGTCGCTAACATGCGCTCCCATACAGCGCTGTACTGGTCAAATAGCGACTCCTCACAATGTATTCAACATAACTGAACAGTGACTGAGTCACTATAAAGTAGCGACCCCACGGCTGAGCACAGCGACTACTAGCGGGCGCTCTGAAAATGCTGCTACAGACGCTTATCTGTCGCTACCTGCCGCTAGTAATGAATCAGCCTCGGGGAGGCCGATTCATTAATAGCGACATGTAGCAACAGTTGAGCGACTGTAGCGGTATTTTCACAGCGCCCGCTAGTAGTCGCTGTGCTTGGCCGTTGTTCGTTTGTTGACAGCGACAGTCGGTGTGGGGTAATGTTGAATACAACGTTACGAGTCGCTATTTGACAGGTTTCCGCGCTGTATGGGAGCGCATGATAGCGACTGGTCAGAGCGACCGGCTCCCACTATATTCATTAAAAAATCACGCTCAAAAAATTCTCGCACTGTAAAATGCATGTTTAAACCCCAGAGTGCTGGCGGCGATGGGTTACAAGTAGTTTTTTAACCCCCAAACCACCATATTTTTGGAAACCAAAAAAAACTAGTTTTTAAAATAATTTAGTAATATGATTACATTAATATCAGACCTGTAATATCAATTCTGTACAATTTTTTTTCCCTTAAAAAATTATCTAAAAGGGCAGAAGTGGTCACAGAATTTTTCACATTAAAAAAAAAAAAAAAAAAAAAAAATAACAATTAATTATTAATATTTAAAGAGTGTTCCATTGAAATGCATTGGAGAGCGCCAGGTAGCGAGAGGTCATACCTGTCGCTGTTCAAGGTCGGACGCTGGCGCTGTGGGCTGAGGCTGGAATAATAATGAATGAGTGGCTATATGGCGCTATCTCAGTCGCTAAGCAGGATTGGCTTGATAAATGTGTGATTGTGGTGGGGAGCCGACGTTCTCGTGGCGGGGCCCGTCATTACCGGCCGCTCACCAGTCGCTATCTGGCGCTATTCCTTCATAAATAAGGGCCTTGGAGTTGTTGTTTTCAATGTATTGTAGCCGCTGCCTATCTCAGCTGTAGGAAATGGGTAACTCATAGGCTCTCAAGCAGTGCTCGGACCGGCGATGTCCCAGGTAAGAGTAAACGCTATTGTGCCGGAGAACATAATCTGCAAATAGAGCGTTGGAAAGGATCGTTTTTCAAAATACTTCCCTGTCACTTTTGAACTTGAGAGACAATGCAAAATGGATGTCGCCTCTGGGCCTTAATTTAACAGGGGAAAGGTGAAGCCTCTTAGAGATAGTTAAAAGGTCAGTGGTGTCCTAGCGTCCTAGCATCGTGTTACAAGCGGCGCGGTACATGTCCTGTCGCTGCATGCGTTATACATGGGTGGGTATTGGGCTGCCCGTGTTTCTCTGATGGCTTCATCTAGACCATGGCTGAGTGTTTAGGAGGCACCGAGTCAATGAGATGCCTTGTTGCTATCGATATATGGTTGAGTGGCGGGAGGGACAGGCTGCTTTTAAGGCTCTTTATTGTTCTTTGGCCCTGAGGGGATGGGCTGGAGATCACAAGGGGGTATCACTCATCAGGCGTGCTGGGTCTCCAGTGACACGCTACTGGCAGTGCAATTAATCTGATATGACAAGTGACAATCTGTTATGTTTTGTGTCTAATGCAAACATACAAATGTTTGCAAGGAGCTTAGGGGCTGGATATGACAGCTCCCATCATTTTTATTACCTTTTCCAGCGCCACACACTGCATTCACAACGTGCGGGCTGGGGGGTAGGAGCTTCAAAAAAAAAAAAAAAAAGGATATAGTTTTCCAACTTACTAAGGCCCTTATTTAAGAAGGGATAGCATCAGGTAGTGGCTGGTTAATGAGAGGTAGCGACAGGTAGCGACTGGTGAACGCCGGACACGGCACGCAATTACACATTTATCAAGCAGAAGTGTCTTCTGACTGTGCTGCTCTGCATTCTGGGATTGCTGCGCTTTTCCTGACCCCAGCTCTGCTCTGTCTGTGCAAAGCTCAGCCCCATTCCTCTCCTCAGTATGTGATGCTTCTGAGGCAAGATGGCGGTGCCCATATCCTAGAGTCCTGAACCAACTAAAAAAGTGACTAAAAACGTAAAATATATTAATTTTAGATGCTGGGGAATAGTTTTTTAAAGGTTTGGGCTTTTCATTAAATCATGCTGATGGTCCGGTTTAAGAAAAATCTCTCCTAGGGAGCCCAACGTTGGGCTTAAAATCTCACCCTTCTGTGGTCCTACCAAATGCAGCCTTCTCAACCTGTTTCTTTGCCAGAAACCAACTGGGTTCCCAAACTCCACTGCCATCGGCAGTCACCTGAGCACTTGCTAACCAATAATCCAAATTGGGGTAGGGGTTAAGTGGGCCTACTTTAAAGCGATCCTATACCCTATCCTATACCCATGCCCCATACCCATGCCCCTATTATGGGAAGGAGCCAGGTGGTGCAGCACATTGCTTTATTGAGGAGTGGAGAAGCACACCCTGGGGGGGGGGGGCACCATTCTATAGTACACCCCTGTACCTCCTCATTTTTGAGTCACGTTACTGCCGGTGACCAATCTGGATTTCCCAATGGGCTTGCACATACACCTGAATAGTTCCCAATGGTCACCTGCCATTTGGTGCCATACGCCTTGAATAAAGAAATGGCGACTTGAGTATAGAGCTACTTTAAGGGGCTTCTTTGAGGACAGTGTCTGGGGACCACCAGTACAACTGATTTTGGGAGCCCACCCCTCACTTAGATGCAAGTATTTCTAACTTATTTATAGGGCCAATGCACAGAAACATTATGCCAAACTGTTATAGCAGGCTATATAAAAAAAGATTAGCACAGACCTCCCTCTCTGGGGGTTAAAACCCTTACATTTTCTTTAAATGGTGTGGGGTGCCCCCCCAAAGTAAAACCAGCTCGGGCACCAGATATGGAGACTGGTAGACCAGGGTGCGGAGGCAGAGTGGGTGGCCCCTGTCGTTGAAGGCAACCAGGCTGCATAGCCCATGTGGACCACAGGGATATTCTGTGCCCCCCTGGGCTTTGGGGATGCAGCTAATGGAGCAGGGGTTATGGCAGGGCACCCACTTGTGGAAGGTGACTTGCCAGCCCCTTCTGCCCTGTGAACTGGTATAGGGGTCTCAAGGATCCCTTACCAGTTCAGAAAGAGTTAAATGTAAAAATGTCTCCTTTATTTTTTACTTGCCTCCTTCTATCACCGATCCTGATGTCCCACGCCAGGCTGATCTATGCCGCCTGACAGCCGGTAGTGATCGGCAGAATCTGGGTGCTGGGGCAGAGGATCAGAGTCCCCTGCCACCACAGCCAACTCCAGCTTCCGCTCTCACACCTGCTGCGAGGAGCAGCCTATTATAATGGCTAAGTGACATGACGTCATCTCACTCGCTGCGCGGGGCAAGGGACGTGCATACTCATACACATACCTGCTGAAGACCCTGGGGGGGGGGGGGTTGGACTGGAGACCTCCAGGGACAGAGGTGAGTGTTTATTTTATCTGTCCGCAAACAGGGGAAACAACAGGCACGTGAAATGTATGTGTTTGACCGGACATGCAGATACTTGAATTTCCATATATATATATATGGGAAAATCCATATGCTAGATAGTGAGAGGAGGGGTCACTTATACCCTCTAAAAAATCCCTGGTTTTCTTCTCCTAGTAGAAAATGTATCCAGGTTATTGAGCATTCCACTTTTACAGGGGTGGATTTGCTCCCTTCCCGTAGATAGCAAATTTATGTGGATTTTTTTTTCGCAATATGTCTCCTTTAATTGGTCAGCTTCTGTATTTAAGGATTGGGAAATTATTCCTGAATTACTTATGATACATACTGACCTCTGGTTTAGATGTATTCAAATTTTCTTCTAAATTTTTCACAGATATATTTGGTTTCTGGTCCCCTGACCTTATGTTTACTACTATTTGGCTACTTAATGGGGCTAGGGTTCTCTTATAAGCTGTCAATTAGAACATTCATTTTTGGTTTGACTTTTTCTCTCTCTACCATTTATTCTATTCTGGAACCTGGCTTCCTAAGGGCCTTGTTTCCCTGGAACACCTTGTTATAGCAGGCTGTCCTGATATCTCCAACAAGAGGAAAAGCAAGCAGGATGCTCGGCTGCATATCTCGAGGCATCACCAGTAGGAAGAGGGAGGTTGTGATGCCGCTGTATAGAGCCCTGGTAAGGCCACAGCTAGAATACTGTGTGCAATTCTGGAGACCTTACCTGCAAAAAGACATTATTCAAATAGAACGTGTCCAAAGGCGGGCAACAAAAATGGTAGAAGCACTTAAACTTAAAACTTATCAGGAGAGACTTAAAGAACTTAATTTGTACAGTCTGGAGGAAAGAAGGGAGAGGGGGGACATGATTGAGACCTTTAAATATGTGAAAGGATTGAATAAGGTTCAGGAGGGAAGAGTTTTTAAGAAGAAGCTTAATGATAGAACAAGGGGGCACAACCTGAAGCTAGTCGGAGGGAAGATCAGGAGCAATGTTAGAAAATTTTACAGAAAGAGTAGTAGATGCTTGAAACAAACTTCCAGCAGAGGTAGTTGAAAAATCAACAGTCACTGAAATTAAACATGCCTGGGATAAGCACACATCTATCCTAAGATAAAGAGTACATACAGTATTAGAGATGAGCGAACTTCTTGAAAGTTCGATTCGGGCGATTCGCCGAATTTCCCCAAAAAATTCGGGTTCGCCCGAATCGAACTTTAACGAATCGCTCATCTGAAAAAAAAAATGCCGGCATGGTGGGAGCGGGCAGCCCGGCTACGCTGTCAGCGGGCAGCGGAAGCCGGCCCGCTGACAGCGCAGCCGGCCTGCCCGCTCCCACCATGCCAGCATTTTTTTAAAAAGCAAACACTTACCTGCATGGTCGGAGCGTGGAGGCCGGCGCCGCTCTCAGCTGTCATCAGAGGACGCGTCATCAGAGGGCGCGTCATCAGAGGGCGCCTGAGAGCGGCGCCGCCCTCCACGCTCCGACCATGCAGGTAAGTGTTTGCTTTTTAAAAAAATGCTGGCATGGTGGGAGCGGGCAGGCCGGCTGCGCTGTCAGCGGGCCGGCTTCCGCCGCCCGCTGACAGCGTAGCCGGCCTGCCCGCTCCCACCATGCCGGCATTTTTTTTTTTTTATTTCAGGGAAATTTCAATCGGCACGAACCAAAAAAAATTCGGGTTCGTGCCGAATCGAATTTTCCCTGAAATTCTGAGCGAATTCCGGTTCGTCCGAACCGGTTCGCTCATCCCTATACAGTATATACATAAGGGCAGACTAGATGGACCGTATGGTCTCCTTCTGCCTTCAACCTTCTATGTTTCTATGTTTTTAAGAGTAATATGCCATATTGTGGCTATAGTGACTGAGACTGGTCCTTAAAGCTGTATGCATGGTTTTAAAAGAGAAGCTTTAGCCAATCGGACAGTTGGCCATTTTTTGCAGTTAGGTAATTGATCAATTGTGTCAGTATTCAACTACGACCTCGAGTACGTCACTCAAATACGACCTCAATTAACTGAACAAACTACACAACTCCCAAACAGACAAAAAGATGGCCAGAACAATAGAGCCTATTCAGTAGCTGCTGGATATAAGTAGCACTCACGGCTCACTGTGTATATCAAGGATCCATTTATTTGCTGTTCACCCAGCCGTAATGCCTTGAGTAGGTCATCCTCACTCACTGGTCCATGCACACATATGGTCAGACTTAGTCACACTTAATTGCACACAATAGAATGTTTTTTTTTTCAATATTAGCTTTTTTATTTTTAGGTTTCTAACTTTATTTTTATACTTCTGTCACACTGTTGGCATTTATTGTGCTCAAATTACCGGATTGTAAAGACATTTTACACGAGCCCTAATTTACGATGCATCTATAGAACACTAATTTGTAGTTAGTAAAGTAAATAGGTAACTACAACCTGAAATGCTTCAGTATTTGGAACCATTCCAAACGTGAAGGGGTTGGTACCCCATCACAAAGTCATTTTATAAGGCTGTGTTTTAGATGCATTCTTAAATTTCCTTTTGCTCAAGGCCTAAGAAATGTCAGACAATAAGCCACGGAGCTGGATGAAAGAACATGCTGTACACTGCCTTTGTTCCTTGGAAATTTTCTTTAGCGTTTGCTTTCTGAGTTGCATTATCCCTGCTATCAATGCTTACAGGTTTATCCTTACAGTTTTCTAAAATTTTTGCATTTTGCATGCGGTGGAAAAAGGGATTTTAATGACATTAGGAATTCTTTTTGCTTCTTTTATGAAGGCTAGGGGGTAACATAATATTCAGTCATTAACAGACATTCAGTCATGTCATGGCAATCTTATCAGGACTTTAGCTGCCAGTGTCAAATGTTATCCTTCGAGGCAACACAGGATATCAAAAAACAGCAAAATATAAGTTTCATCAAAATTGTGCACCTACTTACCCGTGCCGTTTCTGATAGAATATCAGACAGTAAAGCGCCAAACTCTCTATAAATCCCCTATAATACTAAAATAAACCCCTTATCCATAAGGTCAACTAAATAAAAATATTTATTTAGAAATCTATTCCTGCCCAGGAGACACCCTAAACTTAAAAGAGCTCTTTATGAAATGTTCAAATGAAATACAACTACTATCCACACTCTCAAGCCTTAACAAATAAAAGAAAATTACCATAGGGTCCTCCCTCTCTGGGGGTTACATTTTTTTTAAATGGTGTGGTGTGTCCCCTCCCCAGGAAAACCAGCCTAGGCACCAGATATAGGTTCTAGTAGACTACCAGCCTGTATAGCTCACATGGACCCCAGAGATCTAATGCACCCCCCCTGGGCTTTGGGGATGCAGCTAATAGGGCGGGGGGTTATGGCAGGGCACCCACCCACTGCCATGTTCTGGTGTGTCCCCTCCCCAGGAAAACCAGCCTAGGCACCAGATATAGGTGCTAGTAGACTACCAGCCTGTATAGCCCACATGGTCCTCAGAGATCTACTGCGCCCCCCTGGGCTTTGGGGATGCAGCTAATGGGGCGGGGGGTCATGGCAGGGCACCCACCCACTGCCATGTAATGGCAATCTTATCAGTAATTTAGCTGCCGGGGTCAAATGTTATCCTTCGAGGCAACACAGGATATCAAAAAACAGCCAAATATATGGGGGTTATTTTTCAGAAGGGATAGCGGCAGGTAGTGCCTAGTAGTGGCAGGCAACCTCTGGTGAACGCCGGGCGCAGCACGCAAAACTACATTTATGAAAGCAAATCTGGAGAGCGACTCTAACAGCGCCATGTAGCGTACGATTCATCATTAAAGCCGGCTCAGTGTATAGCTCCAGTGCTCCAGGTATTATCTTTCGCTCAGTGTCGCTCTCCTATACATTTTAATGGCCGTTCATTTGCTTGTGTTTAAACAGCGTGTTTGACAATTTTTTTTTTTTCTTGCGTAACTCATTGTGTGACCTCTCCAGGCTGCAAACAAACACTTTTAGAAACTTTTTTGACTTTTTATATATATATTTTTTATCATTCTTTTTATATTTTTATGCAGAATTGCCATTACAGGTCTGGCACTAAATTGTTAATGTCACAGTGTTAAAACAATGTCATTCCACGTGTTTTCGCTTTGTTACTGGTGGATTGTGTTCAAAAACAGACTTTAATCCCACAGCGTCTAGCGCTCTATGCTATAGCGACCAGATTTAGAGCGCCGACGCTGTGTGTGAGTCCTTTTTTTTTTTTGTCCGATCGGAGTGCCCAGGGGAATGGACCAAAATCCAGGATAGTCAGAACTATTGATTATCCTGAGTTTTGGACCACTTTAAATAACAGTTCTGAAAAAGCAAGGTCCCCCAAACGATACCCGACATGCATAGCTACTGTCAAGGGAAGAGTTGCCCAAACACCCCAAAGTAAAGCATGAGCGTAACGGTAATTTTACTTGAAAATTTCCGTTCTGCAGACAGAGTGTGCATCTTGCTCTTTTTCTACCAAAACAACCCTTTACATTTGGAATACCCCGCCACAAACCATATATTCCCACATATAAAATAAACTACTATCCACGCTATAAAGGGTTAAACAAAAAAAAATGTTGTAGGGTCCCCCTTCCCGGGGGGGGGGGGGGGGTCATTTTTGGGGGGAATTTTAAGTGCCTGGGACCAACTATGCAGGGCTTGTAGGAACAGGGCGCAGGGGCCTCGCCCTGCTGGCTACAAGCCCGCACCGCCAAGTGGCCCCAAGCCCTTCTGCCCCCCCGGGCTTTGGGGAGGCAGGTAATTTTGGGGGCTGGGGGTTAATGGCAAGTGACTTGCTAGCCAGGTTAATGGCAAGTGACTTGCTAGCCGCAGGTGACCTGCCAGCCCCTAAACCTTGTGAACTGGTATAGGGGTCTCATAGATCCCTTATCAGTTCACAAAGGGTTAAATGGAAAAAAGCACACAGAAAAAATATTTTATTATTACTATTATTTATTTTTAATACTTACCTCCTATCCAGCACTGTGTCCCACACTTATCACTTCGGCTTCTGCTCTCCTGCTGCTGCTGGAGGCCTTTTATACCTGCTTGGTGACAGGTAACCAAGGGTTAATTTAAAAAAATGACATCCTGGGGTGGGGGATCCCATTGTTATTATTTTTAAGGGTTTAAAATGGAGTGAGGTCCCCCTGACCCAGCATAACCAGCCGAGGACCAGCTATGAGGGCTTGTAGAGCAGGGCGCAGGGGCCTTGCCAACTACAAGCCCCAAAGCCATGCTCTTCTGCTCCCCCTGGGCTTTGGGGAGCCAGGTAATGGGGGGCTGGGGGTTAATGGCAAGTCACCCGCTAACCACACATGACTTGCCAGCCTCCTAAGCCTTGTGAACTGGTATAGGGGTCTCATGGACTATTGTAAGTGTATAAAAACAAAAAATACAAACACAATAGTAAAAGTCCTTTATAATTACCCCCCCCTCCACACATACACCCCTGCAAGCTCCAATAGTCTTACCTACGTCTATGTGCGTAGGGGGTATCAACAGTTGGGGTATCCCAAACCAACACTCATTTTGTCTTGGACCTCCTGAATATCTTAAAGGCTGCCTGTGAAAACCTCTTAGGCAACTTGTTTAATTTTGATTTTGCAATGAACATCTTGGCTACTAAAGTGTAATTTGTCCTCTCTAAAACAATCATCCAGCCAAAGATAAAATATTTAGTGATGGTTCATTACATCATGGCACCATATTTTCTTGTCTTTCTTTTCACAGAAAGATTGGAAAAATAATGTCAAATCATTAGCTGCTTAATATATTTGTCTTTAGGCTATGCTTGCTTTCATTAATGGGAATGCAACAGATACCATTTCACTGAAATTAATTAGATGCCTGTGTTATTCTGTAACCCACATACATCTGCACAGAATGTTGTGCTCTGGGGTTGATGTGGGAGCTGTTAGACTAAGTTTAAGTACATAATCAAAGTATGAATATATGACTCCTTATTCAAAAACATTTAACTATAACTATTTGGTTATTAAGCCCAACTCCAGCCAAATAATTTCCATATTGCAAGAGCAGATTATTTAATCAATTAAGTGGTCTTTTTGCTTCCTGCAACTATCTGGGGGTTATTTAGCCTTACTTTCCGCAAGGTCAAGACTGGAAGCTTATTTTAGGCAGCCCCGTACTGATTGTAGAAAAAGGCAGGCTAGATTCGTTTCTCTTTTAACAAAAACTTTACTTACCTGAAGTAGCCTGCATCTTTCGCAGTGGCCAGAAGATTGAACCCTGATGCCCGGCGCTGCTGTAGGCTCTTTTCACATTGTGCATCTCCACCGCATTTGTGCTGCGTTTTGCCTCTGTTGCGGGGAATCGGCGACAAAACACTGTCACCCTGCACTGCACCATAGTTTTCTGTCCCTCAGGACCAGAGGCGGTAGCATTAGATGGAGGCGACTGGGGAGAAAGGTGCATTGAGTACAGAGCAGACGGCGAGACACAGAATCCTTTTCTAGCCCGATACTTTCTGTAGCCATCTTCTTGTGGTCCTTCACACTTCTGCACCAGTAAGGACCCAAAAAAGGGACTGCAGAAGGCGCCAGACTAGAGGACGGAGGCCTGTGATAGCAGCAGGAGACGGCCATGGACCGGAGACAATGGTAAGCATAGCCTTTACACTTCACAGCACAAGTAAAGTACAATACATGTGCTTTGCCTGCGCTGTTTGAAGACTTCTATGAACTGCACTGCTTGCCGCATTTTGTAAAGCAGCACACTGATGTGAAAGGAGTATTTACTTTTATGGGCAGTTTTTTCTTTCTACTTGAGATATGCTGTAGTATTTCTACTCCAACACGACGCAAACAGGAAAGATGGGAAAGGGGCTTTACTCTTTCTTATAGTCTTCTGCATCCCCAGCCTGTAGGGATCAGCTGATGAGAAATACTGTATCACTTTAACAGTTAGGACAAACAGGAGTGTGCTCATAACAGCAGCCATTTACCACAAGCTGATGTAGACTATAGTGAGCCAGCATGAGTTGCCATGGGGAAGCAATGAACAGGGGCGCACCCAGGGGGGTGGTGCAGGGGTCAGGATCCACCACCCCCAAGGCATAACATTGTAAATAATTGGCAAAGCAACTTACAAAACAGAGAAATCACAGAAAGCTGTGAGCTGATTACATTGTAATCGCGGCTGTGTGTCTGTCATACAATGTAACACAACAGGGAGCTTCCAATGCTACACTGTAAACAGCAGCCATGTGTCAATGTAACACAGCAAGGGTCTTAGAACAGAAGGGCAGCATGAGGAGAGCCCTATTGCCCATACTGTACCTTACCTGCAAAAAGACATTATTCAAATTGAACATGTTCAAAGGCGGGCAACAAAAATGGTAGAAGGACTTAAACGTAAAACTTATCAGGAGAGACTTAAAGAACTTAAATTGTACAGAAGGAAAGAAGGAAGAGAGGGGACATGATTAAGACTAGAGATGAGCGAAGTTCTTGAAAGTTCGATTCGGGCGATTCGCCGAATTTCCCTAAGAAATTCGGGTTCACCCGAATCGAACTTTCACGAATCGCTCATCTGAAAAAAAAAATGCCGACATGGTGGGAGCGGGCAGGCCGGCTACGCCGCCAGACCGCCACAGCCCTGCCCGTAAGTCGCCTCATCTCCGGCCCACGTCCAACGCCAGAAAGGCCTTTGCCTTGTCTGACTCCCTGAACCTGATCCAGTTCATCCAAGTTGTCCAGTGCTCCTTGCCTCCCTCTCTACCCTCCGTCGTCAACTCCTCCATCCTCAAAATGGGATCCATTTCTGCAAACCATTCCGCAAGGCTTGGCCGAAGAGGGGACTTCCAATATCTGGGGATAATTGATCGTACAGCTGTCAGGAAGAATTTGAGAACTCCTTTCTTAGCCTTGGCAATAGAACCTGGAATCAGGGAGAGCAGGGCAACTTTCGGGTTATTCGGCACCACAGAGCCCTCCACTTCCGTATGGATCTTGAGAACCGTGTCCAAGAGCTGTCTGATCGGGGGGCATTCCCACCAGATGTGTAAGATCCCTCCTCGGGGCGTCCCGCACCTCCAACGTGCGTCCGATTCCCCCGGCGCATACAAAGCGATGTCCACTGGGCATCTGTACCATCTGGTGAGAACTTTGTAGTTTTTTTCCTGTGCTGAGCTGGCCCCCAGCAGCATGATTTTTGAAACTAGCAGCCCAAGTAACCAACTTGCCAACTCCAGTATAAGTGTTACCACTGACCAGCAAAAATGTGGGTTCCCTGTCATCACATCACTCTCCGCGGCTTTTGAGGCTCTCCAGGGCTGCAGGGGGAGCATAAAAACAATACAAGGTTGAATATTTAGAAGCTCATAAACTCTAGCCCTGCTGGACATGGGCTGTTTGCTTTTAGTTATTTATTATTTTCTTCCACAATAATTTAAAATAAAGAGCCATTTTCTATATTTACAACCAGTGAAGTTGCAATCCATTCAATCAGATTATGAAAGTGTATCCTCAAACTTCAGAGAACCTTCAAAGTAATTGGCTGCAGCTCGCACATTGATTGACATTAGTGTTGTTGTCATCATCACTATGAGCACTATGAGAAACTTGGGATTTACAGACCTGAGAAGTCATATAAAAAGTGGTCATTATCGAAGACGTGAAAAAAAACCTCTTCTTTAACCAGAAACAAAGATAGATGAGTAGAATTTCAATGGATGAGAACCACAAGCTTTTGAAGTCATAAAAAAAAATCTTTTTTTTTTTTACTTTGGATGACAGCACAACTACATTATTAAATAAGCATTAAAATGTTATTTTTCATTTGTCTGCCTGTAGTAAACTAGAAGCACAGCAGTCTCACTGGACCTCAGATATCTAGCGAGTTGTTTGCTTTTGTTTTGCAGGTGTTTTATGCCTTTACTTTCTCGGTGTACTAAAACGCGACGTCAGTGGGATGCCACACTCAACGTATTGGTTATTAACTGGAGTAGTGCTTCTAAGAGGTGAGATGGTTAGGAAAGTCATAGAGACAACTGGTGTTGCTAGGAAACCGTATCGTAGGCCAATTTAACTGGGTTTCATTTTTTTTCTTCCTTCGTTTCAGGCACTAAAGCAATATGATCTGTTTTGATGCTACAAACAAATGAACAGTCTTTCATGTTGGCTATTAAAATATTTCCAACAGCTCATCGTGTCACAACTCTTGACATGTGAACTCCCACTCCCACCTGTATCCCACACATACATCAGTGAACCTCTGTGTGGATGTATAGGATGGAACAAGCCTGGTCATATGAAGGATGACATTTGTACATCTGTATGATGCCTCTAGATTGCTTTCATTGTGAAGTCTCTAAAATGAGTTAATGATAAAAGTTAACTTACTGAAACATAAAGAACAGGCAATTAGGGTTAACTGTTGGTGCCTGGTATAATAAACAAGCCAGATGTCTACTCGAAATATGTTTATACATTGTTAAATGCCTTCTGCAGCAGCTTTATTAGGTGAATCTGCTTCACACTAAGAGGAGATCTGATGAAATCACAAGACCTGGACTTCTTTTAGGCAGGGGGCTTCCAGAAATGGGGGTGGTGGTAAGTGGGAATAGTGAACAACAAAGCACCTACTTTTACATAAAATGTCTGCTGATTTGTTTGATTTTTTAAAGGATATCTGCAAGCTAAGTGCACTGTATAACCCTTCACCAAAATCTCTATTGCCATTGGTTCCTTGCTGTGCTGGTGCAACAGTCTAGTACAAGCAGCCCGACTATGGCAGGACCCTTGGATGGTGCCAGTGCTCATAGCAGGTCAGGACTGAGTGGGCCACTATGAGGCAACCCAGAGTTAGCAGCTATCCACAGAGCAGTAGCAGTTCAGGAGCAGTAGCTTGTCTGACCCAAGTTGTCAACCTGTAGTTGAGGTATAATCAGAAGTGGCCAGAAGTCAGCAATTGCAGTTGGTGTGGCAGAGAAACCAATGGGGACCCAAACTTTGGGGAGCAATTCTACCTCTGGGGGCCCCTCCCCTCCTCACCCACCAGGCAGAGGGGGCCGCCTGTCAAGGCACAATCAAAGAACTGTAAAGAAAAGTGGCGGGTGGGGGGAACGCTTTAACTTAATGCATAGTGTGCAGCAGGAGGCCGCTGTATACTTACATGACCTGGCGATCAGGTCAGCGGTCAGTCAAAGTTCAGAAATATGGCTGCCACACCCATGAATAAGGACACTGGCAGCAGCTAGCAGCACTTATAGTGACAGCTGCCAATGCCCTCGCTCATGGGGGTGGCGGGCAGCTTTTCTCAAGCACCAGACGTCGCCTATTTGACAGCAAAAACGCAGACCACTGATGGAATCACTGGGATCAGGTAAGTTGAACAGCAGCTTCCTTCTGCTGCACAGTTTAGGTAAAGCTGGTTGATGGGATGCTGAACTTTTCTCGGTTTGGGCAGAATGCCAAACTCAAGAACTGAGCTTCTGGCTGAAGTCCAGGTTTGGTTCAGTACGGACCCGAACTTTGCGGTTTGGGTTCTCCCAACTCTAGTTGTCATGCAGATGTGTTTGTGAAGAACCAGCACTCCAAAAAGTTCAAAGAGATAAGTTATATTCTTTACATCAAAAGTTCAATTGTGATCGTTACAGTGGTGAAACAAGTCGACGTTTCGGGGTGCACGGGGACCCCCTTCATCAGGACCCACCACATGTACCAGAAGCCTCGCTTTGAACTTTTTGGAGTGCTGGTTCTTCACAAACAGATTTGGATATATGCGGCCTCTCCTCGAACCGTGCACCCACGCAATACTACATGCGTTGAAGGTAAGAGTGCGGCAGTCTCCAGAACTATTTGTCATGCAGATGTGGTCAAACAAGCAGGATTGACAACAGGAGGTCCGGGAGCAGGGAATATCATGGAAACCTGGCAATATAGTTGACACTATGATGTTCCTGGAGGCAGTTTTTGAATTAGCCACCTCCAATCAGCTGAGTTGGAATGTCTGGCATCCTCAGTTGCTAGGCCACAGGAACACCATAGCCAGAGGCTCCATTAACACATCAGCACAGTGGGAGACAAACCATCTTCTGTGACATTCTGATAGTTGAATGTTTCAACTACTACTCCCAGAAGGTTAGGGGGAGTTCAAGTCTACCCTAAAAAGAAAGTCACTAAGGAGATTAAGTGGGAAGTGGGTCTTCAGAAATACTCAAAATCAAATTAGAAATGTCCAAATTGTAGGCAGAACTGATGACATTTGATAACACTAAATTGGTTCTGCTCTTCACAGAGATAGTTAAGATGGAAATACCGGTAGGTAAATATAAGAGTATAATTGTTGAGACAAAAAAGAAAAAAATGTCATCACGACAGAAAAAACATGTTAATATCAAGGTTTTGAGTTGTTATCTTGCCGACTTAAGGGTGAGATCTAAAGGTGCCAGAGTTTTTTAAAAGTTCAAGTGATCCCACATCTAGTCATCATGATTCAGAGTCATAGTGAAATTTTTTTAACATGAGAAACTAAATCCAAAAAGTGACCAGACATAAGAGAGGCTAGAGGCACTAGAGACCAAGCCAGCAATGCAAACAACTATGGTTGCAGCAACGTTCAAAGATATCTTTAAAGAGATTATCTTCAAAGAGATAATCAAGTAGAACATGTTTTCATCCCAATTGTTAGGTATCTGCTAGCTACATGTAGACATTAATCTTTTTAAATTCACATTTTTTCTTTCATAGACTTATAGAATTAGCTGAACATCATGCACCAACCTTTAGGAGGAGAATGAGAGTGGGAAGAGGGTGAAAAGCTCACAAGTGTTTCAAAGGAAATGGGTTTATACCTCCTCTCAAGATTGGTCCAGGTCTGCAGATATTTTTTGATCTGTTGAGCTGTTGAGACACCTTAAACCAGATAAGAGACAGCAATTATAGGAAACTACCGGTACCTTCAGAACAAAACAGGGGACAATCCTGAAATTCCTACATAATATATATTATATAAATATCCAATTAAAACACCAAGAATAACTATTGCATAAGGCCAGTGGCACCTCACCAATGCATTATGGCCCTTTGTATATTTCTACTTACAAAAACTGTTCCAGTTATTCAATCATTTATGGATTTACTGTCCATAATTGAACTTGTAATACTAATAATACAAATAAGACCATATGTTAACCATATAATACGCACCTACACATAAGACACACCTCATTTTTTTTTTTTTTTTTTTTTTTTTTTTTACAGGAAAAGCTGGGGCGCCTGAAACGGGGGGGGGGGACCTATTCCGGGCACTCTCCTGCAGCCAGAGGAGCCCCAACGGGAGATCGGAGCCCCCCAAGGTGAAGAGGAGACCCGGACGGATCGAATGAGGGGTCAGGTAAGTGTTTTTTTTTTTTTCAGGCGCTAGCAGGGGGCAAAGTCAGGCACGTAAAATTTACGTGGCTGGCCTTTAATGGTTGGAGAGGCAGCCACGTGAATTTTATATGGATGGCAATAGAAGGGTTAAAACACCAAGAATAACTAATGTATAAGGCCAGTGGAGCCTCACCAATGCATTATGACCCTTTGTATGTTTCTACTTACAGAAACTGTTCCAGTTATTAAATAATTTATGGTTTTACTGTCCATAATTGAACTGGTAATACTAATAATATAAATAAGACTATATGTTAACCATATAATACGCACCTACACATAAGACGCACCTAGAATTTGGAGGAGGAAAATAAGAAAAAGAATATTCTGAACCAAATGTTGTGCCAAAAGACCATCCCCCTCAAGGACCAAATAATGGGCAAAGTGCAGAATCCCACTTTACAGGCAGGATGGAAACCCCCCATCCTCCCATTATAGGCAGTGTGGCATTCCCCCTCCCAATCCCCATAGGCAGTGTGGCATCCCCCTTCCCAATCCTTATAGACAGTATGTTAATCACCCCTTCCATTCCCCGCAGGCAGTGTAGACTATGGAGGACTGGCAGGGAGAGTCCCCGCTCTGGGTGCCTCCACCACTGCTGGGGCGCATGCGCACACACGGGTTTGTGCACCCACCACACCCATGTACTGCATGGACCTGAGAGTTTGTATGGACGAGCGCCCCAGGGAAAGAAGTGGTGACCCACCCAAAGCAGGGACTCTCCCTGCCCATCCTCCTGCACGTCCTCAGGCATGTGGCATGCATGCACACCCCGGGTCCATGCAGCAGATGGGTGTGGCCTGTGGTGCACTCCCACCCACTGCACAGACTCGAGTGTTTGTGTGAGCAAGCGCGGCAGGCCCATAAGTGGAGGTGGCACACAGAGTGAGGACTCTCCCTGCCCGTCCTCCCACCGCTCCTCCATCTTCTGGCTGCGGTTCCGCGGTGACTGGTAATGTAAGTTTATTTTATTTTTTTAATATCCATCCTGTGATTTTCTGTAAATGGCAGATGCAAATTTGTCCTCAGCTATCCTGTTACCAGTTTGCTTGTGTATCCTTCGGAATGAGATTCCTATCCCTGAATTCCACAACAGCCAGGTTGTGTTTTCTCTTACTCTGTATGTATTACCCTGATTGCATCCACACTCCTGCTCCAATATTGCATCTAATATCCTGCATTATTTTATTTACATTGGATAATATGTTTGCAGAAAACGTATTTGGCATTGAATAACAATAACCTTAATTTAGAGAGTAGGGATTGGCAGTATCCAAATAGGTCAGACAAAGACATGGTCAGCAACAATCAAGATCGCTGCAGATGGAGGGGAAACTAGGCCAGACAGGCTAATGGTCAGCAACAAAAGAAGTTAAAATTAGAGCACACACATTGGGAGGCCTTATGTGGCCATCAACCAATCAGGACCCAAGTCAGTGTCAGACAAGCTTTGGCTATTGGAACGCTTTAATCAGAAGTTAAACAAATACAACTATATCTAAGTTTACTTTCCTATTAGACCTCAGATCAGAAGTGCCAAGGAGCCTCTTCCACTTACCTTTCAGCCTGAGCCCATGAACTTATGTCTTAATTTAGATGCTGCACTTTTGACTTCCAACTGGCCAGAAGTGTACAGAGGTGTATAGTGGTCTACAAAGCTCAGCCAAGGCTCCCATAGAAAATAATGGGTCATTAGGACTTCTCTTACACTTTGCACACGCTCTCTTGATACCAGATCTGCTGGAGTGTAATGGGTGCTGTGGGAGCAGGTCAAAGTTAAGTAGAGAGCCCTTGTGCCCCTATGGCACCTCTGATAAGAAAGCTGATAGAAAAGTCCAGGAAAGTGAAGTTAAATTCGTTAATGTCTATGGATAGGGTCTTCATTTGCTTAGCTTGCTTGCTTAGGCCCTACAATATATATTAATGCAAGATACAATCTGTTTTGCATGACAATTTACCATGAGACAACGCAAGAAAACAAGAACAAAATCTCACTAATCCCTTCTAATTAATATTATTTTGCCTAGATGCTTATTACACAGTATTGTCAAATATTCTCGGGGGATTTAGTAGATAAACAACAGACCAGATTGTCATTTCCATCCATTCACTTAAGAATCTTACATTCTCATGTCATGTCACCCCACCCGACACAATCGTTCTGCTATGTGATATATATATATATATATATTCATTCATATATATATGAACTACTTGTTTGTCACTTTTTGTATTTGTAAAATGATGAATGATATTACCAACAAGCTTTTGTCTAGGTAAATCGGGTGTCCATAATCCTTGCCTATTTCCACCGTAGCATACACTGTTGTTTTTTTTCCTCCATGGTGGTTTTCCTTTCTTGCATTTCTGAGAATGTACTCCCCTAGCCAGATGTTCTCCGCTTTTGTTTCTTTGCTGCTAGCATAAACATTATAATCACATACAAACAACAGCACAGCTACAATATTTAGAAAACATTTTTCACACCTCCTTATTAAGAGAGATTATGACTCATAGCTCTGCCATTGTCTCCGCCAGCCTTCCTGCGGCAGACAGCCCCGCGCCACTTTATGAAAGCTCTCAGCCCTGAAATGCTCACGCCATTGTTTGTGTTTATTACAATTTCTGTTATTTATGTTCATGAGCCTCTCAGAATATAACGTAGCATGAAATGTAAGAATATTATGTGCTAATATAGTGTCCCGGCATATTACCTGATAGCAAGAGTGATAGAGGCCAAGGTTTCCTCTACACATAAAGTGATAGAGGCCTAGGTCTCCTCTACACATAAAGTGATAGAGGCCAAGGTCTCCTCTACACATAAAGTGATAGAGGCCTAGGTCTCCTCTACACATAAAGCGATAGAGGCCTAGGTCTCCTCTACACATAAAGCGATAGAGGCCTAGGTCTCCTCTACACATAAAGTGATAGAGGCCTAGGTCTCCTCTACACATAAAGTGATAGAGGCCAAGGTCTCCTCTACACATAAAGTGATAGAGGCCAAGGTCTTCTCTACACATAAAGTGATAGAGGCCTAGGTCTCCTCTACACATAAAGTGATAGAGGCCTAGGTCTCTTCTACACATAAAGTGATAGAGGCCTAGGTCTCCTCTACACATAAAGTGATAGAGGCCTAGGTCTCCTCTACACATAAAGTGATAGAGGCCTAGGTCTCCTCTACACATAAAGTGATAGAGGCCAAGGTCTTCTCTACACAGAAAGTGATAGAGGCCAAGGTCTCCTCTACACATAAAGTAATAGAGGCCAAGGTCTTCTCTACACATAAAGTGATAGAGGCCAAGGTCTCCTCTACACATAAAGTGATAGAGGCCAAGGTCTTCTCTACACATAAAGTGGTAGAGGCCAAGGTCTCCTCTACACATAAAGTGATAGAGGCCAAGGTCTTCTCTACACATAAAGTGATAGAGGCCAAGGTCTTCTCTACACATAAAGTGATAGAGGCCAAGGTCTCCTCTACACATAAAGTGATAGAGGCCAAGGTCTCCTCTACACATAAAGTGATAGAGGCCAAGGTCTCCTCTACACATAAAGTGATAGAGGCCCAGTTCTCCTCTACACATAAAGTGATAGAGGCTAAGGTCTCCTCTACACATAAAGTGATAGAGGCCAAGGTCTCCTCTACACATAAAGTGATAGAGGCCAAGGTCTCCTCTACACATAAAGTGATAGAGGCCAAGGTCTCCTCTACACATAAAGTGATAGAGGTCTAGGTCTCCTCTACACATAAAGTGATAGAGGCCAAGGTCTCCTCTACACATAAAGTGATAGAGGCCAAGGTCTCCTCTACACATAAAGTGATAGAGGCCAAGGTCTCCTCTACACAAAAAGTGATAGAGGCCCAGTTCTCCTCTACACATAAAGTGATAGAGGCCAAGGTCTCCTCTACACATAAAGTGATAGAGGCCAAGGTATCCTCTACACATAAAGTGATAGAGGCCAAGGTCTCCTCTACACAAAAAGTGATAGATGCCTAGGTCTCCTCTACACATAAAGTGATAGAGGCCAAGGTATCCTCTACACATAAAGTGACAGAGGCCAAGGTATCCTCTACACATAAAGTGATAGAGGCCAAGCTCTCCTCTACACATAAAGTGATAGAGGCCAAGCTCTCCTCTACACATAAAGTGATGGAGGCCTAGGTCTCCTCTACACATAAAGTAATGGAGGCCAAGGTCTCCTCTACACATAAAGTGATAGAGGCCAAGGTCTCCTCTACACATAAAGTGATAGAGGCCAAGGTCTCCTTTACACATAAAAGATAGGTAGAGCACATCCCCTAGACATGCACTTTTTTAATTTAATCCCTACTTGAGTTTTGGATTATTGAAATTGAAAATTTCTTTAATAACATAAAACATTAAACTGAATATTGTTTTACGTTAAAAAGGATGGCTTGATACCCATAGCACTGCACAATTATTTTCTGATTATGGTTTTTTTTGCAAATTGTGAGGGTTGATCAGGGGTGAACTTAGCCTCTCTGCTGCCTGGGGTGAACTATAGAAAGGCCCCCTCCAAAGCCTGCTGATCCACTCCTTAACCACTTAACTGTTACATGAAAATGGAAAAAGTGCTCCCGAACATGTCTTGTTTTTTTATTGAAGATCTGGAATCTAGGTCTCATGTAAATAAAGTTGAAAGTGAACGATGGGCATCTCAGTAAATGCAAACCTTGGTGGAGGTGGCATCATAGAACTCATGTTTATTTTGCAAAGCTGTTGCCCACTCACAAAATCAATATCCTACTCATTTAAACTTGAAGATAGCATTTCCTCTTCAGAACTTCTGCCTGAAACATCCCATTCAAATTCACTACTGCTGTCCTCAGAAGCTGTCATTCTGGATAGTTTTATGTTTTGTAATAAATCACCTCTCTCTCAGCATGGAGAGATGTGCGTGTGATGTGAGGATACAGACGGTGGTTAAAGAGAGAGATGGTTAAATGCAGAATCAGAGCATGAGCGCAAACATACTTTTGTGTAAAGCAGCGGACGCTATGGAACATAAATCACCCCCTTTGTGTCTTATCTTTACATGCTATTCATATAAATTATTTGTCATTTAAGTAACTTATCAGATATTTGTTATAAATAATCATTCATATTATTAGCATTGCCAGCAATATTGTTATCTGGATTATGCAAAGGCCCATTATTATTTACTTTTGTAGTTATTAATCAATATCATTGGTCATTAATAAGTTTAAGCTTGGGGTTTTGTATCATAAACTAAATACAAACCCCAAAAATACATATATTTTATTTATTATTGTTATAGATTTGGAAGTTACCTGAGGACAAGGAAGACACCTAGCAGCAGGCAGTCAATGGGCAGTCAATGGGCAGTCAATGGTGCCGCTCCCGCCTCATCGCTCTCCTCCTCTGTCCTCTCTCTACCTTTTGGTTAACATGGCAAAACCAAGCATGCTTCTTGACGGCTACGCCCTCCTCCAGGCACCACACTTGTACACACGTCAGAAGAATTGCAATAGAAATACGCTGTTCCAACACAAGTTGTCTCATGGCATGTCATCCTCCTGCTCCTCTTGCTACAGTATCTAGCATATTTTTGCATTTTTTGTATTTTTTAGACTACTTTTTTGCACTCGAGCTCCAGGGGTCCACTCGAGGTCCAATTGTGACCTAATGGTAGAGAAGCGAAAGAGTTGCAGGTTCAATTCCTGGCCAGGACTTGACAGAAGCACTTTTGAGCAAAGCACCTAACCCTCCCCAACTCTCCAGGCACCATGATTAAGGCAGTCCACCACTGCTTGAGTTTATCTCATGGCACAGATGGGCTAAATGCAGAGGGAAAAATCCTATGTGAGAACAAGCAACAAAAAAAAATTAAGGACATCTTGAAAGCCTAAAAGATCACAGGACCGGCCACTAGTCTGCCTCTGGAGCATTAGAAATCATGATGCCCTGCTGTGTAAAACCCTCACGGTCGCATGTACCGGCGGCTCCCATTGCACTTTGCCGGCAGCCACATCCTCATCTTCCCTGTAGCTGTGGTACTCTCCCACACCCATCCAATCAGATTCAGAAGTTTTGTTGTGCTTCAACTCACTTTTAAACAAATGTGTATACTTACCTAGTATATATTCACCTGCACTACTCCTTTTCCAGGTTTGGATCTTAAAGGGACTGTAAACCCAGTGGTATAAATAAGGCAGCAAGCAGCTCCGCTGATGCCTGTCCCATGTGCGTCTCTTCATTTCCTGCAACATCAGATAGAAGCCGGGGCAGAGCTCCAATGTTTGCTCTCCTTTCAATTTTATTCCTCCAGGAACATGCAAAAAGGTGGTTTAACAGTCACTGTCCCTTGGTGCTCTCAGCGTGAGTGAGCCATAGTGGTCCCGTAGCTGTTTTTGACTACAGCAGAGCATGCATATAATTCATGAAGCTGCTCGACGAGGCTTCAGTTGGAATACATACTAAATTTGCATAAAATCAGAGATTTTGGAATATTTAAAATATGTGAAAGTTAAATACACTTATTGAGGATCTGCTCAATACTGGAATCTGCAAGAACAGAGTTGTCACTTGGAATGGCAACCCAAAATAATAGTAAATGTATTCATGCCCTGCACTACCACGGTACACTGCTTTTTTCTGAAGCAGCAGTGGGTATATTCAGATCTACTTAATGTTAAATAGATCCATGCCTGGGGCACCCAGGATTTTTTTCTTGGATGAGCCTGAAAGGGGGCTTGGCTCAGATGGGGCATAGTTTCTGCAATCTCAAGCTGCCAAAGTGGTAAACTTGGGAATGCGACTACTGATGGAAATGTAGGGCTGTTTTGGGGGGATGATGGTAAACATACCCCGCAAGACAGGCTATGGCGCTAACCTGTTGGTAACAAAGAGAAGCTGAGCCTTCATTAAGAGTGGATTAAATGTTTGATTTGCCAATGCCTCCACCCAGAATAGGGAGCTTGCAACTAATAAGGAACTCCTTTCTGGGAAATAGATCATGTTGCCTAAGCAAAACAATACATTTAGAGCAGAGCGACTACTGTCATTCACTGACACAGTCAAGTATAACAGTACTAGGAACTTTATGTAGTAAAGGTTAACTTGCAAGTATAAACTGAGCATACACAGTATAACAACACAATGAAAGGCTCAGCTGGGGCTTACATTAGTCTGTGAACATATACCAAGGTATATATATATATATAGTCCAGAGCTAAATTCCTCCAGGAGAACACAGGATGCAAGCTGTGGGGGCCCCTGATTTTGATCTGAGGAGATGATTCACTCTTGACCCTCAGAAGGCGATGAGGAAATATGCAGCAGCAGTAGTAGATCCTCCACAACACATGGCAGGTTAACAGACAGGAAGTAATGAAGAAGTTAGGGAGCAGCAACAGAATATCCTCCACTTGGCACTGGACATGTGGGAGAAAAGTATATCTGGAAAGTGATTCAGGCCCCACTATGAAGCTTTGTGCTTAGTTCTCTCCTGCATATAGGCAGTCTGTCCTATATATACCCCTCGATTCAAAGAGCAAAAGTTAAGTGATTTCGTATCGAGAATCGTAAGTTTGGGTGGGTGTTTGTCATTTTTTCTGGTTTTTTTGGCCATTTCGTATTCGCACGAGCCTACGTACGTATGCGTATATGCTCTTACGATCAGCGGCAGTTCGTTCGTAAATTTTAGGATCAAAACGTAAAACTTAGGATCAAATCCTAAAACTTACGATCAAAACGTAAAACTTAGGTTAATTGGATGTGTTTAGGTGTGATTCAGAGAAACCTCTAAACGCGTTTTAAAAGAAAGCCACAGCCGACACCTTTTAGCAGCCGGATTGCTGTTCGTGAACAGGTTTTTTGGCTATGTGGAGGAGTCTGCGCGTCTTGAGCTCCAATGAACTGCATGTATCAGCATGGCCGAGGCCATAAATTGAATGGCAATGCATACCTGATTCATGTATGCCTTCTAAAAGCATTTTAATGTGGACCTTAATTAGTCCTTTGCATGTAAACCTTTATTTTGCAATATATTTGCGTTAATTAAAGAAACTTATGTCCTTTGTTATTTATTTTAAAATTGAGGTACTAGAATAATATTTTTAGATTGCATTTATTGGTGTAGTTGTTTACCTTTGCTTTGTTTAATTATTTAAGCACATCTTTGGTCAGATGCATCACACTTACTGAGGAGAGGAGAGCGGGATAAAGTGCAGGATGTGGGTTACTGCTGTATTTTGCACAGACACAGTAGAGCTGGGGGCATGGAAAGGTCAGAAATCAAAGAATCCAGAGCAACACAGTCACAAGGCCCTTTCTGTTTGCAGGCTGCCCGATAATACCTGAGCCGCCATCTTGGCTGTTTCTAGGCTCATAACATGCAGAAGTTTCTGGGTGTTTTTTAATATTTGTGAGCAATCTGTAAGTAGAGGGTGTGGGTAACCACACTAAAAATTTAAAGTTGTACCATTTGAAGCATAAATATTAAAATTAAATCCACAAGTAAAAAATGCAAGTTAAGTAAAAATTAAACAAAGTAAGATTTACTTATGCAAATGCATTCATTAATGGTTGGTTACTACAAAATGAATGAAATAAAGAAAAATAAAAGACCAAATATTTAGAATGCACTTTAATGAGGTAAGTTTGTAGTGCGGAGCCGCAAGATCAGAAGGATTTACGTCCAGACAAAAAAGGAAAAAGGGCAAAACCAATGTTGCAACCTGAGAAATGAAACGGAAAATTCAGGATGGAAACTGACATAGGTCTGATTCCCGAACTGCCATACGAACGGACGTATCTTTTAGGATAGAAACGTATTTGCTTATTGAATCACTCGCAAGTTCATACGAACGCACGAGCGGACGTGAAAAATAGGATGATCGTGAGCCAAATCCAAGCTGTTACATGTTTCTTTGAATCAACCCAATAGTCTTTGATACCTCCAGTCAGGGGCTGCAAACCCCAACTTGCAGGAGCAAGACGTGTGTAATCAGCAGCTAGAGAGAGAGATAGTGTTCTGCAACAAGCCCTCTCACTCTATGGTCTGTAGCATTTGCAGTTTGTGGTAACTGAGCACTTCCCTACAGAACATTGATGGGTATTTTCTATGACCTTCTTGATACTCCTAGGCTGCTGCTGAACTCTTTGTGGACTCACACCTTCTAAATTGTGACAGTCTGCTCCTCCTCTTTCTGAGATGTGTCCTTAGCTTCTTGAACATGCTGCCTCCTCTTCCCTGGATTTACTTTGAGTGATGCTTTCACTTGTAGTAATTGCCTAGCTGCTCATTGCTGAGCATCCTTCAATGCAAATAGCACCCATGTTGCACCACAAAGGGCAGCCGCCAAAGGATGGCACTGCTGCACTAATGTTCCTTCTTCCCCAATATTTCCCAACCACTGCTAAATATACCATTTGTAGTAAAAAGATAAGGTGGTTAATAACAAGCAGGCTAGTCTATACCTCAACCCAAACTGCTGCCATCTACACTGATTTGCTCCAGAATGGTGATAAAGCTGCAATGCATGAGTATTTTGCATGTGTCATGCTCTATACATGGCTATTTCGCGTATTTTTAACACAGCTTTGGGTGACTGGCAGGTTATACATACCACCCAAGTAATGGAAACTTTTACTTGATAGAAAACAAGCTTGGAAACCCCTGCTCTACCATAGAATATGATGGTATATTGTGTAGTTTGAAGGGTGTGGAGAAAAGGAGCTGAAGGATATGACGTTCTTCAAACTTGTATTTGGGTTTCCATATTCTAGTGCAGGTAGACAAAAAGAGCTTCGGCCCACTGGCAGATTCTGGTTTGGGGTTTTTAGGAAAGGCCATACAAGGGTTCTTTCCCTTCAATAAATAAACTTAACGCTTAGTATTGTGCAACAACAGGATAGGGTCTTGCATTCTTTCTATTTAGCTGAAGAGTCGGACCCAAGAATAATTTCTTTTGGTAGGACCAAGAATAATTTCCTTTGAAAAAGCTAATGATTTCCTGTGGTGAGCCCAAGGTGATGCAGTTTAACAATAACATCATTTTTTACACCCATGTGTTATTATATTCTATTCTTTCATAAACTGGAAAATGAAGATGATTTGCAAAATAAAAAATCAGCTCACCACTCTCTAGCACAATTAGTGCTTCTTTATAAATTATATTTCCAAAGAGATCATATTGGCTTTACAACCTTTCAGCAGAAAGTAGAATAACAAAGATATTTTTGGTTTGATTGGTTGTGTTGAGAGAGTAAAAATCAGCTATGATCGCA
This sequence comes from Gastrophryne carolinensis, assembly GCA_027917425.1. Taxonomy (NCBI): domain Eukaryota; kingdom Metazoa; phylum Chordata; class Amphibia; order Anura; family Microhylidae; genus Gastrophryne; species Gastrophryne carolinensis. The sequence goes on along the minus strand of CM051244.1, from coordinate 129,416,171 downwards.
CACGAGCTGCTTTTTCCTATCATCTCTTTTTTCTTCAATCAAAACAATGAAGCTGCGTTATTGTCATGCTCTGGGGAGATTTGCATACAATTTATACAAGCAATAGAAGAGCGAGGAGGAAGGCAGCGGTAAAAAAAAAAATTACAGATTTATGAGGATGCAAAGCGCCTCCTTGGTAAATCCTCCAATGCGTCTGCTGACAGCTGATGGCTGGATTAAACAAAAAGACCAGCAACTCAGGGCTATTAGCTCCAAGCAATCATGCCCTATTATTTCAATTATGCGGTAAATGCATACAATCACATAATGTATCTTGCGTCCCATTTAGAGAAATCTTTTGGCTACTAGGGTTCCTGCCTGCACAGTGTTTAAATATTTACGCTTCTCCTTTTTTCATATTTTGCCCACCAGCTTGTTCCTTTGTTTCAGTACAGAGCCAAGAGGCTTTTTTTATTAAGCATATTTGTAACTCCTACTACTCCTGTGTCAAATTACTGTGTACCACATGAGGCTTTATATTGAAGCAATGTATTTTTGTAATGTATTTTGGTATTTAGGCTAAAACATCCAAAGATTTGTTTGCCGGTGCTCTGGTTAAGATTTAATCAGTAGTCAATGGTCCTTTCTGCTACTCCTTGAGAAGAGACACTCGTTAGACCTGATTTTTGCAAAGTATTTTCACCATCAAACCAATGCCAACCTCCCCTCCGCCCCCATCAAACTACTCTATACAATATAGGTTATGTGATGGGATCCGTTGCCCTGTAATTTGCCCTCCTGGATCTGACATTCAGCCAGCTTTATCTATAGGTAAAGTTGGCTTTACCTACTGAAACGCTTGTTGGTAATATCATCAAAAAGTCAACCTGTTTCTCCACTATAATAGCATCGTTCAAAATGATTCTGCAGAGCTTTGTGTTACTTGACTTAACTTTGAGGATGAAATTAGAGATTTATGTTACTTCAGTAATCTGACATCACATTTGTGTGCTTTTCTTGCCATCTCTAGGTTCTTGTGAGGAATGACTTATTCAGAAATAATACAGTTTTTATGACCTGCTGAGAATAAAGGAAGAACAAATGTACTCAGCTCTGCTAGCATTTTTCATGGGCTTTTGGTGGTTTTTGCAAGCAAAGTAGATAAATACAAAAATATAAAGTTGTCTGCTCCAGGGACACAGTCCCTTTAGTAAACTTATACCCTGCTGCCTATAATCCTTATGATTTTTCATTTAGGAATTTGTGCTTCCCACTCATGGTCACATACATGACTCTTGGATCTCTTGGATCTAAACTTGGATCTATATTTCATTGTCAAGATATCTCCATCCTGGTTGTTAGGACCAATTATATTACCAATATATGATTAAGGGCTGAACAACACTTTGAAACATGCCAAAATGGACATTATGGACATTTGGAACCATTTTCATTGGATGCCATAAAAGTGACGTCTTATGTTAAGCCCACAGCTGGATTCTCTTTGTTTTGCTGTCTACAATCCTTTGTGGGCGCAATCTGACTATTACCTAACAGGTAGAGCTGAGTTTCTTTGCATTACTTATATTACCAATGCCATTACAAAGCCAGATGATAAATGAACTATAGTAAGAAAGGTGTTTTATCATGATAAGTTCAGCTGTGACACCAGAACTGTGTCAGAAGCATTTCTGTGGGTGTTTATGACACCTTTGAGGAGTGGATTTGAGTCATTATTTGCATAACCCCCTTTGAAGGATGACTAAATGTCTGAATGGTGGTATATGGTAGAGGGGTAATGACGAGGGTCAGCAGATTAATTCTGGGCATCAAGAACAAGTGAAAATGTGTATTCCTTTCTGCAGCATTTTAAGTTATGTTTGTCAAAGAGAGACAGGTCTGTTTTAAATACGTCTTCCATAGCCCTGAAGTCCAATAGCATGCTGAAGGTTGAGCAAGACAACACCAAAAACTGATTCAGCTCATCTATTTTACAGGATCAGAGATCCAAGGTACAGGTGGTGGAGGCACAAGACTATCCGATAATCTTCTTCAGAAAGTAAGGATATAAGGTGTTCTGGGGGGTTATGTGCGGGGGCTTCCAGCATTCTGGATGCCCCTCCCCCCCGAGCTTGTTTTTATTAGCTGTCTGCAGGACTAACACCCATTAAAGAAAAAACAGGTGTTGGTCTGGTTTAATTTGCCAAGATTTAAACAGAAGCTAACTGCCCAGGTTCGAACTCTGCCTTACAGCAGCACGATAACCATATGTTAACCACTTCTTCAATCACATAGGGCTGGCAATTTATGTGACTGCCGGTGACCAATCTGAATTTCCCAGTGGGTTGCACATCAAACCTGAAAGGTTTCAGTTGGTCACCTGATTAACTGCCATACACTGTGAATAAGGACGTGGCGACTTGACTATAGTTCCTCTGGTTTTCACAAAAAAATGAGATAAGCTTAGACCATAGATCTGGTGTGATGCCCAGCAGGACACCTGCCTTCTGTAAGCTGACAACCCCCAATCTCCACCGCCGCTTCCGCCTATAGACAAGCCCCTGCTCGCCGAGACGCGTGATATGCCTCGCCGGACATGGTTGTCCCCAGGACAAAGGATATCAGCTTACGTTGAAGACCGATGAACCACAAGGGGTATCCCAAAGCCAAGGTCATACATGGGTAGTCAGTCCGAAGGTGCGTCTACTCACAAAGGTAAGGCAGAAGAATGGTCAGAAACAAGCTAAGGTCAGGCCGGGTGATCAGAGGTACGCGGTATCCAAAGGGTCAGACGGAGTTCGAGGTTCGGGCAGGCAAAGGCTCAGTTCAGGCAGCAAAACTGCGATGGTCAGACGAAGCCGGGTCAATCACGAGTAAAGCACACACTGAGCAATACTGGCTATAACGGGCAACGGGTTCAGGGCTGGACTTTATTTAAAAGGATGACTGGCCAATGGAAATACAGGGAATAGTGTAGTGATTGGTGCACCTGAGATACACTGTATGATTAGAACTGACCCCAGGGGCTGGACTGCCCTGACCAGTCAGGCTGTCCAGCCCCTGAGACCCTCAGGTGTGCACTAAGAATTAGACAGAGCGGCATCAGTTGTGAGCTGCTCTGTTAACCAGCAGCTCATGCACTCTCCCGTATAACTGCAGGGGAGAGAGGGAGGCAGGCAGGGTGGCTCACCGCGCTCTCCGTCTTCTGGGAGTGGCAAGCACGCCCTGCTCCAGACAGCCGGGGAACGCCGCCGCGGCTGGCAGGTGCTCGTTGCGGGTCCCCTGGAACAGGTGAGTTCCTCACATCTGGTCTTCACAGTATGAATTAAAAAAATGAGTTAAATGTATATGGACATGAAATACAATAATAAAAAACACAGCACTTGCACAAAATTTAAAGTCTTTGGATTAAACAATATTTCAAAATCTGCTTCAACGTGCCAGACTTCTCACCCCACATAAGTCCCAAACCAATATAAATCAACTCTGTCATACTATTGTCGTACTATTCATAAAATTTTAATGTATTAAAATGCACTTACAAATTTCCAATGATTTAATAGCAGATAAGACAGCACCAGGCAATCCTCTTTCACCTCCCCCACTACAGCCGTAAATGGGGATGTCAGCTTAAGGTTGTCATCCAATTAGGTATCTACTTTAGGTTCCAAACCGTACCGTCCTGCCTAACGCGTTTCGTTGCTTCAGTGCAACTATCAAAGGCTGGTCGCCGTGGTCAGCGGTCTGAATTTATATGGTGTAAAAGTCACACCCACATTAGTTGGCTATCCAATGTATATATATGGACATGGATGGCCACTACCAAGAAGTCATGAGGGAAGAAAAAACTTACCACTGGGCACTTGGGAAAAGGCCTCTGGTTGGCTCAGGAGCAGTTTGGCTGAGGTAATCCCCAAATCCAAAAAAATGCATTTTGTGGGAGAAGATTATGAGATATGTTCTGCTCAGCAACTAAAGCAGCCAAGTGCCCCCAACGGTCAGGGAAAGCTACCTACTTTATATGGCTCGGAGCTATGTGACACCCCATAATTTGGCCTATACTGTTACAGAATGACTAAGGAAAATACTCTGTGGTGGTGACAGCATACAGTATGTTGGCAGTGCATACCTCCCGTTATGTACACATTTTAAGCTTCCTTTTTCTACCAAAACTTCAAATTACTGTTTAAAGAAATGTCATTGAATAGAGTTTTACTTGCAGTATGGCTCTGACCAGGTGCCAGTTAAGTAAAGGCTTTTGGACATGCATAAGTCTTCCCTCCAAATGTAGCCATCAAAAATTAGAAATGATATAATAAGATTGTTGTTTTTGCATAATTCTCTCAAATATCTATACTTATAACAAGAAATGGATTTAACATTAGGGATTTGTCACAGTAACAATACATTAGAGCTTTAGTCATATGTGTTTGCTAAAAGTAGCATGGGATTGTAAAGCTAAAATAATTTCCTTGGTAAAAAAAATGGTACAGCCCTTGGGTATATATAGTACTAGAAAATGTACCCGGCGATGCCCAGGTATAAAGTGTCAGTTTGTTCCAAGGGTGCCCAGGAGGCCAATCTATGCCCTCATTTTTTTTTTCAACATACACCCAAAGACGGGGGGATCCCACACACCCACCCAACCCTGACACAGAAGCACCACTAAACAAAAATAGCTATAAAAAATTGACAAAGTTTATTATTACATATAACTACATTGTATACTCAATACAATATGACATTAAAAACATATTAAAAAACATGTAAGACAAACTATCAACGAGGAGGGGGCACACAAAAAGAGGGGGAAGGGGGGGGACCAATTTGATCCAATACCAACACTGCTATAGATGCCTATCTAGTGACAAAAAAGATATGCCTAAACTATACTAGAAAAATGTGCATAATGTACAAAAAGTTCATAAAAATGTGCAATTAGTGCTTAATATCAATTAATTATTTAAATAGTGTCCTAATATAACTAAACCCCTACCGATACCTTAGAGACAAAAAAAAATGAGCATTCTAAAACACATCCTGCCTCACTACAGCTGATATGAGGACTCACCAGGTGGAAAAATGTGGCAGATAAAGAAATATGAATAAACCGCAAATCATGAATCAAGCAGGCTCAAATAAACAGACCCCCCCCCTCCTTACCTGCCCACACTCCTCACCACCAACGCGTTTCGTGACGTCACAGTGTCACTTTTTCAAGGTGTGTGAGGAGTCCATACACCGGGTGCCCCTATTTAAACTCACCGCGCCCGCGCTCCCCCGCAGACACCGGCAGCTGAAAGCAATCAAAGCCGTCAGCGCACTCCGGCCGGAAGTGCGCAAACGGAAATGACGCGTATTGAGGGCAGTGAGGCCGGGGCGGAAGTGCCCACCAGCCCACAAGCCCAGACTGATTTTTTTAACAGGGAAATAACAAAAAACGTTTAACATCCTAAATACCTAATAGCCAAACTGATATGTCATGTCATACATATTACTTTATGACAGAGCCTGTTTATAATCAGATCACGGGCGTAGCTAGGGGGGAGCAGGGGGGCACGTGTCCCGAGTGCAGCAGGTCAGGGGAGTGCAAAAGGGGGGCCTGAGCACCGATGGGGGGGTTTAAAATCTTTGCCCCGGGTGTCAGAAAGCCTAGCTACTCCTCTGTACTTGGGGATTCCATTTACTGCCATTTGGGTGAGTCAGAATACTCTTCTACTTGTCTGGATTGCCAGCCGCATTGCTCTAGCACCTTGGTCTGTGTCTTGGAGCCCTGTTCACCAGGAACCTCCTGATCTTCTGGGAGTATGACCCAGGTAGTGCCAGCAGCAAATTCCGCCTCCAACTGCAGGACCAGGATTTTCACACTCGGGTTCCGTGTTACAGTGAGTGTGTCATTGACAAGGCAACCCCACCCTACGGTCTCCACCTGAATCGTGATAGCCACACAGCCCCATATCATTAAGTAACTGCCATACATATAAGTGTGTTCTCGCCAAGGCACCTCCACACCATGGTCTCCACCTGGATTGTGACCGAGCCACACAGCCCCATAACTTTCAGTAATTGTCATACTCCTGCTCTCTGTGCTGCCTCCACTTTCCTCAGTTTTTAAACTCTGTCTCTATTCTTCCCTCCAGTTAAAGTGTAAGTGGATTCCTCAAAACCACATGCTAGGCAGAATTCATGTTTATACCCTATCAGACCTCAATATAATTAAGGTAGCAAGCAAGCATATCACCCCAACCTCAAACAGAACCCCTAAATAAGCAGGCCTCAAATTATTGTGCATAGCTCAGATGGATCCACCAGACTTCCTAAAAGCACTTCTTTCCTCTCCTACGATTCAAAGTATAGGCAGACCGCCCCCCCCCCCCAAAAAAAAATGAGCAAGCAGAGTGTGGGCAGACAAATTGACCCCTTAACTGTCCTAGTGAAATAGAAAAACTTCTAATGTGTCTTGAATATCAGAGGCAGCTCCAGACACACATTGCAGAGTGTAATGCCCATGTGTCTTATAGGGCAAATGTGGCAGATCCCCCCAATCAGTACACAGAGCAGCAAATCATTATCATTGCGCATTGAGCATTGAGGCATGCTGGCTGAACTTACATTGCAGAGATTGGCGGCTAAGAATTTTTTTTTAACTACATGCCTCAGTGGTGGTTAGGGATTGGGGGGGATCTGCCCCACTGCCTGTTATATGGTGGGCTGGGGGTATTGGGGCTTTTCTGCAAACTGCCTGTTATAAGGGGGTGGGAGATTCTACACACTGCTTGTTTTTAGGGATGGGGGGGATCAGCCACACTACCCATTATGAAGGTTTTGGGGATAATCTGCATTCTGCCTGTTATATGGAGAGGGTGGGACACTGCATGCTTCTTGTTATATGGGAAGGGGGGATTATGTATGCTGCTTGTTTTTGGAGATGGGGGATCTGCCAAACTACCTGTTTTGGGGGTATTCTGCAAGCTGCTTGTTATATGGGGAGGGGGGATTCTGCAAGCTGCTTGTTATTAGGGATTGAGGGTGGTGGTGCCACACTATCTGGTATAGTGTTTTGGGGGGAATTTTTGCACACTGCTGTTAAAGGGGGTTGGGGGAAATTCTGCACACTGCCTGTAATAGAGGACTGAAGGAGTTCTTGCACACTCATGGTATGGCAAAACAGGTAATCATCTAAGCAGGGTGTTGAGAGCTAGAGAAAGGTCGGTGTCCAAAGCCAGGGGATCAGAGCCAGAGCAGGGTTGTAATCCAAGAGCCAGAAATCAGAGCCGAAAGCCATACCAGGAAGTCACACAGGAACAGAGACAAGCGTCACTCCAAGAACTCCTGCTTTCAACTTCCTAGTGCCGCAAGCCCACTTTTAAAGGGACTTAAGCACCCAGGAAGTGCCTGCCATGCATGCACAGAGCACACACAGGGTCAGGGGATGTCTGGCAATATGCAGACCAGTGTACTGGTCACCTACGTGAACCATCCAGAGCCATGCACAGTCCGAATGGAGACACCCAAGGGGCCGAACGAGTGTGCGCAAACTCCCGGCACACGTGAGTAGGACCAGGTCTCCTATCGTGACATTAATCTAATTGAAATCTTTTTGAAGTGATATTTGGTCGAAGGAGGTTATCACCCAAGTGGGTTGTCCCACTTTCCATTATATTAGTATAATGTTATACCCAACAGTAAGAGTTTAACCTCTCCCAGGCTTTAAAGATATCAAAGGAAGGATTATTTCCACAGGGTGAGGTCAATAATCCTAGAGAAAATAAAAAAATGTTTCTCTATTCTGTTTGTATAAGAATATATAGACAGGCCTACCTACAACCCTGGGCAGATCACATATTTTCCTTGAGGTTCCTTGAGAAATGGCAGTCCCCAGGTTATGTCCCCAAGCTGTGATGTCATAGGCCCTTATTTAACAAGGGATAGCGCCAAGTAGCGAATGGTGAGCGAACGGTAATGACGGTCACCGCCACGAGAACGCCGGCTCCCCTCCGCAATCACACATTTATCAAGCCGATCCTGCTTAGCGACTGACAGAGCGCCAGATAGCGAATCATTCATCATTATTCCAGCCTCACCCCACAGCGCCAGCGAGCGACCTTGAACAGCGACAGGTATGACCTCTCGCTACCTGGCGCTCTCCAATGCATTTCAATGGAGCAATCTTTAAATATTCTTAATTAATTGCTATTAATGTTTTTTTTTTTTTTTTAATGTCAAAAATTCTGTGACCACTTCTGCAATGTTAGATATTTTTTTTAAGGTAAAAAAAAAAAAAAAATTTGTACAGAATTGATATTACAGGTCTGATATTAATGTATTCATATTACAAAATGTTTTGAAAAACTTGTTTTTTTTTTTAATCCAAAAATATGGTTGTTTGGGGGTTAAAAAACTACTTTTAACCCATCGCCGCCAGCGCTCTGGGGTTTAAACAAGCATTTCACTGCGCAAGAATTTTTTGAGCGTGATTTGTTAATGAATATGCTGGGAGCCGTTCGCTATGGCCATTCGCTGTCATGCGCTCCCATACAGCGCGGAACCTGTCAATATTCAACATTACGGCAAACCGACTGAGTCGCTATCAACTACAGAACAACGGCCAAGCACAGCGACTACTAGCGGGCGCTCTGAAAATGCCGCTACTGTCGCTCATCTGTCGCTACCTGGCGCTATTAATGAATCGGCCTCATAGTGATGGCCGCTGTCTGAAATATATATAGGCAGCGGTATAATATCGTTTTACTTTTTGCAGTACATCTAGTTTATTCAGCAGGAAAATACTACTTTCTTCAACACCAAAGACAATGGAGACAGCTCCATATTTCTGAGCATTTCGAGACATTAAATAAATACACAATAATATTATTATATTCCTTTTGGAAGGGCCCCGGCTTGGGAGAATCAGTCCCCCTCTGAAGGGGCACACTTGTCTAGTTAGACAGCTGTGATTGATGAGTCAGTGACTAGAAGCAAATTGCTGGCCATGAATTATTCAGCAAGTCCTCTCTTTTGTCGTTCCACAGCCTGATAGGCCGCATGTAAAGCTAAGCACAATTCACTTGCAGATCAGGAACAAGCAGGTATTAAAAATAGCTTTGTGATAACATTGCCTCTTCGGATCATGTTTGGACTTTTTGCTGCCTGCATTGAAAACGTGTGGGGGGGGGGGGGGGGGGGATAAAAAACTGCACCAGGGTGTTTAGAAAGGCAGATGATGCAGAGATAAAGCAATGTCATCAAATGAGCTGTGAAACAATAGCTTGACCTGTGTTTAATGCACTCTGATGTATGAAGTTGTGGGGCATTACAATGGGGCATGTAACATATTTGGGTAATTAAATACAAATAGCTCTTAGAACCGAAACAAGCTAGAGGAGATGAGCTGCCTGGCTTGCCAATCATTTACAAGTATTTATAGTTTAGTAGTCAAAAAAGATTGTCCTGGCAAGTTAATAAAGACATACCCACCCTGCAAGTGATTGATTGATTCAGGGGTGTAGCATGGAGAGGTCTGGGGGGCAGCCGACCTAAGTTGTCAGGGGGGCGTAGCAGCGCTGCCTGAGGAGGGCATGGAGGGCAGACTAGGCTGTTGGGGCCCTACAGGCAAAGCTGCACAAAGTTTGTGTCTTCCTGATTTAGCAGGCTTCGCCCCCCAGTTGCATCAGCACTCTGCTGCCTCTGGTTCCTGGGCTGTGAGGAGAGAGAAGGAAGTGCTGCTATATGGCCTGATGCAGAGCCTCCCCCGATCTGACCTTATTTTGTTCCGTTTCTCTGAAGTCCCGTTTTCATTCCGTTTGTCTCGAGGTTCAAATGTGATTCAGAGCCGCCGTTGGGAGAGCTCCGTTACTGATCCGTTTATGTGTCTTCATTCGGGAAGTGTTTTTTTCCCCTCTCGGGTGCTTTCCGTGTGGTCGTGGGTTCCGTTGCCGTTCACACGGACGATCTGTTTTTGCCTCCTTTTTAATGCGTTTCCAAACTTAGCTTCTTGCCATTTGTTTCCGTTTTCACCCCCATTCCGACTGTTTTTCCATGTATACTTACATTTCCATGGATTTCCTGTTGACAATCTGGGTCCATGCAAGCGCACATCCTTCGTCCTCCCTCAAGCTTTCCTCATACAACAAACTGACACTTTTAGCAACACCAAAACTTACCTTAAACTAATATCCTTCTTCATCTTCTTCTTCCTCCTCCCTGTGTTTAATGCTTACCTTAATCTCTTCTTTTTCTTCTTCTTATTCTTCTCCTTCCTATTCCTTGTCCCATATACTTACCTTTTGGGACATGTAACTGTATGGTTATGTTGTGAGAACGTACAGTGCCAGGAAAGAGAACATACCACACAATTTTGTTTTCTATTTTTTTTTTAAACTGTACATTTTTAAAATGTAATAAAAAAATAAAATAGGGCTCAGCCACCCAGGAGGGTCTTCTTGTTCTTCATTTTGGCCCTTGTCTTTGATCTGTGAATGAAAAACATCATCAGTTTTCCCTTGTAAGAATTTCTTGCTTATCTAGGGGTTTTGGTTTGGGCCATTTTTAGGGTTAATGTGGGCCAAAGTTATTTTATTAATGTGTCTTGGACCATGTTTTTGTTGTTTTGGGCAGGAGTTTAAACTACATGTATGATATATTGAACAAACTTACAAGGCTTGCAGCCAACAGGGCGTCTGGGGCGCAGCTGCCTATACAAGTCCTGGAGAGAAACATGGTTAAGGCGGGTGAGCTCGAATAGCTCAAGGTCATGCATGCCATCGATGTCCAGACGTGTGCGGTGCAGCCGGGTTTCTGCCAGGCTCAAACGGACCAGGCCGCGTAGCCGGCGTCTTTGATGCTCACGCACAGCAGAATGCATCACGGAACACAGAAACGGCTGATAACACTGGCCGTAAGTTGAGCGCCCACACCCTCGTTTTATTGGGCTGATTTCAATCAGAAACAAGGCTTGGAATCAGTTTAAAAAAATGAAACAATCAACGGCCAGTCTGTTTTCACAGAGTTCTGCCTCTTGCGAGCCGACACACGTAAAGGCGCGCGCAGGAACACCTGAACGCATACACGCACACAAAAAGCAACAGAGCACCCTTTACTGACCCGATCACAGCCCAAAAACAACGGGAAAGCGTACGGGATAGCTGAACAAGGAGGCTCTGCATCAGGCCAATAGTGCTGAGAAGCTTCATATACTGACAAGCGAGTCTGTCGGTGTGTGTCTCTCTCCGAGACTTTCTCTTTCTTGGTCCCTGTGAGAGTCTGTCTCTCTCTCTGTCGGTCTGTGTGTGTGAATCTCTCTCTCTCTATCTCTGTGTGAGTGTCTGTTAGACTTTATATGTTCTTTACTATTTGTGACAGACTCTGCCTTTGGATTTTAAAGGCGCTGTTTTTGCATAGACCCATTACTTTCATTTTCTTGAGCATGTCCCAGACAGACTGCCATTGTGTTATTGATTGCTTTACAGACTGCCATTGTTGATTGTATTACAGACTGCTATTGTTATACTGATTGTGCTACAGACTGCTATTGTTCTACTGATTGTGTTACAGACTGCTATTGTTCTACTGATTGTGTTACCGGCAGAGTTGAGGGATTGTGTGCCCTGCTCCCATTGGTCCGTGTGTTTGTCATGCAGTCCTCCATCAGGTCCACGGGGGAGGTCCCCTTGCATGGAGCCTTGCATATAAGGCACAGTGTGGCACTAATAAAGTCTACTTCACCTTCACCCTCAATACTGAGTTCTGTCTCTTATTGGGGGAAACGCTATATTACAATTCACTAGCCCTTGTAAGGGCTGTTCCTGGTTCCTCACGGATGACTCTGGAATTCCTGCAGCACCTCTCACCATTGGGAAAAGGACGTCTCTGGCGGGGAAGCCCTCCGGCGATAAAGGTTATCGCTACACTATTTACCAAAGCAGTGAGCAATTTCGCTGACGGAACCCTGATGAAATATGTGTTTAGGATTAGTTTGGCAGAGGTTCATTTATGGCATCCTATCATGTCTTCTCTTCAAGGAGGATGGTTCTGAATAGGCTTTTTCGTTATACTGGCAATACATGGGTTTGGCAGTTTATCATGAAGCAGAACAAAACCCGGGAATTTGATTTGTGCCCCCGGAGCATCCCGAATCAGGATTCCCTGCTGTTTGAAAACCCCCAGGAAGCTCGTAAAAACTCACCTGGCCAGGGTGAATGCTCTGCTGCATGAGAAAGTAGCCTATATACCGCAAAGACACGGCCTCTAGGAATCTTTGTTTTCATGGTTTACTTTGAGGAGTGACTCCGAACACAGAATATCTGTGCATTGAGCAGGAACTTTTGTTCTCAACACAAGAAAAATGCCAACAAAATATTGTTCTTCAAACTTTTCAAGAAAATGACCTGTACCTGCGATAGTGCAGGTCTACAGGTGAGGTCCAAGTTTTCATTAAAGTGAAGATTTTTATCTTTGCAAATTTGTACAAAGGTCCCGTGGGACACCCGCATTTTAGGTAAGTCCACAACCTCCAATCTCTGCTGCTAGTTTCACCTATAGACAAGCCCCCATTTGCCGAGACGCTTTACACGCCTCACCGGACACGGTTGCCCCCAGGACTTCGTAGCACAAAGGATGTGAGCTTACAGGGGGGAAGGCGAATAAACCAGAGACAAGACTGGGCGATGTCGGGTAAGCCGGGGTCATACAGGGGGGGTCAGTCCAATATAGTGCAGCACCAAAGGGAAGAGATGGAAGAAGAGTCAAAATCGAGCCGGGGTCAAGCCGGGAGGTCACGGGTACGCAGTACATAGGATGAGACGAATTCGTAGTCAGGAAACGGACAATAGTCAGTCCAGGCGGCAATCATGGAAAGGTTAAACACGGCAAAGTCGGTAACAGAAAAAAATCAATAGTCTCAGACAAAAATCACACCCAGCAGCAGGCTATCACGGGCAAGGGACAAGTGTGGGGAAACAACCTTTAATTGCTGGGAGCTGATGGGATTGGATGGAAGGAGACAGTGATTGGTGCACATAGGAACTTTGGGCTGATTGCCCAATTTGAACTAAAAAGGGCGTTTTCGCCCAGGAGACTCTAGGCTCATTGGCCCCTTAAACTCTCTGAGCACATTGGCCATTTACCTTTAACACTCAGGGCTCATTGGCCCTTTATTGCAGCCTCCGGCGGGCGCACTGTGTACAGCGCTGCCAGAGGTAATAAGAAAGAAGTTGGGAATGCGGCGGTGAATGGAGGAGGCGGGCAGGACGCGCCCCGGCCATCCTCCTCGAGACAGCGCGGGATCGCTGCTCAGGAGGTGAGTTGATCGTGGCATAAGGATGGTGAGAAAAGGGGCTATTTTCTAGATACTCTGGAGACACTTTTAAAATTTAAAAACAGGGATGAGCATACTTTGCGAGTTCGGGACCCCGAACATGGATTCCAATCTGAAATCCAGGTCTGCGTTTGATGTTCATGCTGAAACCCAGAAGGAGGCTGATTGTATTTGTATTTATATTCTAATGGTAGATATCTTGAAAGTTATAATGATATTTGCATCATTAATTGGGAAAATCAGAGAAAGATGTTATTTGCATAATATAAAAAATCATTAGGAACCCGGGTAATGTGCTGCATCTGTGCTAAGGTGCACATGAGGCAGCAAATACAGCACAAGAGCTGATAGTTGAAAGGGCAGGTGAAGTTCAGTGGAAATCAGACAGATCTCAGGAAGACACTGTGGAACCTGTAAAATATTCCAGCTTTGTGTGCAGCTGCCAGACTGTGTGACAGAAAGATTTATTGACAATTTCATGACTGTCACCATATTGCTTTGCTATAGTAAATTCTGATCATCTATTGAATATGAATAGAGATGAGCGAACTTCTTGAAAGCTCGATTTGGGCGATTCGCCGAATTTCCCCAAGAAATTTGGGTTTGCCCGAATCGAACTTTCACAAATCGCTCATCTGAAAAAAAAAATGCCGGCATGGTGGGAGCGGGCAGGCCGGCTACGCCTGTCAGCGGGCCGCCGCCGGCTCGCTGACAGCGTAGCCGGCCTGCCCGCTCCCACCATGCCAGCTCCCACCATGCCGGCATTTTTTTAAAAAGCAAACACTTACCTGCATGATCGGAGCGTGGAGGCTGGCGCCGCTCTCAGCTGTCATTAGAGGACGCGTCATCAGAGGGCCTGTCATCAGAGGGCGCCTGAGAGCGGCGCCGGCCTCCACGCTCCGATCATGCCGGCATTTTTTTTTTTTTTTTTATTTCAGGGAAAATTCGATCGGCACGAACCAAAAAAAATTGGGGTTCGTGCCGAATCGAATTTTCCCTGAAATTCCCTAAATATGAACTTGGGTCCATAAGGTGCCAGTACTCACCTTATAAGCTTCCTGGGCTTATCAAAGAACTTGCATTACCCCATGCCACCAAACCATTTCAGTGGCTTTGGTGGCCCATAGTCAGATTTTGGGAGTTATTTGGGTGTCCCGAAAAGAGACTGTGTGTCTGGGAAAGTATCTGGTGGGAAAGGCCACTCTATAACACAATTCCAACATGACTGGCATTCTAAAGCATTTGTGGAAAACATTCACCTTCGGAGTCCATGAAAAGTCATTATGGGTGACTGTACTTTACTGCAATTGGGGCACTGACATTTAGGCTGGTCTTAGAAATTCTATTAGCACCATGCCCTCAACAATATCACCTATTTTAGTACTTACTATTGCTAGATGGAGAGGTTGGGCAGAAGTGAAAATGCTCGTCAAGATTCTGTCGAAGAGGTAGTAAACAAGAAAGCAAAAAATATGAACCAAAAAATAAAATAAGTATGTTAATATAAAACAATAAACATTAAAAGAAAAACAATATCTATTAGCACTCAGGTATAAGAGAAATTACCCAATCCATTTCCCTGACAGTGTGAAGATTTATATAGCAGAGAAGCAAAATAGTAAATGGCTTTATAAAACATCTCGAAAACTACAGCCTTCCCTCCCTTGCAGCTGATCCAAACACTTATCATTAAGTGTCTGCAATGTTAGGGCAGCACTGCTTGTTTCAACAGAGATGGAGCTAAAAGCCGAAAATGATAGAGGATGCGATAAACCAGGTGAAATTTCCATTTTCTTCTAACTTCAAATACATAGCTGTTGTTAACCCCTATATGGCAAGGATGATGTGCAGCCGCATGGGCTCCTCTACCACACATATAGCTCTTCAAATATAGATGCTAAATATATCATAATTTTGTATAAAGGATTTGTAAGATTATGTGATATTATTCCATGTAACAGTAAAGTGGGATAATATTTATAACAGCAAAATATCGAATGTGGGCTTATTAGACGGGGAGGCTGATTTATTAATAGCGACATGTAGCGACAGTTGAGCGACTGTAGCGGTATTTTCACAGCGCCCGCTAGTAGTCGCTGTGCTTGGCCGTTGTTCGGTAGTTGATAGCGACTCAGTAGGTTTGCCGTAATGTTGAATATTGGGTGAGGAGTCGCTATTTGACAGGTTCCGCGCTATATGGGAGCGCATGATAGCGACTGGCCCTAGCGACCGGCTCCCACCATATTCATTAACAAATCACGCTCAAAAAATTCTCGCGCTGTAAAATGCATGTTTAAACCCCAGAGCGCTGGCGGCGATGTGTTAAAAGTAGTTTTTTAACCCCCAAACAACCATATTTTTGGAAACCAAAAAAAAATAATTTTTTAAATAATTTAGTAATATGAATACATTAATATCAGACCTGTAATATCAATTCTGCACACATTTTTATTTTTTTTTTTCCCTTAAAAAAATATCTAAAATGGCAGAAGTGGTAACACAAATTTTCACATTAAAAAAAAAAAAAAAAAAAAATTAATAACAATGAATTATTAATATTTAAAGATTGTTCCATTGAAATGCATTGGAGAGCGCCAGGTAGCGAGAGGTCATACCTGTCGCTGTTCAGCTGTGGGCTGAGGCTGGAATAATGATGAATGAGTCGCTATATGGCGCTATCTCAGTCGCTAAGCAGGATCGGCTTAATAAATGTGTCATTGTGGTGGGGAGCCGGCGTTCTCGTGGCGGGGCCCGTCATTACCGCTTACCAGTCGCTACCTGTCGCTATTCCTTCATAAATAAGGGCCTAAGAGGCTGATTCATTAATAGCGGCAGGTAGCGACAGATGAGCGCCTGTAGCAGGCATTTTCAGAGCGCCCGCTAGTAGTCGCTTTGCTCAGCCGTGGGTCGCTGTTCAGTAATGTTGAATACATTGTGAGGAGTCGCTATTTGACCAGTACAGCGCTGTATGGGAGTGCATATTAGCGACTGCTCATAGCGACCGACTCCCACCATATTCAGTAAAAAAACAGCCTTACTAATCTCTGGCGCTAAAAAATGCTTGTTTGAAGCCCAGCGCGCAGGAGGCGGTGTGTTTAAAGTCTGTTTTCCAGCATCTATCAACTAGTAACAAAGCGAAAACATATGGAATTACATTGTAACAACATTGTAACATGAACACTTTAACGCCAGAACTGTAATGTCATTTCTGAATAATCGTTTTAAAAATCATAAAAATTTGAAAAAACTGCTTTTTCAATGTCAGGAGAGGTCACAGAATTATTTGTGTTTTTTTGGCAAAAAACAAAAAAAACAAAAACCCGGTTTAAAGAGAAGAAAAGGTTCGTCCATTGAAATGTATTGGAGAGCGACAGGTAGCGAGAGGTCATACCTGGCGCTGTGCAAGGCTGAACGCTGGCGCTGTTCACTGAGGCTGTGAAAATGATGAATCAGACGCTACATGGCGCTATCCCAGTCACTAAACAGATTCTGCTTGATAAATGTGGAATTGTGTGCCGTGACCGGCGTTCACCGGTCGCTATCTGTCGCTACCTCACATTAACCAGGCACTACCTGACGCTATCCTTTCTTAAATAAGGGCCTAACTGTAGCAAATCTGGGAGCATTATATAAGAAGCACCAGCGCCACACTGCGCCACTTTTTTAGGGCAGAGCTTTACAGTTTAGAGTTTTACATTTACTGCTGGCATCTACCTGCAATGAATGACAGCATGCAAGTTCTGACTGCTTTTTCATGTAGTGCCAAGCCTGCCCCTGATTGTTTTGGCACTGTTAGGACTTTTATTTTTGCGTATACAGCTGGGGGATAATGCCAGCAATCGGGAAGAGAAGCTTTTATATCTCGGAGGGTGGCTCTCCACCCTCTTTGACTATCTACATCACTGGAGGTGAGTGGCATGGAGTGGATTTCCTGGGTTATCCAGTCTTCATGCCCTTCTCCTCCAGTGATGTGAAGAGTCAAATGGGAGAGATTCCAAAGAGGCTCCACCTCAACAAAATCTGGCATTACCCTTTGCGGGGTGCCAAGGTAGAAGGAAAAGGGAACCACTGCCGCTGGCATTAGAAGAGATGCAGAAAGGAGAGAGAGGTCAGCAAGGAACAGAAGGCATGAATGGGATGAGTACAGGTACATTTTATTTAACAAAAGTCCAAGGGACCACTATACCAGTTCAAAGGTTGGAGGCCCGGCAGGGCAGCATGCCGGTAACACCTGTCCAATTTCCTGCACCCTCTCCTCGGCACCACTGCCCATTAGCATGCGCCCAGTTTTCTTCCAGGGGTAACAACAACACACAACTGCCCGACCTTTCCAACTTCAGTAGCCCTTTTACGACTTCTTGCACATAATGTGTTATTGCGAGATTATAAGGGGTGATTTACAATGTGTGTTTGCGCGACTTTCCTCTTCCATGCATTCGCTGTGTGCGTGGGGAGAGGGGTAAACCACTGCGCATGTTGCTCAAATTGAAGTGGCGAACGCTTGTGACAACTCTACCTACACCATGTATTTTGCTGTGTTTTCGGCGCAATTTGCAATTTGAAAAATAGTGGCATCTACATTTAAAAATGGTTTGGTGAATGCCGGCTGTGAATTTTGTTTAAAGTGGACCAACACCCAGGATTTTCACTATCCTGGGTGTTGGTCCACTTCAGCTGGGCATCCGAGATCAGGATGCCCCGCTGTGTGAAACCCCCCCAAAAGCCCCAAAAAACGTACCTTTTCGGCGACGGACAAGGCGCCGCCTCCAGCGCGTCCCTCTTACAGGGCGCGCGCCGGCCATTCACAAACGGCCGACGCGGGCGCGTGCACTGCTAGAGGGGCGCGCGGGAGGCGGCGGCGGCTGATCCGTCGCCGATAAGGTAAGGTTTTTTGGGGCTTTTGGGGGGGTTTCACCCCGCGGGACATGCCGATCTCGGATGTCCCGCGGTGACGGAGGTGATCGGCCCGGGAATCTTATAGATTCCCGGGCCGATCACCCCTGGGTGTTGGTCCACTTTAATAAAAACAGGAAATCTTACTGAAAACACACTTCTACAGCATGTCAACACAGGAGGGGTCTGAGAATGTATGTGGAGTGTACTGGGAGTGTTTGAAAAGATTTAAAAAGAAGTTTAGTGACAAATATAAAAGTAATGTGAACACAGTATCATTAGTTGTTTTTCACATGCTAGTTACCTATATGGCGTTCCTGCTAGAAAAAAAAGGTAAATATGCTAAAAAAAAAAAAAAAACTAAAGTGACAATCTCTCCTCAAATAACATTTATTTCTATTGGGTTTAACTCTAAAAGCTGCCCAACAGAAGAGATGTTCACCAGCATTCACCAAACCAAGCTGATGTTGACATTATTCCGGAAAACATCGACATCGCCGGCCAAACCTGCAACATTCACTTGGTAAATGCAGGAAACTACCGAAAACCTGGCAGATGCTGTTGAATTTGTAAATTACCCCCAAGTGCTGAATCACTCGACAGTACGTAGAGAGAAAGTATGAAAAAAATGTATTATTGTAAAGTGCTGAATTGACCCTATTGACAATGGAGAACTGTCATGAAAATATACCAAAAAATATAATATAAAGCATTAATATAAAGTATATCATTTAAATAATATTAAAGTTAAAGAGGAACACTCCAGGGCCTCTCGAGTGCCAGTCCGCATTGGGATGCTCCACTGTGTGACACCCCCACGAACCCCCCAGAACACTCTTGTGACAGACCCTCTGCCATTGGATTTTAAAGGCACTGTTTTTGCATAGACCCATTGCTTTCATTTTCTTGAGCACGTCCCAGACAGACTGCCATTGTGTTATTGATTGTATTACAGACTGCTATTGTTATACTGATTGTGCTACAGACTGCTATTGTTCTACTGATTGTGTTACAGACTGCTATTGTTCTACTGATTGTGTTACAGACTGTTATTGTTCTAATGATTGTGTTACAGACTGCTATTGTTCTAATGATTGTGTTACAGACTGCTATTGTTCTAATGATTGTGTTACAGACTGCTATTGTTCTACTGATTGTGTTACCGGCAGAGTTGAGGGATTGTGTGCCCTGCTCCCATTGGTCTGTGGGTTTGTCATGCAGTTCTCCATCAGGTCCACGGGGGAGGTCCCCTTGCATGGAGCCTTGCATATAAGGCACAGGGTGGTACTAATAAAGTTCAGTTCATCTTCACCCTCAATACTGAGTTCTGTCTCTTATTGGGGGAAACGCTATATTACAATTCACTAGCCCTTGTAAGGGCTGTTCCTGTTCCCTCACGGATGACTCTGGGATTCCTGCAGCACCTCTCACCATTGGGAAAAGGACGTCTCGGGCGGGGAAGCCCTCCGGCGATAAGGGTTATCGCTACAACTCTCTCTCTGCTCTGGGCGCATCCACGCCCAGTGCGCCCACCTCCAGCCATGCGCGTGCCTGTGCCCGGCCTTTCTGAAAATAGGCGGCTCGGGGACCCCAAGGTTGCAAGGTGGATGGGGGATGCGGCTGATGCCACCGCTTGGCTCCCTTCGGTGCCGCTCTGCTGCTTAGCTGTCCAGATGGCGCCAAACAGAGCTGAGTGAGTGTGAGCGCTGCGTTCAGCCAATCAGAAGAAAGGTGAGTGGAACAGGGTGACCCGGGGGGTACACACAGTGGGACCCCCGATTCAGGATGCCGCTGTGTGTTGTTCCTCTTTAAAGAGTAGAGCATTTAAAAAATAACTATATTTGATAAGCCTGTCCAGCCACTCTGGGAGTCTGCCACTTTCACCTCCATTTTGCTGCACTGGGAGGTTGGTTCCACAATCCTCCAGGTGCTTTATTCAAATCCTGCGCCTGCGCAATGGCCTTTTAATTTTCCTTCAGGTCAAAATGTGGCGTGGGATTTGAAAGTAACGGGCTGATTCACTACTAGCGCCAGGTATCGGCAGATGAGCGTCTGTACAGAGGCGCTAAGAGCGATCGCTAGTAGACGCTGTGATCGACTATCGGGCGCTGTTAAAGAGTGCCTCATTCGCTGTAGTAACCTGTCCAGCATTGATGAATGAGATGTATGTTGGGCGTTCTAACACCAGTACAGTGTTGCAGGCAGCGAGAGGTAACGCCAGCTCATTGCGACCGACTCTCAGCGACTCACACCATATTCAACAAAAAAACAGACACACACACAGGGTCGGCGCTCTGGATCTGGTCGCTATAGCATAGAGCTGTGTGATTAAAGTCTGTTTTTGAACACATATCCACCAGTAACAAAGTGAAAACACATGGAATGACATTGTTGTAACATTGTGACATTAATACTTTAGTGGCAGACCTGTAATGACAATTCTGCATATAAATATAAAAAGTTTTCAAAAATTACTCTTTCTAGGCCAGGAGAGGTGACACAATTATTTGAGAGAATAAAAAAAAATAAACACAAAAAACCCTGTTTAAACAGAAGAAAACGTCCATTGAAATGTATGGGAGAGCAACAGGTAGCGACAGGTAATACCTGGCGC
This sequence comes from Gastrophryne carolinensis, assembly GCA_027917425.1. Taxonomy (NCBI): domain Eukaryota; kingdom Metazoa; phylum Chordata; class Amphibia; order Anura; family Microhylidae; genus Gastrophryne; species Gastrophryne carolinensis. The sequence goes on along the minus strand of CM051244.1, from coordinate 129,395,370 downwards.
ACTGGAAGCTAGAGCTCCGGCGCTATATGCTGAGCCACCTGTGATGATGAATCGTACGCTACATGTCGCTCACCAGAATTGGCTTTATAAATGTGGTATTGCGTATAGCGCACAGCGCTCACTAGACGCTGCCTGCCGCTACTAGGCACTACCTGGCGCTATCACTTGATGAATAAACCCCTAAGTAATCAGTAAATATTACCAGAAACAATTTCGTTTCAGGCACATCCTAGTCAGCATTCTCTAAAGGTAAAATCCTATAAGCCCAACGACCTGACAAAGTTGTGCGTTTATGACAACAGCAAAGGAAAAGCTGCCCGTACGACTAGTCCAAGCAAACATACTTGGTGTGACACCAGAAATAAACAGAGCGGGGAAATGGATGCTATCAATAGAAAGAATCTGTCAATACATCCACTTCACTCTGGAGAAAGACACTGCAGCTGCAAGGTTTTGAAGGACAGGCCACAGTTTGCAGAAGAACGTTTGTTGCCAAGCTTCTTTACGTTTTGGAAGGATTTTACCAACGCTGAACTATCTTGGTCACTGCAAATTTCGAGAGTAGTAAAGAACCACAACATTGAAACTGATTCACAAAAAATGCTGACATTACTGTGCTTCCCTTATGCTTGCCATTAAAAAAGGAAATATATAAATGTCAGACTTTCAGGTCATTTTAAAGGAAAACTCCCTTTTTGTCACTTTCTTGGCATGACTATGATTTACTTATCAGCACGGTGTTTCCAAGTTTCTTATATTCATGTGTGCCTGTGATCCTAACCCAGCAGAAGTGGCACGGGTAGCCGCGTGCGCAGGTGCCCCCTGCTGTTCCTTCCCCCTTGGACGGTTGTGCTGGCCTTATAATTGGATGTGGTGATGCTTATACTGCACTGTATGATCCCTTTGTTTATATACACTGTTTGCACTTTGTGTCCATAACCACACATCAAATAATTTGTTTTTGTTCTTTGTTTTTGTTGTTGAAGATTTACAATTATGTGTATACCTTGGAATTGCTTATTTATTTTGGCTTCATATGGGTTTCACTTATAATTGAGTGTTGGTTTTGCACTAAGCACTCTATTGGGGTAGTTCTACTTTATCCCTCCTCTGTTTTAGACAGACAGTATTGTTCCAATGTATTTCTTTTGTGCAGGCACAAATAAAATAGACCCCTTATTATTTCAAATTCAGTGTCTTCCGTCCTTTGAATTTTTGATTTTTATTTCTTTGTGTTATTATTATTATGGTATTTATTGATGAAGTTTATATGGTTTGGGGAAGGTCCAGCTTGTCTATAGTCCCTCTTTTATTGCTGTATTCAAGTTTTGTAAGTGAGCACCCTTGATTAGGTAGGTGGTGCACCCATATATTGTTAAATTGTTTGTGATCCTAAAGTAGGAGTATTTTTCCTGGCCTTGAGTAAAAACTACTGACTACAAGTCCCAGAATCCTTTCACTGTAACAGGTGAGCTCATCAGCAGCTTCAGCATGCAGTAATAACCTTCCCAGGTGAGAACCCTTTAGCTACTGGAGCACAAGATTATAATTCTCTTATAAAGTTATAAATTAGAGCAGAAGTCGTCTCTGCCTTAGCCAATCTGATGATTAGCAAGGCAGAGTCAGGAAGTCTCTGATTTGTACTCCAAAATAGCACTTTGGTGTATGTTGCTAACATAAACACATTAGGGTTGATTCAGCACCATATTTTTTTACTCACATTTTTTGTAAGTAAACTTTTTTTCTCATGAGATTTTTCCTTGGTGCTATGCAGCACCTTATTTAGCTGTGCAATAATTACTAAATAACTAAAGCTAAATATGGTGCTGAATTGCATCGAGGGAAAAAAAGTCATGGTACTGAATCAACCCTATTGTTTCTAGGTAAAACTGTTTTAATTAATAACACAGTGTAGCAAACAAATAAAAAAGACAAAATAACAGATAAGCTCAGCCCATTAAGGACATCATTTTGGCAGACAACTATGGAAACTTTTAAAGAGACCATTGAAAGTGGAATTACCCTTTAAATGAAGACTATTGTCAGTGAGATTGAGAAGTTCTTTAGAACTATTTTGATCTCCATTTGTTCAAATACGCTAGTTTTATAAAATAAAAAAAAAAAAACAATATGATAAAAACATTAGGCTCTACCAGCTGTTTGACACTTAACAATATGATAAGGTTGAAAAAAATTAGGTAAACCGGGAATTGTGGGGAAAATCGGGGAGGCCGATTCATTAATAGCGCCAGGTAGCGACAGATGAGCGACAGTAGCGGCATTTTCAGAGCGCCCGCTAGTAGTCGCTGTGCTTGGCCGTTGTTCTGTAGTTGATAGCGACTCAGTCGGTTTGCCGTAATGTTGAATATTGGGTGAGGAGTCGCTATTTGACAGGTTCTGCGCTGTATGGGAGCGCATGATAGCGACTGGCCCTAGCGACCGGCTCCCACCATATTCATTAACAAATCACGCTCAAAAAAATCTTGCGCAGTGAAATGCTTGTTTAAACCCCAGAGCGCTGGCGGCGATGGGTTAAAAGTAGTTTTTTAACCCCCAAACAACCATATTTTTTGAAAAAAAAACATGTTTTTCAAAACATTTTGTAATATGAATACATTAATATCAGACCTGTAATATCAATTCTGCACAAATTTTTTTTTTTTTTTTTTTACCTTAAAAAAAATATCTAACATTGCAGAAGTGGTTACAGAATTTTTGACATTTAAAAAAAAAAAAAAAAATTAATAGCAATTAATTTAGAATATTTAAAGATTGTTCCATTGAAATGCATTGGAGAGCGCCAGGTAGCGAGAGGTCATACCTGTCGCTGTTCAAGGTCGCTCGCTGGCGCTGTGGGGTGAGGCTGGAATAATGATGAATGATTCGCTATCTGGCGCTCTGTCAGTCGCTAAGCAGGATCGGCTTGATAAATGTGGGATTGCGGAGGGGAAGCGACGTTCTCGTGGCGGTGACCGTCATTACCGTTCGCTCACCATTCGCTACCTGGCGCTATCCCTTGTTAAATTAGGGCCAAAGTGTCGATGCGCGAGCAGCAGCCAAGGACTGGGTGGACTGATGTCGCCTGAGTGTCCGTTGCTGCTGATTGGGCATTGCAGGGTAATACTCATTCCACAATGATCAATTGCGGAAGAAAAAGTCTCACTGTATGATTGATTACTCCTGGGGCATTCAGATAGGCTGGGGCCGGGAGCGCACTGTGGACGTGGAATGCCACGTGGCCACTCCTTTTTCTCTATGCCGATGCTATGTTACAGAGATGTGCGCTATGCCTTAATATTATTATTATTTATTTATTTATAAAGCACCATCATCTTCCTGCGCTGTAGCACAATCAGGGTAGAATCATACAGTACATAGATTACATATTAATGCAGTGTTGCAGAGTTCATAATGAATACCCTCACTATCCTGCTCAACTTTTGAAGTCCACTGTGTCCGGCTCTATTTTCCCTGTCACCTAAATAGCCTATCTTGACTTTGTTGCACCCCTAATCTATAGCCACCCTCAACCCCCCAAAAAAACAACTCTGGCTTAACATCAACACTGTACCACTGAAACAGCATTCTCGAGCTGCTGAACGGCAACAAAACAGCTGTTCACCACCTTCACTCTCTACTCTGCCCATTGTCACCCCTCCATCCTCCAACACAGCCGTCAACACCTTCAATTCTCTACTCTGCCAACCGCTACCCCCTCCATCCTCCCAGATAACAGCTGAGCAATTTGCCACATGCTTGAAAGAAAAAATAGACAATATTCAAAGTGGTTTCAGCCCTCAGAATGCCTCTCTCCTCCCAATGTCCTCCCTGCCCCACTTATTAACTCATTTAATTCAGCTAACTGTACTAGGACTCTCATCTCGTTTTACAGTCCCACCTGACCACCTGCTCTCTTGATCACATTCCAGTCCACATTTTCCCTCAACTGTCTCTAGCTGTCATTCCAGCCTTAAAGTGGACCAACACTCACCCCTGATCAGCCCGAGAATCTATAAGATTCCCGGGCCGATCAGCTCCCTCCCCGCGGGACATCCGAAATCGGGATGCCAGCTGTGTGAAACCCCCCAGAAAGCCCCTTAAAAACGTACCTTATCGGTGACGGACAAACGACGGATAAGCCTCCGCCTCCCGTGCGTCCCTCTAGCAGGGTGCACACCCGCGCCAGCCGTTTGTGAATAGCCGGCGCGGGCGCGCACCCTGTAAGAGGGACGCGCGAGAGGCGCCGGCGGCTTATCCATCGCTTGTCCGTTGCTGATAAGGTAAGATTTTAGGGGCTTTCTGGGGGGTTTCACACAGCGGGGTGCCCCGCGGAAGTGTACCAACACCCAGGATAGTGAAAATCCTGGGTGTTGGTCCACTTTAACATCTGCATTTACCTCCCCTCTCCACTGGTACCTTCCTTCCTCCTATAAACATGCTGTTATATCTCCATTTATCAGAAAACGCTAGCTGGACCCCTCTGCCCTCCCCAGTTACCACCAGATCTTGCTGCTCCCTTTCTCATCCAAGCTTCTTGAACAGCATGTCCACTCCAAACTGGCTCGCTATCTGTGTACAGACTCCCTCCTAGATCCCCTTCAATCTGGTTTCTGCTCAAGTCGTTCCACTAAAACTTCCCTCACCAAAGTCACCAATGATTTATTAACTGCCAAATCCAAGGGTCACTACTACCTTCTCATTCTTCTTGACCTATCATCTGCTTTTGACATGTCAACCATGCTCCACTTCTCAAAATTCTTTCTTCTCTTGGAATCCAAGGCCTCACACTCTCTTGTGTCTCCTCCTATCTCTCTGATCGCACGTTTAGTGTATCTTACAAAAACAATTTCCTCTCCCAGTCCTCTGTCTGTTAGTGTACCACAAGGATCAGTCCTAGGTCCCCTACTTTTTTCAATATACACGTATGGTCTTGGCCAACTAATAACATCACTGGGCTTCCAATATCATTTTTATACAGATTTCACTCAGCTATATCTCTCTGGCCCAAATCTTTCTCCCCTCCTCCCTCACCTTCCTGACTGTCAAACAGACATTTCTTCCTTCATGTCCACTCTCCCCCCTTAACTAAACATGGAAAAAACTGCTCATCTTTCCACTTTCTCACTCCCCTCTCTAACACCACAATCTCTGTAAATAATCTAACAATAACTGCAACTCCTCAAGCTTGATGCCTAGGTGTCATTCTTGACTACTCTCTCTTATTTACACCTGACATTCCGTAGCCACCTCCTGTCATCTCCAACTTAAAAACATCTCCCTCATCCGTCCCTTCCTTTCACCTGATACCACTAAAATGTGCATGCCCTGGACATATCCCGAATTGACTACTGCAACACCCTCCTTTGCCGCTTACCAACAGACTGACACCCCTACATTCTATTCTGAACTCTGCTGCTCACCTCATCCATCTCTCCTCATACTTCTCCTTCACTGTCCCCCTATGTTAGTCCCTCCACTGGTTACCTGTCTCTCAAAGGGTTTAATTCAAACTTCTAACACTAACATACAAAGCACTTTCCAGCCAGGCCCCTCCCTACATCTCCTCGGTAATCCAGCATTACCAACCTAGGTGCAACCTCCACTATACCTTGGACATTCTCCTGTCCTCTTCCTTGGTCACCTCCTCACACTCCTGCCTTCAAAACTTCTCCTGTGACTTTCCAATTTTCTGGAATGCACTCCCCCGCTCAATATGCCACTTTCAAGCACTCCAAGCCTTTAAAAGTGCCCTCAAAACTCACCTCTTCCGACAAACATATAACCTTGTTTAAGCATGACTGGGCATAAGCCGCTAAACTCAAGTTCTACCCCTTGTGATCCCACCCCTTTTTGTCTCCACCTCCAATCCTTTAGACTGAAAGCTTGCAAGGGCAGGGCTCTCCTTCCTATTGCGCATTGTTATCACATTTGGTTTGAACTTTGTAGCATCTATAATGGGTGGAAACAAAGGGGAAAGGTCACATACAGTCAGTATTGAGCTTTCTGGCATGGATAATTCCACTACCGATGACTTTTTTTAAAGTTTTCATTTTTGCATGCCAAAATTATGTCTTCAATGTGTTAAGCTTATCGTTTTTTTTTTATTTTCTATTTGTTTGCTAATCATCTGATAAGACACAGGGAACAGGTTCAATCCATTCTGCTGTAATTCAACTTATTCAGATAGGGAGGATCACAATCTTTTATTCAGTAACTAAGGAGTTAAAGTGGACCAACACCCAGGGGGGATCGGCACGGGAATCTTACAGATTCCCGTGCCGATCAGATCCCTCCCCGCGGGGCATCCAAAATCGGGATGTCCCGCGGGGTGAAATCCCCCAGGAAGCCCACAATCCTACCTTTTCCATGTTCCAGCGGCGCATGTGCGTCCACCGCCGCCACCTCCCGCACGTCCCTCTAGCAGGGCGCGCTCCCGCACCGGCCGTTTGTGAATGGCCGGCGCGGATGCGCTCCCTGTAAGAGGGACGCGCGGGAGGCGGCGGCGAACGCGCTCTGCTTGTCCAGCGCTGCCTCTCGCTTGTCCGCCGGCGGGGATTGGCTGCAGCGGTCACGTGGGAACGGGGAGAGGTGAGTTTTCGGGGCTTTCTGGGGGGTTTCACACAGCGATCGGGGTGCCCCACCGAAGTGGACCAAAACCCAGGTTAATCAAAATCCTGGGTGTTGGTCCACTTTAATGGGAACCTTCCCACCTGGTCATTACTGATGTTTGACTTATCCAAAGCTGCTAAGGTGCTCACCTTTTACATTGGGAGGGATTCTGGGAAATGTGGTCAGTCCTTTTTACTCAAGGCCAGAAAACACACTTCTTAGGATCACAGACACACAGGAATATAGAAAACTTGGAAACAGCATGCTGACAACTAAACCACAGGTTTGGGGGCACAATCCTAGCACAAATATTTATTTTACATCCCAGAACAGGAAAAGAGATTAGATTTAGGGAGGAGCCTGGCTGGAGAGAGCTTTGTAGGTGAGAGAGTTTTAAACAGGATTTGCTTTGGCACTAGAAGCAAGTAAAGGGACTGATAGGGGGGAACAGGGCTGGAGGAGTTATAGGAGAGATGGATGAGGCGAGCAGCAGAGTTCAGGATGGATTGGAGGGGTGCCAGTCTGTTAGTTGGTAAGCCACAAAGAAGGATGTTGCCATAGTCTCATTAGGGATAAGACCAGGGCATGCACTCGCATTTTAGTGGAGCCAGATGAGAGGAAGGGATGGATGAATAAGATGTTTGGAGACAGCAGGAGGCTAGGGAGTACATATACAGAGATGGCACAAAGAATTACGGCCTTATTTATCAAGGGCTAGCGCCAGGTAGTGTCTGACGAGCGCCAGGTACCGCCAGCTATCGGCGGCTACCGAAGCAAGTACGCCCGGCGGCGGTCACAATGACGCATTTATCACGCTAAATGAGGCTAGCGCCGGCGAGAGCGTCAGCTAGCGCGGGATTCATCATGTAGCCGACTGCAACGAACAGCGCAGCTACTAATCCCATCACAGCGACAGGTATGACCTGGCGCTCCCTGGCGTGGTCCAATGCATTTCAATGGAGCAATCTTTAATTAATCATAATTAATTGCTATTACTGTTTTTTTTTTTTTTTAATGTCAAAAATTCTGTGACCACTTCTGCAATGTTAGGATTTTTTTTTAAGTAAAAAAAAAAAAAATGTGCAGAATTGATATTACAGGTCTGATATTAATGTATTTATATTACAAAATGTTTAGAAAAACTTGTATAATTTTTACATATAAAGAAAAAGGTTGTTCGCTGTCAGGCGCACCCATACAACGCGGAACCTGTGAAACAGCGACCCCTAACCCCGTATTCAACATTACCGCACACCGACTGAGTCGCTGACAACAAGCAAACCCCGGGCATGCACAGCGAATACTAGCTGGCGCTGTGAAAATCACGCTACTGGTGCTCATCTGTCGCTACCTGGCGCTATTAATGAATCGGCCTCTTTGTTTCGGCAGGTTACAAGTAATACAAATCCTTAACAAAAATGAGTATCCTAAAGGTCGAATAATATAAGAAATGTTCTGGACAGAGCATCTCATGTAATGTTTGAAGTTTATGGATACATTCTATTGTATAAATGTGTATTTTGTAGTTATCATTGTATTTACATGCCCTATATTGCCCAAGTTTGAACTAATTACTAAACTAAAGCGCCATGGATAATGGTACTAAATACTGTAAATAGATGTAAAATGCATTTCTGTGTGTGGAACCACAGATCTGGCCAAATATTTGTGTGCCAGCCCATCGTTGATTTTGTAGATCAGTTTGACACTGGTAAATCAATCATACATTTCTGGCAACCTGTAATTCATGGCTTTATGGATTTTAATAGTGTTGCTTTTGTGTTCAGGTTGAAGTTAAAATCAACCCAGTTCGATTTTTAACTTTAACCTTTAACCCAGTTTCTACTTTACAGCAATTGTAGCAAAAAAACACTAGTGATGAGTTCAGATCCTGGTCCAAGTTAAATCTAACCCACTTGGTCTGGTCTGGCCACCCCTGGAAGAGCACCAGGCCTATGCTGAACGGAAAAAGAACTAGTAAACTTTCAGGGATGAAAGCCAGTCACTAGGCTTCCAACCCCTTGTAACATTACAAGAGGGGTGGGGGTCAAAACGTGTGTCCTTTAATCAAAACCTGGAAACAAGGGATAAAGAAAACAATTCAGCTGCCCCTCCCCACTTTAAGGCCCTTATTTAACAAGGGATAGCGCCAGGTAGCGAATGGTAATGACGCTCGCTACCACAATCACACATTTATCAAGCCGATCCTGCTTAGCGACTGACAGAGCGCCACATAGCGAATCATTCATCATTATTCCAGCCTCACCCCACAGCGCCAGCGAGCGACCTTGAACAGCGACAGGTATGACCTCTCGCTACCTGGCGCTCTCCAATGCATTTCAATGGAGCAATCTTTAAATATTCTTAATTAATTGCTATTAATGTTTTTTTTTTTTTTTTGTTAGATATTTTTTTTAAGGTAAAAAAAAAAAAAATTGTGCAGAATTGATATTACAGGTCTGATATTAATGTATTCATATTACAAATGTTTTCCAAAAATATGGTTGTTTGGGGGTTAAAAAACTACTTTTAACCCATCGCCGCCAGCGCTCTGGGGTTTAAACAAGCATTTCACAGTGCGAGAATTTTTTGAGCGTGATTTGTTAATGAATATGCTGGGAGCCGTTCGCTATGGCCATTCGCTGTCATGCGCTCCCATACAGCGCGGAACCTTTCAAACAGCGACTCCTAACCCCGTATTCAACATTACCGCACACCGACTGAGTCGCTGTCAACAGCCGAACAACGGCCAAGCACAGCGAATACTAGCGTGCGCTGTGAGAATAACGCTACTGTCGCTCTTCTGTCGCTACCTGGCGCTATTAATGAATCGGCCTCTAATAGTGTCTGGGTCTGGGAGTACCAGAAGATTTTGGTGTCAACCTGGATAGGGGTGATACAGTCAAGCAACAGTTTAAATCACTGCAAATGTCACTAATTGCTAACTGTTTAAGCAAACACCATATCACTTCAAGCCCCCTTATTTGTTTCAGAATAAACAATGTAGCAAACAAGAATTGGCCTCACTGTTAAATGGGTCCACCTGAGAAGTAGTATACATGAGAACTGGAAGACAGATTCCCTTATGCAGATAGCTATATCCCCACATGGATTCTTCTTGTGATGTCGGGAAGGCCGATTCATTAATAGCGGCAGGTAGCGACAGTTGATAGCGACTCAGACGGTTTGCCGTAATGTTGAATATTGGGTGAGGAGTCGCTATTTGACAGGTTCCGCGCTGCATGGGAGCGCATGATAGCGACTGGCCATAGTGACCGGCTCCCACCATATTCATTAAAAAATCACGCTAAAAAAATTCTCGCGCTGTAAAATGCTTGTTTAAACCCCAGAGCGCTGGCGGCGATGGGTTAAAAGTAGTTTTTTAACCCCAAACAACCATATTTTTGGAAACCAAAAAAAACTAGTTTTTAAAATAATTTTGTAATATGAATACATTAATATCAGACCTGTAATATCAATTCTGTACAATTTTTTTTTTATTTTTTGTACCTTCTAAAATGGCAGAAGTAGTCACAGAATTTTTCACATTTAAAAAAAAAAAAAAAAAAAAATTAATAACAATTAATAATGAATATTTAAAGATTGTTCCATTGAAATGCATTGGAGAGCGCCAGGTAGCGAGAGGTCATACCTGTCGCTGTTCAAGGTCGGACGCTGGCGCTGTGGGTTGAGGCTGGAATAATGATGAATGAGTCGCTATATGGCGCTATCTCAGTCGCTAATCAGGATTGGCTTGATAAATGTGTGATTGTGGTGGGGAGCCGGCGTTCTCGTGGCGGGGCCCGTCATTACCGGCCGCTCACCAGTCGCTACCTGTCGCTATTCCTTCATAAATAAGGGCCTAAGTCTTTGTTGTGATTCTTTTGTGTGAAGTCTGTTTGTGGGCTAGTGCCAGCAGTTAGGCAGTTAGTTAGCAGCAATTAGTGGGAACAACTAGTCTAGCAGAAGCTGGAGAGTAGATAGCCTGTTGGGACAGTCTACTCTTTAAATCTGAAGGTCATAGACATCTGCGTTGAAGTCAAAATAGTTTTTCACTTTAGTTTGGAACATAACAAGTTCTGCAGTTTTCCAGAACCTTCCTCACATGGCCTAGCATCATGGCACATGGTCTAGCATGTGCCATGGTGGATACATCTAATGGGAGGGACTAGAAAAAATATCAGTCAAGAAGAAGCTAGATTAGGACAGTTGTTAAGCGGGAGTAGAGAGCAGGAGAGAAAGCAAAACATGGAACATGCTGAAATAAAGGCCAGACAGCTGCAGTAGGAGAAGGCCAAAAGCCCAGGTATCCAGCAAATTGGAAAGCGACTGCGTTGCAACAATATCCTGGCCCGAATTGGAAAAGGATACCAGTGCCTGAGGTTGCAAGAGTGTATCCAATGTGTGTATACAGGAACCATCTGTAAGAAGCTGTACTGCTGGATTAGTGATTGTGGAAGTTAGCTTTTTAATAAAGTACAGTAAGTCACCTTGCTTAGGAGACTGCGCCATGTCTATTTGTACTCAAGGTGACCAGAGACTTTCAGCAGCACCACAAACCCACACTAACATCCAATGAACACCTCAGGGAGCAAGAAGTTTTCACTCCCCACATTGTACCAACTCTTAGGTCCTTATTTATGAAGGAATAGCGAAAGGTAGCGACTGGTGAGCGGCCGGTAATGACGGGCCCCGCCACGAGAACGCCGGCTCCCCAACACAATCACACATTTATCAAGCCAATCCTGCTTAGCGACTGAGATAGCGCCATGTAGCGACTCACTCATCATTATTCCAGCCTCAGCCCACAGCGCCAGCGTCCGACCTTGAACAGCGACAGGTATGACCTCTCGCTACCTGGCGCTCTCCAATGCATTTCAATGGAACAATCTTTAAATATTCATAATTAATTGTTATTAATTTTTTTTTTTTTTTTTTTTTTAAATGTGAAAAATTCTGTGACCACTTCCGCCATTTTAGAAATTTATTTAAGGGGAAAAAAAATTGTACAGAATTGATATTACAGGTCTGATATTAATGTATTCATATTACAAAATTATTTAAAAAACTTGTTTTTTTTGGTTTCCAAAAATATGGTGGTTTGGGGGTTAAAAAACTACTTTTAACACATCGCCGGCAGCGCTCTGGGGTTTAAACATGCATTTTGCAGCGCGAGAATTTTTTTGAGCATGATTTTTTTATGAATATGGTGGGAGCCGGTCGCTAGGGCCAGTCGCTATCATGCGCTCCCATACAGCGCGGAACCTGTCAAATAGCGACTCCTCACCCAATATTCAACATTACGGCAAACCGACTGAGTCGCTATCAACTACCGAACAACGGCCAAGCACAGCGACTACTAGCGGGCGCTCTGAAAATGCCGCTACAGTCGCTCAACTGTCGCTACCTGCCGCTATTAATGAATCGGCCTCCCCATGTAGAAGTACAACATTCTTCCAATACCAACCCTAGCATCCCAACCTTGTCTAAAGGATTGGATTTCGCATCAATGTATCCAATGTGATCCAGTTAACAAAACCACTCCTGCCAAACCATGCACATCCATTCCTGGTGTCAGTAACCACTTACCTGGACCCCGTTCCAGCGTCGTCTCCAGGCGGCTGGCCGCAGCTGTCACTGTGCGGCGGCCGCGCCGAGCACGGTCGTTCTCCTCCCTTGCGTCACTGCTGCTCGGCACTGTACTCAGCGCGCCCGCCGGAGGCTGTGATAGGGCCAATGTGCCCAGGAGTTGTGATATGGGCCAATGAGCCCGAGGGCTGGTGTCTCTGGGCCATGAGCCCAGGGGAGGTTGGGCTTTCGCCCTCCCATTATTGTGCAGCCAATGAGCTGTTGGTTCCTATGTGCACCAATCACACACACACCTACCCTTGTAGTCTGTACCTATAAAGGTTCTCCCTGTCAGTTACCCAATGCCTGTGATAGCGCCTTGTATCTAGTATTGACCTCTGTGTTTTTGTTATTGATCCTGTTGCCGACCACTGCCTGAACCGACTATCCTCGATCCGAACCCCTGTTGCCGACCTCCGCTTTGAACCTTGACCACGAGTTGCCTAATCCTTTGTACCGCCACGATCTCTGTCTTCCCGCTGTCGACCTCTGGCCTGTCTCTGGACTTCTGTCACCCACGCTCTAGCTATTGGTTCTCCAGACCTCCCACATATAAGCTCACATCCTTTGAGCCATTAAGTCCTGGGGGCAACCGATCCCGGGTAGGCATATCTTGCGTCCCGGCAAGCGGGGGCTCCTACAGGTGAAGCTGGCTGTGGAGATTGGGGGTTGTGGGCTTATTAAAAGGGCTGGAGTTACCCCGAGCATGACACCTGGCATCCCAACCTTGGGGCCTTGAGGGCTGAATCTCCGTTAACCACTTCAATCAATTCACCGTAACCATTTCAGCCAGCTGTTTTGGAATGTCTGAATGAATGCCTTAATGTTTTCAGGGCATAATTAGAGGTATTATCAGTTGATAACATCAGAAAAAGTGGCATTGTGTGACCTTGTCTTAAGGATTACCACTTTAGGCAAATCACTGCCAATATCATTAAAGATCTGCAAGGTTTTGGTTTTTATGTTAAAGCGATTCAGCATTTGCCTCACACCTAGATACATTTTTGAAAGATATCCAAGAACCCATTTTAAGCAAAGCTCAAATATTTCTAATTAATATCATTTTTCATTAAAGCTCATCTCCCATTTTTTGTCTATAAGAGGAACCAGGAATCTTTGTTAGGTTATCCTGAAATCAACCTAACCTTGCCTCCATCATTACATTGAATTTAAACCTTGTTGATCCGTGTATATTGTCACAGCAGGCATGTGTATGAGATAAGTTAAATGAAGGCACAACTGTACTTAACTGAGTAGTGGAATTTGCATGAAAAAGGCTGCATTTTGTTGGTATAAAAGAGCTGTGAGTTTGGTGTCCCTTTCTGAACCCCTTGTCACAAGACAGCTCCATACCTTCTTCCCTTATGCCATCTGCTTGGGATCCTTCCTTGGACAGGCATTCAGTGTCCTGTTAATTAGCCATATGGGAGGGGCTGCAATGGGACCCTATTGTGAACAGCTATGAGAAAAAGGTTCCACACTTCCATACACGAGGAAAAGACAGAGCAATTACAGATAGCGTGATACAGCTCTGACCTCCTGCCAGTAATTAAGACAGATCCTAGGAGGACGGGAGCTCCATGATCTAGTTACGGCCTTTACTAGTCACAGGCTAATACGATTGTGGGACGATTGAGGCATGATAGCAATTTAATTTAAACAAAGTAGAAAAAATCTAATCAGTCATTAAACACATATTACCTAGAAGAGGAAATGTACTAAATATTTTGATAAACTAGATAATTTATCAAAACTAGATAATACCCAGATGTAAGGGATAATAGCTCTAAGCATTTATTTTGAGGATTTTGATGTGTAGTACACTTCATTATGTCTGTGCTAGCTGTGTCTGTTCCTAGTGCCCCCCATAATTACCAACTTCTTTAACTGATCGCAATTTAATACTATTAATTGGCAAAGCCAGTGTCCCAACATGAGCCCAATCATCTCGTTTTGAGGGCCAGAGAAACGAGCCCTCTTAGTCATGTGAATTCAACAGCACTGTTAGCTTCATAGATAACACTTGTCAGGGATGTCCGAAACCAGCACATGATTCATTAGATGCATGGTGAGGTCAGCAGGAGAGTTCAGTAGGACTTACCAGGAAAATCAAAAGCACCGCTGATTGAAAGAAAGCCCCTGATAACCAGTATAAAAATAGTCCCCTTCGACAAAGCAACTAGATACACTTTGGAACCTACATGGGGGTGATGTCCATTCTGGTGGCAGATTTGCATATATTGTTCTAAAAGTATTTTTTTTTGTATGTTCAGGGTGTATTATTTATTCATATTCAGGTTGTTTTTAGATGGAAATAACAGTCTTTGGGAAATAGTAATATACACTATACACAAAACGTTAGGGATATTTGAGTTTTGGGCGAAATCTATGGAAAACGTAAAAGGTTTCTGCATCTCAGACAATGGTAATTGAAACAAAAGTCAACAGTAGTGGTTGGTATCAGTGGTGTAACTACATTCCTATGGGCCCCAGAGAAAACTCTGGACTCCTCCCCCCCCACACACACACACACACACGCTCACGACAATCTTCACTCTTCATCAATGCCCTCCAGAGCACATTCTATAAAAAAAGCTGGTAGGCCACCTGCAGTAACCTACCTTGGGCTCCCGGTGTGTGAACATCCAGGAGCATCCCGCATACAATCACCTTCTCCCTCCCAGGTCTCCCACACCATGTTTGCAGGCCAAAACTACTTCCCCCTGTCTGCGCATGTGCCCTGGGACCAGTGGAAAGGTTTTTAGGGCAATCTGGGGGGGGGGGGGGTTCACACAGTGGGGCATCTCAAACTGGCTGAAAGGGGGCCAGGGGACCTGTGTGGGTATGAGGGGGTCGCAGGAGCACTGACTGTGACAACAGGGGCCAGGAGCTCTGATGGTGGCTGCAGGGGCCAAAAGCCCTAATGGTGGCTGCAGGGGCCAGGAGCCCTGATGGTAGCTGCAGGGGCACTCATGGTGGAGGGGCCAGGGGCCTTATGGAATGGGAGCGGCACCCGCCAGTGGCTCTGATGGTGGCTGCAGGGGCCATAAGCCCTGAGAGTAGCTGCAGGTTTGGCTGGGCCAGGGGCCTTGTGTGGTAGCAAAGCCGGGGTGCTTGTGTGAAGGCTACCCCACAAATCTGTAAGCAGGTGCTCCCGGAATTATGGAAGGATTCCTAAGCTCATGCATGGCCACGTGGAGGAAGTAGGCTGCTGGTTGAGGGCGTGCCTTTTGCTTCAGGGAGGTGACCTGGGAAAGCAAGCGCCAATCACATGCTGATGCTTGATCAATGCCAGGGGGAGGGGAGGAAGGAAGAGAGAGAGGGAGGGAGGGGGCAACACCTGCCTCATGAGGTCCTGACACGCAATTGGTGGTTCATCTGTAGACTGCCTTGCGGTCGTGTAAAGATTGGTAAGGGGTGTTGCACTGCAGTTGACTGGGCCCACCCATCCCCCTGGTTGGTTATATTCCCATAAAAACATGTCAGTGTCTCAATAACATGTCATGTGCCCTTGAGCATCAATTACAGACATCTCATGCTGTTCACAGGTCAACTCTACCTGGGGTACAGAGCCTCTTCATGGCAACTCAAATAATCTGAAATGGTCTAGAGAAGGTACCCCAGTCTCCAATAGCTGTTCCCTAATGATGCAACCTCAAACTGGTGCATTGTCGCCCATGAAGGGGAAATTTGGCCTGTTAATTGAATTACCCCAATTACTTTTACATTTCTTCAATGTCGTATCTATTTGTACAGTATCATATAGATTTCAGTGAGTGACGGAGTGAATTTCTGTAGTGGGACATCATATCTGAGAAATCCAAAAGATATAACTGACCAGTGAGGACCCCAAGAGATGGTGAGAAGGCAGTAGGTCACTGAACCCATCTGCAGGCTGCTAATAACTGAAATCTAATAAGCTGGATGAACCCTTTCTCAGGCCTACAGACACCACGGCCACTATGTTGGATAGATAACATGTGACTTTGGCCACTTAGCAGGTGTTTTTACATGAACTGAAATTAGGTTTTGAATCAGCGCAAGCCCAAATGGTGAGAGAAGCAAAGGCTGTGCAGTTACAGCTTTGTCACCATTGTACAGAGAATTTCAATCATTCTGCCCAAGAGACCACGGGCCCATGACACTCTTTCACTCTCCGAGCTTCTCCAGGGCTCAGGTTCAGCGGAGCTGCTGTGAGAAGCAGGAGGATGGATTGCATTGGCAGATGTGTTTCTGTGACAGGTAACCTGATCACACAGCCCCATCTGTCTCATTCCTTTCAGTTCACACATCCCCAAGAAGGGAAATATCTGAGATTTGGGAGTGATTTTACTCTTTCTTCTAAAAGAAAAAAAACATCCATGATAGGCCTCAGGAGGTTGTTAAACTAAGCAGAATACAGTGAGAGACAGTCATTTACATAGATTCCCAGATCATTAAGATTTTAAACTCTTTAATGAGAACATCTCAACACTAGTCTTGGCAGAGACTCCTGAAACATCCCGAACTCCTGAATCATCACTAGATGCTAAAACCTAGGCAGCCTACCTGACAGAACCGTCAAAATAGTGAAATAGTGCTGAGAGACAGAGCTATGCAAACAACTCTGCTATTCGGTACACAATAGAGCTGAAGACCAATTAATCTAATATAACTAGAATAGAAAAGCTTTACAGAGCTGAGAGGAACTCTGGGTGTCAAGATTCTAAAGTTTAGGTCATATGTGTAAGCTGCATTAGGGGACATGGGCTGATGTGAATGGCTACGTGTGCTTTTAGGTGTTGGAAAATATTTTGATGTGAACAACAATACGAAAAATTAGGCGTATCATGATTCATATTTTTATATCACCCCCCCCCCCCCAGAGACTTGGATCCTCATAGTCTTGCGCTCTGTAGCTGATCATAGATGCTCATCTAGCCCCTCGCCCATGAGCACATGGGCAAATGAGCCCCCATATCAACATTTCTCTGGCTGCACCAGATTTGACAGCACTAAATCCAGACTGCTGCAGGAGGCAGGATTTTATAAGATCAAGTCTGGATGTCTGCTCACCCCCACCCGGGCTTCCTAGGGTTGCCACACTGTGTCCTCCCTGACTGCCAGCGGCCAATGGGGTTCACTAGCAGTCATGTGCAAGGTCACGCGTTGATTTGTTTGCGAGAGGTCAAGTGGAGCACCCCAGAAAATTAAACCAGACACAGTATATAGTACCTACTGTTAGCACGGCCAGGATGCTGGGTGAACCTCCAGTCTTTTTTGACTGAGGGTCTGTGTTAGTAATATGATAAGAAATATCTCACGATTTGCCCCCGTTCCCTGTCAAAAGATTGCATTATCGATCGTCTTTGCAGGAAGAGGAAGCCCATATATGGACAAGCCAGTATACTTCACGTTTGGCAGGGCTCACAGCGAGAGGTCAAGATCCCCTACTGGTCCCACTCACACCTCTGCTAGACCAAAGGGAGCCAAAAATGACACCCTGATGGGAAACTACGAGGGCAGGGGAACTTCACAAGAATCTCGCAGGACAAGCACATTACAGGGAAATTCTGGGCCACACCCTAATCATAAGCCAAATACATATTCAGAACCTGGAGGTCCAGGCGCATCCATACATACATCATAAGTCACTGTAGAAGGCCCAGGGACCAAGCTATGGAGTTTCTGGTACCATGTCAGACAGCTGGGTTTGGACACAAGAATCAGTGTCCTCTGATTCATGTACCGAAAGTTATGCATCATAATATTTGGCTGCGAGCTAGGGAGGAGATTGCCACAAGAGAAGCCAGGGAGAAGATTGCTGCCAGTCCCAAGTAGGAGGAGGGAGTGTCAGAATGTGTGAATAAAGGTCTGGCAACTCTGGCACCAAGGTCACTGTCTTTTGGGGGTAGGGAGGTCACTTGGCATGTGGAAGAAGTCCAAGGGTCCTACAGCCCCTTCTTGCCCCTGTGGCTGCTCTGTATAACAACTCATCATCTGTTTGAACCATTTTCTTTGCTCATTTCTGTCTGTACTACTTACTTGTACCTATCCCTTTAGACTTGTATATGAATTTATTCATTGCGTCTTGTGTGCACTTAAAGCAATTAAATATGTAACATAATCTTGGGTTGCTCTTTTTATCCTGATTCCAAACTTTTTAGTCCCTCCTCTTGGTTAAATATAAGCTACCAGGCTGGCTTCTGGCCATGGACCCGCTAATGGAGCGGGCTTATCTTAAACTAGAGCTGGTGGCAATTATTGTGGCTGCCAGAGCTCTGTTCACTTACAGTAGTGAAAAGGATCCTGCAGTCAGCATTAAAGAAAGCGTAATGCGTGATTCTGGTTGCTGTGACATGGCCAATTTGAGCCATTATACGAAAAAGAACTCACTGAGGTGTGGGCAATCTGCAAGGTAGCTGAAGTTGGAACCTTGAATGATAGGTCAGTCACCCAATTGCCTGCAGCAGTGTGACTGTACCGGTCTGTCACTCAAGTCTAACTGTTGCTTGTCCAAGGCTTTCATGCTGAGACCCACTACTTGCCGGCATCCATGAACTATTGTAGCAATCAGGTGAGTTTTTTTTTCTTTTAACTCCCAACTCCCAAAGGGAAGGGATGAGTGGCTGGAGGGGGGGGGGGGGGTTGAAAAAAGTTTGGACTCAACTGAACCACGATCCCCCAGTAAAATGTTTCCCCACAATTGCCCGCTGGCTGGATTGTATTTCAGGAAACTTCGGCCATTGGGGGGGGGGGGGGGGTTATGCTCATGGAGGGGCAGACACTTGCTAAAGTCAGTCAGAATAGAGCTTCAAGACCACTTCACCTAGTTCACAGTGATGTATGTGGTCCCCTAAACCTATTTACACCTAGAGGCAAAAGGTACATATTGACTTTCATAGATGACTATTCAAGATACATAGTCACTTACCTAATGTAACACATGAGTGAATTTCTTAACAAATTACAGGACTATGTAGTAAAGGCAAGTAACTCGTTTCAGAAGAAACCTCTCATATTTTGTAGTGACAATGGAGTATTTGAATCTGAATGGAATAGAGCATCAAAAGACAGTCTCATACACACCAGGGCAAAATGGGGTAGCTGAAAGAAAGAAGAGAACTTTGACTGAAATGATCAGATGTATGCTGACAGACTCTAGACTACCACAAAAAATACTAGGGTAAGGCAGCAATGACAGCTGCTTATTTTCTAGAACAGATTATTTTCTAGAACAGTGGAGAAAACTTCATAAGAACTGCAGCACAAATGTAAAACACCTAAGAGTTTTTGGATGCAAAGCATTCATGTACACCAAACTCCAAAACAGAGCATTTGAAGGAATCTTTGTTGGATACAGTGACAATGTTAGGGGTTACAGAATTCTAAATACCAAAACAGACAAGGTTACTATTAGTAATCGCATAACTTTTGTTGAAGATCTGAGAGGCAATGTGAAGACAACTGAGGAAGTAAGAGCAGAAGGAAAAACTGAAACTGATCAGCCATCGTCTGTAACTCCTGAACAAACAGTTGAAGTGAGCGCAGAACCTACCAGTACTGAAGAGCAGTCACAAGCAAGCTCAGACACAGAACCACGAAGATCAATGAGAGAAGACAGAGGTAAACCACCTGTACATCTCTCATACAAAGTTAGCACTGCCAGTAACAATAAACCTGCATCTTGGGAAGACATATCTCAGCTTTCAGAAGGGCAAGACAGTAAATGGATAAAGGCTGCAAAGGAAGAGATAAAATCCATGGCACCAAAACATGGACATTTACAGAACTACCACCTGGAAGGAAAGCCATAGGTTGTAAAAGGACTTTTAAAGTGAAGCACAATACAGATGGCACAGTGGAGCAATATACAGCAAGACTCATAGCCAAGGGATATTCTCAAAACAAGTAGTTAACCATGCTACAACAAAGACTTTGCTGACAGTAGCCACCACAAGGAAAATGTAAGTGAAACACTTTGATCTGATAACAGTATATTTACGTGGCGAGTTAACAGAAGACATCTACATAGAACAACCACCAGGGTTAAAAGTTGAACAAATGCCAGACCTAGTATGCAAACTTCAGGGAAGTATATATGGTCTAAAGCAAGCTGCCAGAGCATGGAATATGAAAATAAATAAAGTGCTTACACAAGAGGACTTTCAGAGGAGCAAGCAGACCCCTGCTTATACACAAAGAAATTGGCAAACAGATGGATCTTTGTGTTTATTTATGTGGATAATATACTGATTTGTTTTGAGCAAGAAGGGGAGGAAGCAGAAATACTGAAAACCCTGAATCAGCACATTGAAACCAAGGAACTTCCTGAACAGTTACTTTATTGCCCTAATGATGATATGACAGCAGATATCCTTACTAAGCCCATGACCACTGAAAGACAGGCCTATAAAAGAGATGGGTTTCATAGCTTAGTCTATGAAACCCATCTCCTTTATAGGCCTTGATTGTCTTTAGTAAGGATATCTGCTGTTGAGAAGGGTGTTGGAGAGACTGTACAACAGACTTCCAGCTTAGCTTATACTAGATTTTCTGCAGTTTACAGTTATGGCAAGTTATGACACTAGATGGAACTGTGACCAATGCTTGACTTTTTATGCATTTTACTGCTGTGTTTTTCCTGTGTTCAGTTGCTCTATGGTACTGTCTTATTTTTCCTGTCTGTAATAAGCACCATGTAAGGTGGCAGTCTCTTACTCCATTCATGTTCCAGTAAAGCCAGTTCCTAACCCCCACTAATGTCTCTCTGGATTGCAACTTTCCTGCACCCAGCAGCAATTTTTTCGTTATGTTACTTGGCTGGACTATTACTTTAAATAGGATGTCCAGTGTCTTCATAACCCTGCCCCCTCAGGTGCTGAGACAGGGGGTTACAAAAAAGCCTTATCTCTCCCTCAGACACTGTGCACACACCTACCCACCCATGTAAGGATGAAGTTATGAAGACACTGGACTTTAAGGGTGAAAAAAATATTGCATCAGGGGCCTCCACCAGATATTCTGCCTAAGGGCCTCCACAACACTTAATCTGACTCTTTGGGGGAGTTAAGGTGCTCCAGTCTTTAAAAGTGGTGCACCCTTTTAGTTAGGTTTGCCCAAAGGTGTCTTGACTAGAGAGAAATTTGGGAGGTGTAGCTACAGAGTAATGGAGTAGGGACTACAACTCAAAAACTACACCCTTTTAGGAGAGCAGATCAATCTTTTAGACAGGCCCTCCGTGCTTTGGTCATGTTTCATGCTTTAAAGAGGACCTTCAGCCTTTTTAAAAGCCCCAGACCCCCTACTTCCACAGGCAGAGCCAAGTTAGCTGGCTAGCTATCTAAAATAAGCACTCCTCCAATGAGTGTTGTGGCCTGACACTATTACACTGCGGAGCTAGGACCTGCTGTGACCCCTGCCAACAGCAACAAGCAGAGGAAGTTTCAGGTTTATGCAAAAACCCTTGGGTATGGGACCCCTGAGACAGTTTTGTTGCCACCGATGGGTCCTCCTTTGCAGCTGACTCTTCTACTGCCACCAGTTGTTCCCTAGCCTTTGCCACCTTTTCTGCTGCTTATGATCATCCCATGGTCCTTGCCACATTTTTCACTGCCCCCAAAAGCTCTCCAGTCCTACCTGCAATTTTTGTCACTGTTGAGAGGTCTACCATTGCTGCTGATCTTCCTCTGGTCCTTGCCACTTTCTGAGCTGCTGCCAATCTACCTCCACTCCTCTCCACCTTCTCAATAACTTGGATCAACCTCTGGATGGAGGCCAGCCATCAGTAGATCTGTTCCTAGGACACCCAAATCACATGTCTGGTGGGAGGGGCCTGATGGAGAATCATTCCACATCAGAATATTAGTGGGCTCCTGAAGACGCCATGGGCTCCGGCAATAGCCTAGGAGGCCCTCTTTAAGAAACTGTAGACAAAGAACTGCTTGAACTGACAAACCTACCTAGCAATTGTAAAAATCAATCAAAGATATGGAGCAGGAACTTGACATAATGATTGCAACTTAAATATAGTAGAAGCATAAAAGGAAAAGGGTGGTACACACGAGTCCAGAATATTGCTTTATCACTACCTAAGTGGAATTGGCTGAAGCCTGCAGAGAAGAAACAGACATAGTAAGTGATGTCATGTTTGGGCAGTTTTTTCAAGTGATAAAATTGCCTGTCACATTTGCATGTCCCATCTGTCCCAGTAGAACAGATACATTTCATGGAACCCGGGGAAGGTGGTAACTCGCATTTGGGAGCCAAATATCTTTTTTTTTTTTTTTTGGCCAGCACAGATAATAATGGCAATCATGAAACCCACCCTTACATGAGCTACGGTGGAAAGACAGATGTCCTGTTAATCCACTTATAATAAAAGAAGCAGAGATGGTGATTTCTACCAGTCACTGGCTAACAGATTTCCAGATAACAAGTAAAACAATCATGGCTGACAACATAACAAGATTGCTATATAAAATCTGTAATGATAGTGTTCTTTCCAGAACAAAAATTGGAGAAGGCAATAATGCTGCTGGAAGGCTGCTACAGCGAGGTGCTCGGCCACTTTATTCACCTTTCCTGAACAGAGAGAACAGAATGACGGTCATAACAGACAGATAGCGGAAAACCTTCCATGGGCAGATACAGGTGACATCATTAATATGCTTCACCTTTTCTATAATGCATAGAGACTAAAAGGCCCGTAGAGAAATATGGAGTGAAAAGTGGAATGCGAAGAATAGATATGATATGGCTAAGGGCAATCAATAGGATTACAGGGTTCATTTTGTTAGAGATGTAAGTTAAATCTGTGCCTAATGCATTGGCTTTACCTCCCATTCCCCAAGGTCTACCTCCCTGTGCCGCAGGTAGCTTGACATGCTCTCATGGTAATGAGATTCACAATGTAAGGAATGTGTGGGATTTCAGGATATGTTGTATATTGTTCCTAAAACGTATGTACATATAATATGTATTGTGTATATGATATATACACAGGGCTGCCATCGGGAATTATTGGGCCTCATATAACCACAATGTCTGAGCCCCCAGTAACCTATAGGCCTCTACTTCAGTTTCCTATTTAGTCTGAATACTAGGGAATATGGGTTATATGGGGCCCATACAGCCTGCATTGTGTCTGACCCAGGCATATGTATAGACACCATGTAACAGATATCATAGGCCAACAGCAACAGTAGTGTGTGAGGAAGCAATGCAGGAATCAGGGCATGGCTGCCACTGGGGCTTCCGCTCCTTGGGTCCCATACTAGAGTCTTAACCGTTCTGCCCTAATATAGGTTTCACAGGGCCCCAAAAAAAAACATTTATAGGAATTTCACTTACCTGGGTTTGCGTTACAGGGGCAGCCCAATATGTGTGAATCCCCCAGAATCTCTGTTTCTTCACACCGATCCACACTCCCACAGCCATACCTCCCAAGTGTGCCTGATTTGGAGGGATTATCCCTCTTTTGAGTCCATGTCTCCCTGCCCCTCATTGTCCCCCTTTGTCCCTCTTTGAGGTTTAACATGCAGATCTGCATCAATAAATGACTGATTTGCCAATTAATGTGTAACAGTTACACCCATCTCCTACCCATCCATCAGTGAGGAGGCATGGCCAAATTTAACAAATGTCCCTCTTTCCCACCCTGAAAAGTTGGTAGGTATGCCGACAATGCATGTTGGGGCTCTTATCCAATCAGATGTCATTCCCATGCATAGTTTTGTCTGGCAATTAGTTCTGAATGGAACCAATTGCCATTCTTCTGGCTGCTCCCATATACAGTATAACCCCGCCCCCTCAGGTGCTGAAACGGGGGGGTATTACAAAAAAGAGCCTTACCTCTCCCCCAGACATTGTGGACGCCAGTGAGAGACTATTGCCTGATTGGTGCACTGTGGGGCACAAGTTGGCAACAGCGGGGCCTGGTGAGGTCCAATTCTTCCTAGTGTGCTTGTTTCCCTCAGTGTGCTATTCAAATATGGGTTAAAACAATGTACTGGCATCTTCGTTCTACCCTGCAGAACCTACGGCTCTGGCATACAGGGCTCCATATAGACATCTTGCCAGTGCTGTGTCCAGTTGCCACAGGTGTTGCAAGATAGAAAAAGACAGCTTTCAGGCCCGGTAACAGTTGCCTTTGTGATATGCATGATCATGGGCCCTGTATAAATATATATATATATATATATATATATATATATATATATATATTATATTACATGCTGTTTTTTGGACAAGGGGGGCTCCCCACAGCACAAATCAATCCAGCGTGGTCAAACATAATTAAAATATATTTTATTAGTAAAATAATGTCATTTACATGGATATAAGATCTGATCCCATATTTAAGAAAGAAAAAGACGAAGGCCCTTATTTATGAAGGAATAGCGACAGGTAGCGACTGGTGAGCGGCCGGTAATGACGGGCCCCGCCACGAGAACGCCGGCTCCCCACCACAATCACACATTTATCAAGCCAATCCTGCTTAGTGACTGAGATAGCGCCATATAGCGACTCATTCATCATTATTCCAGCCTCAGCCCACAGCGCCAGCGACCGGCCTTGAACAGCGACAGGTATGACCTCTCGCTACCTGGTGCTCTCCAATGCATTTCAATGGAACAATCTTTAAATATTAATAATTAATTTTTATTAATGTTTTTTTTTTAAATGTGAAAAATTCTGTGACCACTTCTGCCATGTTAGAAGGGTTTTTAAGGGAAAAAAAAATTGGTGCAGAATTGATATTACAGGTCTGATATTATTGTATTCATATTACTAAATTATTTAAAAAAATTTTTTGGGGGGGGTTTCCAAAAATATGGTGGTTTGGGGGTTAAAAAACTACTTTTAACACATCGCCTCCAGCGCTCTGGGGTTTAAACATGCATTTCACAGCGCTTGAATTTTTTGAGCCTGATTTTTTGATGAATATGGTGGGAGCCGGTCGCTCTGACCAGTTGCTATCATGCGCACCCATACATCGCGGAACCTGTCAAATAGCGACTCGTCACCTTGTATTCAACATTACGCCACACCGACTGAGTCGCTGTCAACAACCAAACAACGGCCAAGCACAGCGACTACTAGCGGGCGCTGTGAAAATACCGCTACAGTCGCTCAACTGTCGCTACATGTCGCTATTAATAAATCAGCCTCTAAGTTAGTACACTCTCGGAGCCCCAAAAGTCCAAGTACCGACCAGGAGAAGATCACCACAAAGTCCAGAACAAAAACCACCACCAGCCATGGAGGAACACGTTCACAGCCTTTTCTACCCTCTATTCCCTGTGGAGAGCCCTTCTGTCCCATGGACATCAATAATGCTTCAGAATGTTTTTTGGAGGTAATCTTGGATGGACAGAAACAGAAGTGGGTGAGTAGTTCTGGGCCAATGCTCAGGGGGGAATTATGCATTTGACCTAGGTTGTCAATTGCAGACTGGAGATACCACTGATAGCAATAGCCCAAGTATTATACTCAACACGCTAAACATGGATATTATCCAAGAAAAACTAAATCATTTAAATGTTAATAAGACTCCAGGACCAGATGGACTTAAAGTGGACCAACACCCAGGGGTGATCGGCCCGGAAATCTATAAGATTCCCGGGCCGATCACCTCCCACCCCGCGGGACATCCGAGATCGGGATGTCCCGCGGGGTGAAACCCCCCAAGAAACCCCAAAAACATCTTACCTGATCCGCCGCCGCTTCCGCCGCCGCCGCCTCCCGCGCGCCCCTCCAGACGTGCGCGCGCCCGCGCCGGCCCTCTGTGAATGGCCGGCGGGGGCGTGCGCGCGCCGAGAGTGACGCGCGGGAGGCGGCGGCGGCGGAAGTGGCTTGGAAGTTCCTGATCCCCGCCTGGACGTTGGCGGGGATTGGCTGCGGCGTTCACGTGGGAGCGTTGAGAGGTGCCCCGCCGAAGTGGACCAAAACCCAGGATAGTCAAAATCCTGGGTGTTGGTCCACTTTAACTGAGCTGAGTAATTTAAGAACTCTTGGGTTATCTCATCACCCCAGTTCTTGATCTTTACAAGACTCACTAACAACCGTTATAGTGCGAGGGTCCTGGTACCTAATCTAGTCCATCTTCCCATGCCACCATAAAACCCTTTTCTTAGTAAAGCTCAATCCAATGGGGGGCAGGAACCAGCCACACACACATAGGCCAACCTTTCCTTCTCAAATAGGAGGCATGCAAAGCTGTAATTTTACTAGAGAATTAGGGGATCAGAGAGTCTTGGTCGCTGTAGTAACCTGGCCGGCATTGATGAATGTGATGCATGTAGGGCGCTCTAACACCAGTACAGCGCTGCAGGGTTGTGCAGCGCTGTTTTTGACCACATATCCACCAGTAACAAAGCGAAAATACATGGAATGACATTGTTTTAACACTAGTGCCAGACCTGTAATGACAATTCTGCATAAAAATATAAAAAGTCAAAAAAGTTTCTAAAAGAGTTTGTTTGCAGCTAGGAAAGGTCACACAATGATTTGAGCAAAAAAAACAAAAAAATGTCAAACTTGCTTTTTCTAACACCAAGTAAGTATTAAGCAAGGGGTTCCAACAAGTGATTAGTTTTATCTAAGCCCCAAGAAATGTTATGCAAGGGGTGCCAAAAAGTAAGTAGATTTGTCAAAGCCCCAAAAAGTATAATGCAAGGTGTGCCAACAAGTAAGTAGTTTTATCTAAGCCCCAAGAAGTGTTATGCAAGGGGTGCCAAAGAACAAGTTGTTTTATCAAAGCTCCAAAAGGTACAATGCAAGGGGTGCCATCAAGTAAGTGTTTTTTTCAATGCCCCAAAAAGTATAATGCAGGTTATGCCAACAAATGAGCTGTTTTACATGCCCAGATGTGCCCCAGCATCTGCCTGTCCGCAGGGTGCAATAAGAGTAGCCAGGTATGCTGCTATGTCCTTCTCCCTATCTGTCCCTCACTGACGACGTCCACTCTCCTTAGCTACTGTAGGTGCCCTAATAAGGCCACACTGTCCCTTTCTACTGCAGAGCGCTCTGAGATCGATGTGACGCGCAACCCTGTCTTTTATACAGCGGGGGTCACCTGTCCAGTCTGCCTAATCACAATCAAGCCTGCCATAGGCATGGCTGTGATTTCTAAATGCTCAGCAGCCAATCAACCAGTTTTCCAGTTCCCGGGTTCGACCGAGCTTCGAACTTGAGCATGGATCATTAAAGTCTGTGCTCGGGTTCAGGGTCTCGAGCTCGCAAAGTTCAGTACGATCCCGAACTTTGCAGCTCAGGTTCGCACAACACCAGCAATAAACTGTTATTCCAGCGCAGGATGGCTCAGTGGACAGGTCAATGCGCAAATCTCAGAATGCAAAATGGTACATTCAAAACCTGTCGCCCTGATTATTCTTCCTTTCATTAAAATAAAGAAACAGGCTTAGCTCAAATGTGTTGGATGCCCATGAATAAGTCTTTTTGCTATACAGAAAATGTATGTGGAATTTAATTATTATTGCTCTTTTTTGCTACAGTGCTTCTTTGAATTAATGTATAAAATTTTACATTTTAACACTGAAGTTTTCGCACCTATAAGACGCACTTATTTTCCCCAAAAAATGGGGGAGGTCCATGCGTCTTATCAGGCGAATGTAAAAAAAAGTAAACTCACACACTCCCGCGTTGCTGACGGGGCTGCCTGCCACACTGCGGGAGGCCAGAAGAAGATGGAGGAGCAACGGGCTCTGTCCCCGCCCCTGCCACTGCTATCGCTGTCTATTCCGGCAGCGACAGCAGCGGCAGGGACAGAGGCAGCGCCCGCCGCTCCTTCATCTTCTTCTGCCCACCAGCTGCGGCCACTGCTTCTTCCAGCCGTGGCACACGCAAGCACCCGGGTCCATGCAGAGTCGGTGCAGGCAACAACCACCCAATGCCCTGACTCGGGTGTTCGCGCGTGCCCTGGCAGAAAGAGGCAGCGGCCGCATCTAGGGCAGAAGAAGATGGAGGAGCGTTGGGCACTGTCTCTGTCACTGCCGCTGCTGTCACTGCCGGAAAAGACAGCTATATCAGTGGTGGGGATGGGGACACAGCCCACCGCTGCTTCCTTCCTATTGCCTATTATTTGGTTCAGAATATTATTTTTCTAATTTTCCTCCTCCAAATCCTGGGTACGTCTTATGAGTGGGTGCGTCTTATATGGCGGAAAAATACTGTAGATTCTCTTCACTGAGAATTTAGTCTATAGAGGTTTTCTTGCTGATGTTGATCGATGGTCAACTTTGGGTGCAAAGTACATCCTGAAAATAAAAGGAAAAGGTAGTAGCTGCTCATTCACTGCTGTGTCTCTGCTGAATGATCCTGTAGCAAGATATTTGATTGTGCCCATGCTCCAGAGGGGAGTCGATCACCATTGTCACCCAAGCATCTCCCTGGAAATGTGAATACATTCTAATGAACAAGATGACTGTGGAAGCGTCCTGGAGTGCTGAGGCTTCAATCAATGGCCGTCTCCCACTGTGATTATTGGTGGACTGATAGGCCTCCCTGCTCTGATTCACATACCTAAGTATCCAGTGAAAAATAAGGGAACATCTGAGTCAGGGACCTTTCATCTGTACTGCCATTGTGGAGAAAAATGCCACATAATGTATTCGATTGCAATACCACCATCCTGCAATAAAATTTTGACACCAGAGAATGATTGAAGCTGAGCTTCAATGTGCCTGGTGAATTATGGGTAAGATCTTTAGCACAATCAATCTAGTATCCTGGTTTTTTTTGCCTTGGTAATTCACAGCACATAGTTTGCAATCAAATGATCAAATAGGTAACTTCAAGGCTCTGTCACAACTTTGTCTAATTTTAAAAATCCACGTAAACATGCTCGATAGTAATATGAGGGGTATTTATACAGATATATAGGGAAAAACTCACACTCTAGCTGTAATAAACTGTCTCCACTTGGATGCCCGACCTGGTTTGTCCACAACCACGAAGTAACGAAGTAACGAAGTCAAGAACATAAAGATGCCGGTGTGCACTCCCATAACATTTATATTTATTGTAGATAAATTTAAAAGCAGCTCATCATAGCAATGCAGGGATAAAATCAAACGCATTTCGGGCATGTCCGTATCCTTTCTGAAATGTGACACAAGGTCGGCCCAGGCATCCCCAGACAGAAAATGGGAAAACAGTTCGGCGGCATACTCAAAGGCACTGAGATTGAAAGACAAATAGTGCCTGCATCCTGGCCAATAGAAAGCCAGTGAACATGGGACAGAGAGCGTCATCAGGTTGGTACGAGCTGAGTGGCTAATGGAACTGTCACTCAAAGACGACCCAAGAGGGCGAGACCCGCCCACTCATTCCTAGCCAACAAGGAGCAGCAGGGCGTCACCAATTGAGTATAAGCGGCAGCAGCAACTGGCACTTAATTAGAATGAGCAGGGAGCTGGGAGGGATTTGGAACCGCTACGTGAACCTGAAACCGCCAATGGATGGAGGGAGTTCAACAGAGGGATGGAAACCTCCACTCCGCTGAAATGATATGCATGCCGTTCAGGAAACTCCTCTCCCCTGGAAAGCTGAGCGCCGCAGTCAGGGCAACTGAATCAATCACATTATATTATGGACATCAATACCAATAGACGTAGTAATAGTATTGCAAAAATACAAAAAATATAAAGAAATATATACAGAATATGCCTAAATCCGGCTTAGCACAGCAGGAGGGAGGGGTCCCTGGGAGGAGTTACAGAAAGCTTGAACTTCACCTTTAAAGAGCCATTACAGCCTACATGGCCACTTTCAAAGTCCCCCCCCCGCAAGCCTTTCTTAGTGCTGAAGCAGAATGGGGGGGGCACATAAAAAACTCTTGCCTACCCCACAATCTAGCACTGGAACACTGGGCGCCACCATCTTTCTTGCTGCCTGATGCCGATCATAGAGCGCGATCCTCCCCTAGTGTGCTTACTCCCATCTGGGGTGGACCGTGCTCTACGCTTGCTATGTTTATCTCCTTGTTACATAGTGTTACATAGTGTATCCTTACTGGGAACAATACTCTGCACTTTATATTTCTTCATGTAATTAATTATTTATAACTTTAGGAACACATAGTAGTAATAATATATATATTTTACACATTATTTATATCAACTTGATTATTAATTTGTGCACATATTACATTTATTTTGATATTACTTTGGTTGTAGATGAGATTGAATAATTAATTGGGGATATATAGTTATTGATTTTGTGCCGGCACAAAAAATTTATTTTTTATATAGGTTTTTGGTGTGTATAGTATTGTATATTGGTCACAGTTTTTTCTTTGATGCTATTATCGGTGTAATTTAAACACATACAAAAATATGTAACCTTTATGTATTCCATAACGAAGATGGATACATAATATATTCAGATTGGCTTCAGCCTTATATTTGAGGGTCATGTAGAGGAAAGCAGGACATTGGGGTCAGCCTGGTTTTTAATATGTTTTGTATGTTGTCTTGTGCTTGTAATTTTTGTGCAACTTTTGTAATAAATATTAGATCATTTTTTTTTGGTTATGCTTCTCTTTGTTTTGATCCCTTGGGAGATTATTTGTCCCAGGTCTCAAAAATTCTTCTACGCTTGCTATCAGACGGCAAAAAAGATGGTGGCGCCCGGCACTGCAATCTTGCCATGATCGGCCATGCTGGCTCGAATGGCCCTTTGACATCTGTCTATGAATTGCATTATGGGTTAAAGCATAAGAAGAATTGCAATAGAAAAAAGCCATTATTCCAGCAAAGTATGGCTTAAGCGTTGAGAAGATCTTCGCTGTAAAAACAGATTAGTATGTTCCAATCATGACATTAATTCTTCTTCCTTCCAGTAATAAAAGAAACAAGCTTGGCTGAAAATATTTGGTGTATGAGTAATTTCCAGCCTTGCTTTATGCAGATTTATATTACTAGACCAATCAGTGCTCCTTTTAATGTAAGGAAATGTTTTAAAAGCATTATCAGTGTTGCTTATGTCAAATAGCATTTAAGCTTCTGATGGCAGAATTCAGGCTTTGTACCATGGAAAGCAACTAAAGCTGCCTAATCTAAATGCCTTCATACTGCATAGGATGACAGAGGAACATTATGTTAATTAAAAAGTCAGAGGTCTCATTTAGTTAAACAACATACTTTTCAGAAATGTTAATAATTCTAGTGGTCCTTTTAACAAAACAATGCATTTTTACAATTGCCTCCTAAGTAGTGGTGAGCTGGATATATCTGGTCTAGCCAGAATATCATCCTGAATGTCTACACCCAAATGGTTTCCCAGTTTTTCTTCATTATTACCTTTAGAGATGAGCGAACTTCTCAAAAATTCGATTCGGGCGATTCGCTGAAATTCGGGTTCGCCCGAATCGAACTTTAACAAATCGCTCATCTCTGGTGGGAGCGGGGAGGCCCTGACAGCGCAGCCGGCCTCCCCGCTCCCACCATGCCGGCATTTTTTTTCCATTTCACGGCTTGCTGGGAGCGGGGAGGCCGGCTGCGCTGTCAAATTTGTTTATTACAGAGAAAATTCGGTCAGCACGAACCACTAAAAATTCGGGTTCGTGCTGAATCGAATTTTCCCTGAAATTCGGAGCGAATTCAGGTTCGTTAGAACCGATTCGCTCATCCCTAATTACCTTGTTAAGTAAAAAAAAAGCATGGCACCCATTCCCCTTGCTTCATTCATTGCAGGTCCGGTCCTCTTCCAGTGACATCGGTGGCACCCCTAAAAGACAACTGGGTTTATGTAGGCACATGGGGTGCCAGTTAACAAATATTATAAAAATACAACCCCTAACGTTAAAAAAAAACCTCTAATAGAAAATAAAAGGTTTAACATACCTCCACCATCTTCCTTCTGCTCCCTGGACTTGCTTGAATATCTCCCCCCCCCCTGCAAGGTAGTTAGAAGCTGCAGGTGGTCTACACCCTGACCGCCAGAGGACTTTTCAAAATTAGGGCCTTGATTCATCAAAGATGGAAAGAAATTCTCATGGTAGTAAAAATTCATTTCATGAGAAACAAAGTCTGAGACTTTAAATGTTGCTGAATAACCAGATATGATGATAATAAAAATCAATGGCACCTTTTACTACAGTTTAAAAAGGAGTAAAAAGTTCTCAACTTTTAAGTAAAAAAGTGCTATTGACATTCATTGTCTTCCTATCTGGTGATTCACCAACTGACATTCTCAGGCTTTTTTTCTCACGAAATGAATTTTTTACTACCATGAGGATTTTTTCCAACTCTTGATGAATCAAGACCAAGGTCTGCAATGAAAATTTTGGAAAAGATTTCCAGCAATGGGTAAGTTTCAGGGCTGTCTTCTCTAAGGCTGAGATGGTGCTCTGCAAAATGCAATGAATGCTTATTTGCCTCCTTGGCTTATCAAGTAAGAAGACTTCTTCTTACCTGCACCAAGGCTGACCAGTCAGTATGCTAGAAGCACTGAAGCCGAAACCGGACAAGTTCATCTAAAATGATTGAACCTGTTTGAAACATTTTTTAGCTTTACAGAGACTTGCACTGATTTTGGCTAAACAGTTCTTGAGACTTTGATGGTCTTTGGGGGGCATGGTAAGACCAGAAAACACAGCCTAAATTTTCCAACAGTTAGAACTATATTTCACAATTTTTAGGTAGATTCTGCCAAGTTGCAACTGAACGGAACAGAGGCATAGTTAAGCAAAAGCCACCTGGGGAAGGGGGATACAGCACAATATAATCCCAATATACCATATCTGCTCCTGGTTGACGCAATGAAGTAAAAAAAAAATGTCCTCCCTACTAAATGATTAATCAAATTGATTCTGATCACCCTTAAGAAGTGGCGTTGGTGTATCGCCACGAAACGCGTCGGTGGTGGTGTTGGGACGGATACCGCAAGTGGGCCTAGACGCCATTACAGGTGACGTTTTTGTCTAATATCTATTGCCATATATATATGTCTGCTACGTGACCTGGAGCTTTACCGCAATCGTTTCTTATGGCACTTCTGCACAGCACTTTCCTGCACAAAGCACTTTTTAGGCACCCCAGCATATTTACTGGGACCCTTAAGTACTGAGGCACTGACTTTTTTACCTTGCATTGCTTATTTTGCACAGAGCTCAATTTTTTCACACTATCTTAATATATATATAGTTATACCTTTTCTTTTACACATTATATGCGGAGAACTCCAGGACACCTAGCAGACAATGCCATCATTATAAATTTTATAGATAATGTTAATCATGGATTTATAAGTCTAATCAGGTCCACTTAGCATCCGCCCATGAGTTTTTTAATTGTTTTTAATTTGTACCTACTTCAGAACATGCCGTTGTACAGATGATTTGTTAAATAAAGTATATACCATTCATTTTACCCACTGTAGTGCAGCTATTTTTTATACAAGGAGCAAGCGGTCTGACTGGTATTCCGCGTATTTTGCTGTATGATTCTGATCTTGATGCTGTTGTTTCTACGCATTTGAAATAAAGATCTGCATCATGGGTCTATTACACTGGCATGCAGTCAGTGGATTGGGGCCAAAAGTCAGCCCAGGAATTTACTGGCCCTGGCAAGTCCATGACAAGCCCTTTGGCTGCTTCTTAGCTGGGCAATGTGTGTGTTCATGGGCAGTGGTGAATTCTAATATTGAAATGGTGAATCCAGCAGTTTACCCAAAATAGCTCCAAACCACTGCACCCCCTCCACGGCAATCAATACATCAACCAAATATATATCATGAATTCATAGATTATTTATTGGCAAATACCCATAAAAATCACATAACAGACAATTAAAAAACATATAACACTAGACCGCACATTCCCAGGGGTATCCCAATTTCACCCATAATCCCAACTCTGCAAACATTATATTTCAATGCCAATTTCAGTGCCAATACTATAAACAATCCATAAAGTGCATTAGTGCTGAGATTTGTGCAAACACAATACAATTAATATTAAATGTGGCAAGAGAAGAACAGATTCAAGTATCAGAATGCAAAAATTAATTTAAACAAACACATCACCTGAGTGTATAACTCTGAGTGTCCCCCAAGAATGCCAAGGTCGAGTGACGATCCCCCCCAACGCGTTTCGTGGCCCCCCGCTCACAGGCTACTTTATGAAGGCATGAATTTTTGGGCAGTGGTGGAAATCACCACGCTTGAAAAGATTGTACTGATGCTTTAGTATTGTAAGAGAAGATACTGTGGCAGGATAGAGCATTGCAAAGGCAAAACATGGTCTGGGGTGGTACAATGGGGCCAGGTATGGGGGATGGGTTGAAGGAAGACTTGGAAGCCTAGGAAGGTGTTGGAAGAGGATTGAATGTACTCTGTAAAAGGGTCTGGGTGGATGCCAGTCCATTTGGCCCCAAATAAGTGCAGCCCACATCCCTATGTTCCCTATGGCCAATCTGTCCCTACACACAGTTGCAGCTAAGGATTTATTGTATATAGGAGCATTCTGGTGTTGGGCTGTCTTTAAATGTCATATCTCACAACTTAAGGAGCTATTCCAGAAAATTGTATCAATCCTGGGGAAACTCCACTTCATCCTACTCTCCTACATATGTAGTCACATGGGGTAGATTCCAGAGAGAATTTACATCTCTGTATAAAGGCCGATCTCACCCGCCCCACATAGTCCCTGGCTGCGGAGGAGGGGGAGACCTGTGCCCCCATCTAAAACTCGAGGCAGCAGACGTCAGCATATGGCACCCACTGCTGGCAAAACAAGACAACGGAGGGATAGCAGAAGAGCCTCGAAATGTATTGTGTTGTGTTTTTTTTACACGACCCTCAAACCAGTTCACAGTTTGGAGGGCATCCCTGTCCCCTGCTGGCAATGGCAGGTGACATGGAGGTACCTCGCCCCATTACCTACACCCCGATTTGGGACACTGTCAGCTGTGCAAGCCAACTTGCTCCTGCAGCCAGCCACTGGACCAGAACGACGGTGAAGCCGGCATGTAGGTAAGTGCAATACACACAGCACAGTGGGAGCGGGGGAGGCCGGCCTCACTGTCAGCTGTGCAAGTCAGCTTCAGCCGTGCACACTGGATCCAAACGTGGCCCTAGAACAAGGATGGTGGTGAGTATTTTTCCTTTTCTATGAGGTGCCAGCACATCCACCGCCCGAGGTGCCAGCTCACCCACACACCGCCATAAGCTGGGTGGGGGAAGCTCACTGCCCTAGAAGCGGAGCAGGAGAAACTAGCACCCCCACCTGCCAGCTGGAGCCAGGGAGGAAAGTCTGCCGTCCAAAAAGCTGGGCAGGGGATGCCTGCACCACCACCTGCAGCCTGAGAAGCCCAGTGGAGGAAGCCCACACCCCCTCCTGCTGCCTGGAACAGGTGAGTCTTTTAAACCCTAGAGATGAGTGATTCTCAAAGGTTCAATTTGGATTAACCCGAATTTCTTAGAGAAATTCCGCAAATCACCCAAATTTTTGGGAAGTTCGCTCATCTCTACCCCTCTACTATAAAGCAGCTGTACTCAACTGGCGGACCGGGGTCCAAATGTGGACCTCGACACCAAATTTCCAGACCCCTGCCCTGAGAGCCCTGCACTCTTCTTGCTTCTGAGTTGGCATGCTCAGCACTGCCCCTTTACTAGATTGGCTTAGTCTCCCTGCCAGTGTCATGACTAACGTTGCAATATGAAGTACTGCAAGGGGTAGAAAGTGCACCGCAAGGTACACAAAAACTTTGTTTCTCTGTCTTTTTGCACCATCCATCCCTGTCCTCTCAGCTCTGCCCCATTCATTCGTGTCCTCTCAGCTCTGCCCCATTCACTCGTGTCCTCTCAGCTCTGCCCCATTCATTCGTGTCCTCTCAGCCTTGCCCCATTCATTTGTGTCCTCTCAGCTCTCCCCCATTCATTCGTGTCCTCTCAGCTCTGCCCCATTCATTCGTGTCCTCTCAGCTCTGCCCCATTCATTCGTGTCCTCTCAGCTCTGCCCCATTCATTCGTGTCCTCTCAGCTCTGCCCTATCCATCCCTGTCCTCTCAGCTCTGCCCCATTCATTTGTGTCCTCTCAGCTCTGCCCCATTCATTCGTGTCCTCCCAGCTCTGCCCCATTCATTCGTGTCCTCTTTGCTCTGCCCCATTCATTCGTGTCCTCTCAGCTCTGCCCCATTCACTCATGTCCTCTCAGCTCTGCCCCATTCATTCGTGTCCTCTCAGCTCTGCCCCATTCATTCGTGTCCTCTCAGCTCTGCCCCATTCATTCGTGTCCTCTCAGCTCTGCCCTATTCATTCGTATCCTCTCAGCTCTGCCCCATCCATCCCTTTCCTCTCAGCTCTACCCCATTCATTCGTGTCCTCTCAGCTCTGCCCCATTCATTCGTGTCCTCTCAGCTCTGCCCCATTCATTCATGTCCTCTCAGCTCTGCCCCATTCATTCGTGTCCTCTCAGCTCGGCCCCATTAATTCGTGTCCTCTCAGCTCTGCCCCATTCATTCGTGTCCTCTCAGCTCTGCCCCATTCATTCGTGTCCTCTCAGCTCTGCCCCATTCATTCGTGTCCTCTCAGCTCTGCCCCATAAATTTGTGTCCTCTCAGCTCTACCCCATTCATTTGTGTCCTCTCAGCTCTGCCCCATTCATTCGTGTCCTCTCAGCTCTGCCCCATTCATTCATGTCCTCTCAGCTCTGCCCCATTCATTCATGTCCTCTCAGCTCTGCCCCATTCATTCGTGTCCTCTCAGCTCTTCCCCATTCATTCGTGTCCTCTCAGCTCTGCCCCATTCATTCGTGTCCTATAAGCTCTGCCCCATTCATTCGTGTCCTCTCAGCTCTGCCCCATTCATTCATGTCCTCTCAGCTCTGCCCCATTCATTCGTGTCCTCTCAGCTCGGCCCCATTAATTCGTGTCCTCTCAGCTCTGCCCCATTCATTCGTGTCCTCTCAGCTCTGCCCCATTCATTCGTGTCCTCTCAGCTCTGCCCCATTCATTCGTGTCCTCTCAGCTCTGCCCCATAAATTTGTGTCCTCTCAGCTCTACCCCATTCATTTGTGTCCTCTCAGCTCTGCCCCATTCATTCGTGTCCTCTCAGCTCTGCCCCATTCATTCATGTCCTCTCAGCTCTGCCCCATTCATTCGTGTCCTCTCAGCTCTGCCCCATTCATTCGTGTCCTCTCAGCTCTTCCCCATTCATTCGTGTCCTCTCAGCTCTGCCCCATTCATTCGTGTCCTATAAGCTCTGCCCCATTCATTAGTGTCCTCTCAGCTCTGCCCCATTCATTCGTGTCCTCTCAGCTCTGCCCCATTCATTTGTGTTCTCTCAGCTCTGCCCCATCCATCCCTTTCCTCTCAGCTCTGCCCCAGTTATTTGTGTCCTCTCAGCTCTGCCCCATTCATTCGTGTCCTCTCAGCTCTGCCCCATTCATTCGTGTCCTCTCAGCCTTGCCCCATCCATCCCTGTCCTCTCAGCTCTGCCCCATTCATTCATGTCCTCTCAGCTCTGCCCCATTCATTCGTGTCCTCTCAGCTCTGCCCCATTCATTCGTGTCCTCTCAGCTCTGCCCCATTTATTCGTGTCCTCTCAGGTCTGCCCCATTCATCCCTGTCCTCTCAGCTCTGCCCCATTCATTCATGTCCTCTCAGCTCTGCCCCATTCATTCGTGTCCTCTCAGCTCTGCCCCATTCATTCGTGTCCTCTCAGCTCTGCCCCATTCATTCGTGTCCTCTCAGCCCTGCCCCATTCATTTGTGTCCTCTCAGCTCTGCCCCATTCATTCGTGTCCTCTCAGCTCTGCCCCGTTCATTCGTGTCCTCTCAGCTCTGCCCCATTCATTCGTGTCCTCTCAGCTCTTCCCCCTTCATTCGTGTCCTCTCAGCTCTGCCCCATTCATTCGTGTCCTCTCAGCTCTGCCCCATTCATTCGTGTCCTATAAGCTCTGCCCCATTCATTCGTGTCCTCTCAGCTCTGCCCCATTCATTCGTGTCCTCTCAGCTCTGCCTCATTCATTCGTGTCCTCTCAGCTCTGCCCCATTCATTTGTGTCCTCTCAGCTCTGCCCCATTCATTTGTGTCCTCTCAGCTCTCCCCCATTCATTCGTGTCCTTTCAGCTCTGCCCTATTCATTCATGTCCTCTCAGCTCTGCCCCATTCATTCATGTCCTCTCAGCTCTGCCCCATTCATTCGTGTCCTCTCAGCTCTGCCCCATTAATTCGTGTCCTCTCAGCTCTGCCCCATTCATTCGTGTCCTCTCAGCTCTGCCCCATTCATTCGTGTCCTCTCAGCTCTGCCCCATTCATTCGTGTCCTCTCAGCTCTGCCCTATAAATTCGTGTCCTCTCAGCTCTGCCCCATCCATCCCTTTCCTCTCAGCTCTGCCCCAGTCATTTGTGTCCTCTCAGCTCTGCCCCATTCATTCGTGTCCTCTCAGCTCTGCCCCATTCATTCATGTCCTCTCAGCTCTGCCCCATTCATTCGTGTCCTCTCAGCTCTGCCCCATTCATTCGTGTCCTCTCAGCTCTGCCCCATTCATTCGTGTCCTCTCAGCTCTGCCCCATTCATTCGTGTCCTCTCAGCTCTTCCCCATTCATTTGTGTCCTCTCAGCTCTGCCCCATTCATTCGTGTCCTCTCAGCTCTTCCCCATTCATTTGTGTCCTCTCAGCTCTGCCCCATTCATTCGTGTCCTCTCAGCTCTTCCCCATTCATTTGTGTCCTCTCAGCTCTGCCCCATTCATTCGTGTCCTCTAAGCTCTGCCCCATTCATTCGTGTCCTCTCAGCTCTGCCCCATTCAT
Source organism: Gastrophryne carolinensis (assembly GCA_027917425.1). Taxonomy (NCBI): domain Eukaryota; kingdom Metazoa; phylum Chordata; class Amphibia; order Anura; family Microhylidae; genus Gastrophryne; species Gastrophryne carolinensis. The sequence goes on along the minus strand of CM051244.1, from coordinate 129,356,377 downwards.
TCGTGTCCTCCCAGCTCTTCCCCATCCAGCCCACTCTCTCTGCCCCATCCATTGTTGTTGTTACAGTTATGCCCATCCGATCCCCAGCCTCCCAGCTTTGCCAATCCTTTACTCTTTCTTCCATCTCTGGCCATCTACTCCCCCTTTTCTGCCCATCCATTCCTGTGTTTCTAGTTCTGCCCATCCATCCCTTCTCCCAGCTCTCTCTCCATTCTCCCTGCTTCCTGTTCTGTCTATCCATCCCTCTTCCTTACAGCTTCTCTCCCATTCATCCTTCTCCCCAGAGCCCTATCTATCCATCTATACTTATTACTAGACCTTATTGCCAGTAACATTGTGGGCCCTAGTCAACCCCTGTACACGGGTTGCACAGAATGTAAGGGGGGGGGGGGTTAAAAGCAGCGTGCTGCAGGCCAGAGATGTAGGTCCTGTAGGGTTTTTTTCCAGTGCCCAATAGAATTCTTGGGGTGCCCCCTCCCCCACAGTGCGCTGATTTTTAACTATCCATCCCCACGCGATGGCCCCTGCTCGGACCTTCGCACCTCAGTAGATGTCTGTAAATGGACCTTTACAAGAAGTGGTTGAGTGCCCCTGCTATAAAGGAAAGATTGTACAGAGATGGAACAAATCAGATTCTACCGCCGGACTGCAAAAAAACCTTTAGTACATCTTGTTGTCATTAGACGAGACCAGACATCGAGTACTTTTTATTTGGTTTCTACTTTCCTCTAAAGGGGAGTAACTATCATCTTGATATTAACTAGCGTTTTGGTTAATTAATAGAGCCCCTGGTAATGTCTCAGTGTAAATATTATTTACGCAGTTTAATAGGAGTAGTGATGACTCATTCTACCGCTGAAGCTTCGCACTGTGAAATTTCTCATTGGCAGCTGCGCCACCTTCTGGCCAGATATTGCTGTCACAACTAGCTGCCTGTCTTCTAGGATTCATTTTCATCTGGACATGTCCTGAGCTAATGCCGAATAAATGCCTGTTTCACACTGGAGCCCATAATAGGTCACAGCAAAGACCCTGAATCAGCCTGTAAGACGATACTGAACAGTCTTTGGCCCTTATTTATGAAGGAATAGCGACAGGTAGCGACTGGTGAGCGGCCGGTAATGACGGGCCCCGCCACGAGAACGCCGGCTCCCCACCACAATCACACATTTATCAAGCCAATCCTGCTTAGCGACTGAGATAGTGCCATATAGCGACTCATTCATCATTATTCCAGCCTCAGCATCCTCAGCCTCAGCGTCCGTTTTAGCGTCCGACCTTGAACAGCGACAGGTATGACCTCTCGCTACCTGGCGCTCTCCAATGCATTTCAATGGAACAATCTTTAAATATTCATAATTAATTGTTATTCATTTTTTTTTTTTTTTAAATGTGAAAAATTCTGTGACCACTTCTGCCATTTTAGATAATTTTTTTAAGGGAAAAAAAAATTGTACAGAATTGATATTACAGGTCTGATATTAATGTATTCATATTACAAAATTATTTAAAAAACTTGTTTTTTTTGGTTTCCAAAAATATGGTTGTTTGGGGGTTAAAAAACGACTTTTAACCCATCGCCGCCAGCGCTCTGGGGTTTAAACATGCATTTTACAGCGCGAGAATTTTTTTAGCGTGATTTTTTAATGAATATGGTGGGAGCCGGTCGTTAGGGCCAGTCGCAATCATGCGCTCCCATACAGCGCGGAACCTGTCAAATAGCGACTCCTCACCCAATATTCAACATTACGGCAAACCGACTGAGTCGCTATCAACTACCGAACAACGGCCAAGCACAGCGACTACTAGCGGGCGCTCTGAAAATGCCGCTACAGTCGCTCAACTGTCGCTACCTGCCGCTATTAATGAATCGGCCTCCCCGTGTAAATCAGAGGGACAGGTTCTGTTTCCCCTTAATACACTGAAACCTGTCACCCCTGGATTTTATTCCTCCCAGGAAAAGAAAACCACGAGCTTGGCTGGAGTTTTATTCAGTTCATGTGTATCAGTGACCCCTCCTCTCATTAGCCGATGAGTCCATATGGATTTTTAATATTACACAATTTCATCATACACCTCCTGCTGTTAACAGTTATACTGGAAAACAACTACTTGGAGTGGACGTGCCATAGGCACACCTTTCTCCCATAAGGAAGCACCACAACAACCATCAATACTACAATACAATGCTTTATTGATACAAAAAAGAGGGGCTAAAAACATATGACACAAGACATATTAAAAACAACCGTTATGACCATAGATATATGTAATATATATATATATATATATATATATATATATATATTAATAATAAATGATGCCCAAACACAAGGGCTATCACATTCCTACCACATGGGTGTAAGGCCTCAGTTTATAAATGCCCTAAAAAAGTTGTCTTGTGCCAGCACAAACCATAAAAAGATTTCCCAAAAAACTGAAAATCTTAAATAAAGTGCTGCAGTGCTGTGAACTAATTCATCATACTATCTAACAATCAATATGATATAATAATAACCCTAATGCATATATATACAAATACAAACACCTAGAAAAGTGTTAATACAAAGTGCAAATACATATATAAAAACATCAAATACAACTATATTTACCCCTAATATTGCACAAAAGATCCATCCTCGGCAAGATTGATCAAATCACACAAACCTCAATAAATATGTGAAAAATAAATAAATGCAGGTGCCGGCAGACAATACACACAGAAATCTCACGTCATATAGGGCCACCCAGGGTGTACAAAAAAAAGAGGGTCAATCACGGTATCAGCCACCCACGCACGCAGCTCCCATGCTGCTTCAAGGGTGAGGGTAATCTAATGTGCCCCCCTTAAGTACTCACCAATCGCTGAGATGCACCATCCCCCACACGCGCCCAGCATCCGGATGACATGCGGTCGCTGCCCGGGTTTGATGCGGCGTCCCCGCAAAAGAAATCCACAGCGCGCCTCCCCCACCCAGCCATACACCGCGCAGGCGCCGCTGGTGATAGCAGCCGCCAAAACAATACTGGAAAACACATTTTTTCATAGTTGTCTCAGGTCATTTTTATATATTTAGCTTTAATAAAATAAGGTTTAATAGAGGAATATAATAAGTTGCTCTGATCATAGACATAATACTGCTCATCTCCCTATTTCATGCTACATTAAAAATTATTGAAATATTGACTTTAAATGACAGGCTTTCCGTGGTATATCATTGCAAAGTGATGATGATATGTTTATATTAATACACTCACAGTGTGCACTGTACAGGGTTTGCCACACTTAAAGTGGACCAACACCCAGGGGTGATCGGCCCGGAAATCTATAAGATTCCCGGGCCGATCACCTCCCGGGGTGAAACCCCCCAGAAACCCCAAAAACATCTTACCTGATCCGCCGCCGCTTCCGCCGCCGCCGCCTCCCGCGCGCCCCTCCAGACGTGCGCGCGCCCGCGCCGGCCCTCTGTGAATGGCCGACGGGGGCGCGCGCGCGCCGAGAGTGACGCGCGGGAGGCGGCGGCGGCGGAAGCGGCTTGGACGTTCCTGATCCCCGCCTGGACGTTGGCGGGGATTGGCTGCGGCGTTCACGTGGGAGCGTTGAGAGGTGAGTTTTTTGGGGTTTCTGGGGGGTTTCACACAGAGATAGTCAAAATCCTGGGTGTTGGTCCACTTTAAATAGTTCGGCACATTTACAAAAATTGTCAGAGAATTAAACTCCCACAGAATATAACAGGTTTATAGTGGATCAAAAGTCTGGATTTTCACTATCCCAGGATTTAGTCCATCCCCCTGGAGCTCCCCGGTTTGGGATTCCCTGCTGTGTGAAACATCCAGGATCGGCAGCTTTTCTTACCTTTCCTCAAGCCCACGGCACATGCACATCACTTGCATCCTTTTCCGGCTGTGCACGGTTATGCCCGCCACAACTGAATGGCTATGCATGCCTGTACACAGCAGAAAGGATGCAAGTGATGGAGTGGGCCACTTGTGTGTGCGGCTGGCATTCCATTCAGCTTTTCCAGTCTCACATTAATATGTGCAGCCAGAGAAGCCACGCCTACACCATGGGCTCAAGGAAAGGTAAGAACAGCCGGCGATCCGGGTTTCACACCCAAACTGGAGATAGACCAAAATCAAGGATAGTGAAAATGTAAAGAAGACCTTCAGTCACCTGAATGATGCCACCTCCCCCCCCCCCCCGCCCACCCCACACCACCACCGGTGAGTTTTCTTATAGTTTGGCACTTAAACCTACCCAGCTCAGAAATTTGGTCCGATCACTAAGGAAGCGGGCATATCCGGCAGTGCCCTCTGTGTGAGGGGGTGTCAGGACCCCAAAACCTGTACACTTTAGCAATCCCAATGATGAGGAAGCTGCTGTGGTGTGAGAAGAAGTGTAAGGTTTAATTTTTTTGGCTGGACAGGGACTTTAATAGTAACCAGACATCAGATATTTACAGACTTCATAAGCTTTTTAAACACCCTCCTTTCAAGTCCTTGGAATTTTTTACATTTGATATTCTTGCTATTGTGGCTTCAAATATAAATAATCAGAAGTCCTAGATATAATGTTCCGAATTAGAAAAGATGAAGAATACTCTACCTTCTGGTACACTGCGTGCAGCTCCAGGACATGCTCTCTTCTCTTTCCGGAGGGTGGCCCAGCAAGGGCTCAGTTGGACCTGATAATTTCACCAGGGGGGCTCTGATGTATGTGTGAATCCAAGAATTGAAGGCATAAGAGCTGGATAAAGAGAGGAAGAGAGAAGAGAAACAAATGCGTGTATATGAGGTTTCTCCTAATCCAGAGCATTATATCTAGCTTTTCTGATTATACTTGAAGCCATATATATGGCAGGAGTGGCAGATGTAAAAAAAAGTCCTATGTTAGAGATGAGATGTGATGTTGAAAAAGTTGCAAAAATCTGGCGAAACGTGTCCATCAACTGTAGAAATATGTCTAAAGTATTACAAATGTATTATTAGCATGTATTAGAGAAGATGTTTTGAGAAATGTTACATTTATGAATTTAGTACATGAAAGCTTGTCACGGGAGGCCCCACAACAGGGAAAGAGTGGAATCACAAACAAACCTTGGGGAAGCGAAAAACTCAGCTTTATTGAGTAAAGGGACCTTACATGGTATAAATAACAGCAAACAAAAAGGAAACCAGGTATACAGGGAAAATAGACAGGGTACCCCAAAGTGCTCAGGTAGGACTCACCTTGGAGCAGAGTGACCAAGACCAGGAATAGGCTCAGGGGGCTCAAGCTGGCACCCAATAGATTAGATGGGTCACCAGTGACAGACAAGTTTGAGGCACCCACAAAACTGTGGGGGCTCTCCAACCTGGCACTTGGAATTGTGTGAATTCTCAAGCGGCAAGACAGATTCCAGAAATCAAAGAGCATCATAGGGTTGATTCAGAGCCCGTTTCTCATTATTTCTATGGAGGTCTTGCTACTAAACGAAAAATCATGCAAAAATGAAAACATTTCACACTAAAGTTCTCGCAGAAAAAAGGCTTTGCTGAATCAGACGAGGGGAAAAAATTAACGAGAATGGAAATATTCGCGCAAAAAAAAGGTGAGAAAGGGGCTCTGAATCAACCCTCATATTCGTAAAGGGAAAGACAATATTCCAGTGCCAGGCAACTCTACAACACACCCCCTGGTGGTCACTAAAACAGCAGCTGTTCTGAATATAGCACACTGCCACCAGCAGGGAGGCTGCTGAATTACCTGACCGTTAAGAGGTTTAACTAATACTTAATAAAACAATTAGACAAATGGCAGTTACTGATCGTTGTGGTTGTCTGGAACCCAACACTGCACCCTTCCCTCAGTTCTCAAGGAATAATATAAAAATCTACAGTGGAGGGATACACAGGTAAGTATGATTAGTTTAGCATCCCTGTGGATCATCTATGTGCAAGGAAGTATTTAGGTCAACTTTAAGAAAATGAAACTTGAGTAGAGCAGAGGTTATTTGTATGATGTTTTGGACAGTCAGTAAGTTGGGAAAAGAACCGGGAAGGTTAGAGAGCGGTCAGGAATAAACATTTAAACCATATTCACTGTTTTACTGTAGGTCCCAGTTATCTCTATAATGCTTGTGACTCTATAGAAAATACCAACCGCCCAGGGCTGAATTTACCACTAGGCAACCCTAGGCATGTGCCTAGGGTGGCAATCTAGAAAGAGGGGGAGGGTGCTGCCCTTACTACTATAGTAAAGAAAAGAAACTCACATAGCAAGAACATTAATGCCTCCTAACAAGCACCACCCAGCCACATAAGGATGCACAGTGTATTTGTGTGAAGGGGGGGTGCAATCGGTTGAACACAGGCCAGAGCATCTCCCCTCCACTGGTGTGGTCATGTGACTCCTGTATGTCGCAGTAAAAGATGGAACATGCTTGCCTGCTTCTCTGTATTTCCCCCTTTGTGCTCTCTAGCACATTGCAGCCTTTCCCCCTACACACTTTTTTATATGGACCGTGACCATTTTTTATATGGACCGTGACTTAAAAAAAGGCACCATGAACGCCAAATACGGCCCTGCAACCGCCCTCTGGTGGGCCACAACATAGAACGTTTATGAAGTTTAAACTTGATGATTATTACTTATGAACCTTAATAATTATGCATGAAACCATGTGCTTTCAGAGTCTGCGATTGGGTCACTTTCTACTGAACTATACAGTGCATTTCAGGTGAATGGCTGTTGTGCTGATTATAATGTGTACATATAAAAGCAGTCTAATGTTCTTATATCCCCTATAGTAGAAAAGGTGTCACAGTGAGATGCCACCTAATGCTGATGATCTGCTACTGAAGTAGAAAGAGAAGACAGTCCTGGGAAGGTGTAAACAATCATAATTTATTAACCATGACATCTCTTTAACAGGATAGGGTAAATGCCTGAGATGCCTGCCTCTCAGCACCTAATGGGGGTCAGACCTTTCTCACTGCATTTGGTGTCGATATCAACCTCAGGCAGACATTGCTGTCTTATGACAGAACGGTATCTGTTGATTTTTCATCTCGGCTGCTTGGGTCTATTCATCAAACACAATTCTTTGCCAGACATTAGTCCTGCTAAAGCTGTCCTTACAGGCGATGGTGAAGTCATCATAATGAATTATCGCCACTTCGGTATACAAACTCTCAAAGTAACAGAGAAGCAAGAGAAAAAGATACATTTGAATGGAGAGTCATAGACAATGTTATTAATTACAACCTTTATCCCTGAATCAGTACCTTTCCTTAAAATATCTCAAAAAAAATAATAATAATACAAATTTGTATTAATAATAATAATAATAATACTGGTATTATTACTATAAAAATATGTAAAGACAGTAAAACTTTTTAGATTTATTTAAAAAGTTGTCACATTACTCTAGCAACAATTTAAGGTGCAAATCTAGCTATAACGTTGCCCTTTTAGTGAATCACACCCTATTGAAACTCATGTCTTATCTGAAAAAAAAAAGTAGGAAATTGTCTTTATTTTCACGAGGTACTGTATTTTCTCCTTATAAGACGCACCCGCCAATAGGCTGCACCTAGGATTTGAAGGAGGAAAATATTCTAAACCAAATGTTGTGCTAAAACACCCCATTACAGGCATTGTGGCATTCCCCCATCCCATAAGTAGTGTGGCATTTTCTCATCCCATTCCCATAGTCAGTGTGGCATTCCCATAGGCAGTGTGGCAGTCCCCCTCTAATTCTCCATATAAGCAGTGTGGCATTCACCCCCCCCCCATTCCCTATACAGGCAGTGTGGCATCTCCCCCTCCCATTCATCATATAGGCAGTGTGGCATGCCCACATCCCATTCCCCATATAGGCAGTGTGGCACTGGCAGTGCTAGCAGCGGCCGGAACTGGGACAGTGGGCGAGGTCAATTTACCCTGCCCACCGCTCTTTCATTGGCTGGCGTCCAATTTGTTTTGTTGTTTTTTGTTTTTTTTACATTCGCCCAATAAGATGCACTGACACACACACACACACACACACACACACACACACACTTACTTTTGGGGAAAATGTGCGTCTTATAGGGCGAAAAATACTATTTTAAGGCAAGTGGAGTGGAAAATACTTTAAAAAGGGAAGCTCAACTTTCCAAACGCATAGATCAGGGGTTCCCAACCAGCAATACGCATACCATGCAAGATTCAGTCTATACGTTACTCAAGCTCCATAAAGAAAATAACTGCTGCAGAATGTGATGATAAATGTTTGTGTATTTTATGCACTTTTAATGAGTGTATTTTAGGTGACTGACAACCCATACAGACCACCCAAGTAGTACCTGAGATACCCATTTCTTGTTCCAGATTTAGCCTCCTCAACATTCTTTAAATGTGACCCTCTAGTCATATAAGTCTACAAACTAGGCAGTGTGGGGGCATGCAAATAAGGGTTTGCCCCTCTACATACTGCTGCTGGATGCCTCAGGACCAAAGCAGGACCAAAGATCGTGGTGCGGGGTATCACTCACTACCTGATTCATGGATCCTTCTGGCGACTTATTATTTATCTCCCCTGCAATTTGTCCAACACTTCTTCTTGTCTGAGAAGTTGGCCTGGTGCTCTGGTAGTCTTCTAGAGAGAGGAGCCCTCCCAAATAAGCTTTATCCCCCCTTACAAATTGCCTCACCTTCAAAGCTATATCAAGTATCAACAGTATGAAGTACAAAGATAATAGAAGTTGTCTAGTTTAATAGAAATTACATTTGACCTGCTAATCCTTGGATTTAAATGACATTAGCCAAAATGACATATCAGTGGCCCTCACAATAGCTGGTAGCATCCTTTGTGGTCCAGCACCATATTGTCTGACAAATGCCTTTGAAATTGGATGGAAAAAACCCTCAGTGTATGTAGGTTGAACGTTATGTTTAAATCAGGATGAGGTTCATTCAATTAAGTAATTAAGTCTTATATTCAACAGCCAAGAAATTGACTTTCTTGGATGTTGTTGCTCTCTGACAGGCAATGATTTGGGATGCCCCTCTGTGTGTGTCCCTAGCAGTCACGCAAAAACTTACATCTTACTGGTTTCCACGTGTGTCGCTAAACATGACACTGAGGGCGTCACCCTGTAGTCTTGCTTACCTCTTCCAGATTAGTTTTTTAGGGGTGGTGGTCCTGCTGTTTTGCACAGTGCAGCTTTCAACAACATAATGCCTATATATAAACCCCAATGTATTCAGCAAAATTTGGGTGGAATAAAAATATAACCTGAATCCAAACAACAACACAATTGGCCTGGCTTTTTTGCTATCTTATTAGTGGTTCACCAGAGATCGAGTGATGCCACTGCATGCTGCCATGTTGGTTTTCCAAATACAGTCAATTATTGGTGGCTCAGTTGTTGCCGTTCTGCCCCCTCCTCCCTACAGTGATCTGGCACTACTCTTGTCATAGAAAGAGTCAGGCACAATGCTTTATATAGGAGTGGGGCAGCACCTACTAGTGTGTGTAGGCAGCAGAGAGGGGAAGCTCACCCCTGGATACTGCGCTTCCAGGTGCCCAAAATATTGCCGTCCCACATTTATTACTATTTACACAATGGCAGTGGCCTAACTAAATTTGGCTGTTCCCTGGTGCAAACAGTAAATGGGGCCCCTTCATGGCTCATATGGTAAGACTGAAACAGTTCAGACAATTGGCTTCTTATTCCTTTACATTATGTCAAGTGAGCACAAATGTTAATTAAAAAAACAGCACATTGCACACTGATGTTTTAGTAAATGTGCCTGATATACAGATAAAAAAAATAGATATTGTCCCTAGTTCCATATCAACACATGGGTTTTAGGGAGGTTGTACCAGATTCCCTTATTACTATACAAAAGATTACGGACAACGTACCGTATTTTTCGCCCTATCATGCATCTGCCCATAAGACTCACCTAGGATTTGGAGGAGGGAAAAAAAAATTCTGAACCAAATGTGCTCAAACACCCCCCCCCACACACACACACACACACACACACACACACACACACACACACACACACAAGAACTCGAAGAATAGGCAAGGTGCAGTATTCCTCCACTTACAGGAAAAGTGCCATTCTCCCCCCCCCCCCCCCAAGTCCCATGCCTGAAGATGGAGGAGCGGAAGCCGGGCATGATTCATGCCCAATGTCCCCACCGTCCCTGCCATCAATGCTGTCCATGATCCACGTTGCTGCCACAGCTTCTTCTTCGGCAGCACAATGGCCTGCCCCAAGCATCAGTTACGCCCACCTGCTGCACAGAGCCAGGTGTTTGCTCTGTGTGCTTGCTGCCGAAGAAGAAGCAGCGGCGGGAACAGTAGATCCTGGACAGCGTAGACAGCGGGGATATCAGGTAGGGATCAGCTACCCTGCCCATCTGCCCCTCCTCCATCTTCTGGCCTCCCATGGCTGTGACGGCCCGGCCAGCAATGCAGGAGCAATGTATATGTGAGTTACTATTATATTTTGTATACATTCATATGATAAGACGCACTTAAATCGCCCCCCCCCCCACATTTTTAGGAAAATTATGGGCCTCTTATTGGGCAAGAAACATGGTATATCTCCAAAAGAAAGGGCATTTTCCTTACTACTCAACCTCACTTTCCTTACTACCCAACCTCGGCCAAACCTTAGGTTTTAAATACCATCTTTATTTATTTCATATTTATTCACATCAAAAGGTATTTCTTATCATTTATAATATGATATATACTGTAAATCATCTCACACAAGCTTATAACAATTTGCTCCATATAGTGTGGACATATTATAACATAGAATTTTGGATAACACAGAAGCATCATAGGTACGACTATTGATTGCATAGCAGTTAGGTTGACTTGCTTGCTGCGTTTCGTCAGGCTGACCTCCTTAGAAGCCTAAAATTATACAAGATACAATAGAAATGAACAATCTTCGTATATTTATCATATTTTCATATTCATATTTTTGGATAGAAAACGCTATTTTTTTCCTGTGTGCCATTCTGCACCATATTTAGCTGTGCAATTTTTTTCTGCAATTTTTTTGTATCTGCACAGCTGAATATGGTGCGGAATTGAAAACAATCATAAGAAAAAGCATTTTCTCTCTTTAAAAAAAATGGGTAAAAAATATACTCACAGTGCTGAATCAACTCTTCTGTGTAAAGCAAAGAAGATCTTAAAGTGGACCAACACCCAGGAATTTGACTATCCTGGGTATTGGTCCACTTCCCCGGGGCACCCCGATCGGGGGTGCCCCGCTGTGTGAAACCCCCCAGAAAGCCCCCAAAACTCACCTCTCCCCGCTCCCATGTGGCCGCGCCGTCCAATCAGCGCCGACGGACAAGCTGATTGACAGCAACGTACAAGCAGCTTGCCCGTCGGCGCCTCCCGCGCATCACTCTTGACGTGTGCGCGCCCGCGCCGGCCATTCAGAGAGGGAGGCGCCGACGGTAGGTGGATTTGGGGTGTTCAGGGGGGGTTCACCCCGCGGGACATCCCGATCTCGGATGTCCCGCGGTGTGTGAGGTGATCGGCCCGGGAATCTTATAGATTCCCGGGCCGATCACCTCAGGGTGTTGGTCCACTTTAACAGCAAAGTGTTTCTTGTGTTTTGAGCCAATGTAGCTTTAGTATTGTAGGCATATATACTAGGTCGGGAGTGGGTATAACCCAACAGCTGTGTTGCTAAACTAAGAGCATTGTGGAGTATAATTGTGGGATGGGGTGTCATGGCTGGAGACAGGGATGTATTTGGTGTTTATGTTGCCCTAGGCACCTTTAGTGCTTGTGCCCCCTTTTGTTTAGTCAGGTGACATGACCACAGCAATGGAGTGGAGACACTCTGGCTGAGGACTGGGGTGAATCCTCTCCCTCCTCCAAACGCATGCACACATACACTGTCTGTACCTTGTGGCTTAGGGTGCTCATTAGGGGGCAATAAAGTGCTGAATTGATTTTTTTTTTGCTGTAGCAGAAATAACAGAACCCTTCTGCTGTAGACACAGGCCTACAGTTGCGTAATGGGAAATACAAAACTGCACATGACCACAGGAGTGGAGAGTAGACACTCCAGTCAAGTACAAGGCCCGATTATACCCTGGGGTTAAAGTGGGCGAGGCTAGATTATACCCCGGACATATTATGGCCTAGGCCAGAGTATAAACTAGCCTAAGCCAATTCATACCCCTCAGGCCATATTATTCCCCCATGATATCAATAGCATTGAGTGACATACACAAGAATTACTTAATTTTTCAAATTTTTATTAGGGAATCAGCTTTGTCTGGTAAGTTATGTGAGAAAGCTAACTGACTTAAAAACTGTAAACATATAGACTTGTATTACTTCAACCAGAAAAAAACTTGACTTTTCATAATATAATAAGATGGGTCAGCTGGTGATGTTGCATGTCATACACTGAAGCCCTGCAGAGATAACAGCATCATGGTTGTGGGGAGTGTGGGGGCCTCAGCAGAGATGTCTCGACCAGTCCCCAGCCCGCCACTGTTTGTGCCCCTCTCAGTCTAGAGGACACTTGTTTCACAGGCACAGTTCAGATTAAACATCAGCAGCATCTCCAGGTTCACTTTCTTAACTCAAAGCAGACAGCAAAATGGGTTGGGGAAGATGGGGACCACCCCAATTTGAGGACACTGGGGCTTTACATTTCTCTTCCACCAAGGACAGAGACAGGCCAGGACAAGACAGTCTACACAAGGGGGGGGGCTGGAGAATCAGTGGAGGCACACCACTGTGTAGAGATTTCCAATGGAGTGTAGGGCAGTAGCCAGAGACCTACCAGCTGCTTCACCAGGGTACATTGGGCAGATGGGCTCTCGTCTTCCCTCCAGCGCTCACCCTCGGCCAGGTTTACAGTCTTGGGTCACGCTCAGTCCCTGGGTGGCTTCTCTTAGAGTTGTGCAGGTTTCACCATCCATCATCTAGAGCCACACCACAAGGTCCTGCCATTCCACTTGGGCCTAGGCCAATTTATACCCCGGGGTATAGTTTGGCCTAAGCCAATTTATATCCGGGGGCATCGTTTGGTCTAGGCCAGTAGTCCTCAAACTTCCTCCTCAAGGGCCGAGACAGGCCAGGTTTTGCAGCTCTCCACGCTACTCCACAGGTGAATTAACTGGTGCTCAGACAGAGCTATAGCCCTAATTATTACATCTGTGCATCAGCATAGAGAGCTGCAAAACCTGGCCTGTCTCGGCCCTTGAGGAGGAAGTTTGAGGACTACTGGTCTAGGCCAATTTATACCCCGGGGTAAAAATTGGCCTGGGCCCAAGTGGAATAGCAGGACCTTGTGGCATGGCTACAGACTATGGATGGTGAAATTGGAGGATTGGAAGGCAAGGGGGTATTAGAAGAGAAGAGGGTTTCTAGCATATGGTCTGGATGAGGTACCAACCAAATTGGCTCTAAGGCAGTATGGCCCACCGGAAATTCTTTCTGTGCTCCCTAGGCCAGTCCGACCCTGTGGTACATATACCTCACTTAAATCTATGATCCTCCAGCTTTCACCTGATCCTCACCCTGTATCCGTATTTTATTCACTCTCATTAGCAGTCAGACTTGAATGTCTGCCAGTGGAGGTACAAAGGCAGGAGGGAGGGGTGATGTGGCAGGGGTGCTTTGGCTAAGCATGAGTAAAGGGGGAGGGAGTTACTCCATTACTATTATTTATACAGGATCTTTCGGTGCCTGGGAACCAATCCACTGCCCAGTTTAACCCTCTCATCACTGTATAATATCCAGCAAACAGGCATATGAATCCTGTACTGAAACCAGGGGCCTTTGTTTGCATACAATTGCAACTGCATGTGTTAAACTCCACGCCACATTAAGGCTCCCCTTTTGGTGGGGTCCCTACTCCTATTTTTGAGTGCCCAAAATTGGGACATGCAATGCAATCAAATCTTTCAGAGCTTCTCACATGGGAAGCTGCCAGCCTCCCTTTAGTACTCTCCACAGGGGGAGATCCAAAAGGGGCGCCTTAACATGGCGTGGGGTTTAACACATGCAATTGCAATTGTATGCAAACAAAGGCCCCTAGTTACTGTACAAGATTCATATGCCTGTTTGCTGGATATTATACAGTGATGAGAGGGTTAAACTGGGCAGTGGATTGGTTCCCAGGCCCTGAAAGATCCTGTATATATAATAGTAATGGAGCAACTCCCTCCCCCTTTACTCAGTTTGAATTGCCATGAGCACACACAGGGAGAGATTCAGCCATTATGGACCTCCCCCTGTGGAGTGTCCTAAAGGGAGGCTGGCAGCTTCCCAGGTGAGTAGCTCTAAAAGATTTGATTGCATGGCATGTCCCAACTTTGAACACTCAAAAAAAGGGGTAGGCACCCCACCAAAAGGGGCTCCTTAACGTGGTGTGGGGTTTAATGCAATTGCAATTGTATGCAAACAAAGGCCCCTAGTTTCTGTACAGGATTCATATGCCTGTTTGCTGGATATTATACAGTAATGAGAGGGTTAAACTGGGCGGTGGATTGGTTCCCACCAGGCCCTGAAAGATCCTGTATAAATAATAGTAATGGAGCAGCTCCCTCCCCCTTTACTCACTTTGGCTAAGCATCCTCGCATTTAGATCTGCTTGGCAGAGATACAGCGGAGATACCGCATGAGGACTTGGATCGATGGCGGAGTATGGGGACCCTGGGTGGTTTAACAAATTCGGGATAACCCTAAGACAGGGAATACAAAGCCTTTTCAGACCTTTGTTCCTCTTTAAATTGGACCATCTGTAGAATTCCAGGGTCGCCTGATTCCCTACTTCCAGAGCATTTCGAGTCGGGATGCCCCACAGTGTAAAAACCCCCAGGTCACCCAGTAAACTCTCCTTTTCCCCGACCCAAAGACGAATGTGCGAGCAGCGGTTGTCACCTGCTATGCCTTTAGCATGGCACCTGTCCACGCCAGGCACGTGTGAATGGCTGGCATGGGCACAGACTTTGTAAGAAGGTAGTGGCGATGCAGGCATCTGTGTTCTTGGTTGCGCTCAGCTAGACTCAGCTGGAGCCGAGTCTTAGGCCCTTATTTATGAAGGAATAGCGACAGGTAGCGACTGGTGAGCGGCCGGTAATGACGGGCACCGCCACGAGAACGCCGGCTCCCCACCACAATCACACATTTATCAAGCCGATCCTGCTTAGCGACTGAGATAGCGCCATATAGCGACTCATTCATCATTATTCCAGCCTCAGCCCACAGCGCCAGCGTCCGACCTTGAACAGCGACAGGTATGACCTCTCGCTACCTGGCGCTCTCCAATGCATTTCAATGGAACAATCTTTAAATATTCATAATTAATTGTTATTAATGTTTTTTTTTTTTTTTAATGTGAAAAATTCTGTGACCACTTCTGCCATGTTAGATAATTTTTTTAAGGTAAAAAAAATAAAATTTGTGCAGAATTGATATTACAGGTCTGATATTATTGTATTCATATTACTAAATTATTTTTGGTTTCCAAAAATATGGTGGTTTGGGGGTTAAAAAACTACCGTATATACTCGAGTATAGGTCGACCCGAATATAAGCCGAGGCACCTAATTTTACCACAAAAAAATGGAAAAAGTTATTGACTCGAGTATAAGCCTAGGGTGGGAAATGCAGGCTGTGGATGTGATGACAGCAGCCATTAGGGACTCAGGTATAGGGGTCCAAGGGATGAAAAGGGGGCCCGGCTAGGTGGCCCTAATAATGGCCACTCTGACCTGAGACATGCAGGTTGCCACACTATTACTGCTGGTGTTGCTTATAAATGAGAGTGCCTGCCTCCCCCCCCCCCCCCCAGGCTGGTTTGTGCTGGGGCCCAATTCAAACTAGGGGCCAAGCCGTCACACATAGGTTTCTATCACCTTCTCTTACTTCATGTTTCCTCATTACCCCTCTCTCCCTTTTCTAAATTCACTTTACTACTTTTAAAATTCTCTTTTCCACATTCTGTCCCTTGTTCCAACTTCTGGAAGTATTACTCTTTTTCCCATCTTTTCTTCTCCTCAGGCTGGCCCTGGATATCATATGTGTGCTCACTTGGCATCATTAACAGTTAACAACAATTAAAAATAAAAAAACCCAGTGGTCCCCCCCACACTTACCTGTTGTTGCGCACTGGCCACCTCCGTTCCCTCTGCCGCCGCCACTGCCTCCGCCGCCGCTCTCACAAACGCGCGCTTGCCACCTTCGTTCCCTCTGCCGCCGCCACTGCCTCCGCCACCGCTCTCACAAACGCGCGCAGGAACTTCCTGGTTGTTGCGCGCCGGTTGGTGGGCGTGCCCCATGTGGTCGCGTCCAATAGAAACAATGGACGCCTCCCACCAACCTGCGCGCAACAGCCAGTAAGTGTCAGTGTGTGTGAGAGCGGCCACTGACTCGAGTATAAGCCGAGGCGGCTTTTTTCAGCCCAAAAAGTGGGCTGAAAAACTCGGCTTATACTCGAGTATATACGGTACTTTTAACACATCGCCGCCAGCGCTCTGGGGTTTAAACATGCATTTCACAGCGCGAGAATATTTTGAGCGTGATTTTTTGATGAATATGGTGGGAGCCGGTCGCTCTGACCAGTCGCTATCATGCGCACCCATACATCGCGGAACCTGTCAAATAGCGACTCGTCACCCCGTATTCAACATTACTGCACACCGACTCAGTCGCTATCAACAACCGAACAATGGCCAAGCACAGCGACTACTAGCGGGCGCTGTGAAAATACTGCTACAGTCGCTCAACTGTCGCTACCTGCCGCTATTAATGAATCGGCCTCTTTGACAAGTCTTGGAAGATTTGACGTCAGCACAGTCAAGGGAACTGATTGGACGAGAGGCCGTGAATGCGCCGTAGGACTGGGGTAAGGTGAGTTTTTTGGTTGGCAACCTGGGCGTTCCACATCGAGGGCAAAGACCAAAACCCGGGATAGTCAAAATCTTTTGTTCCATTTTAATGCCCCTATACAAACTCGCCTAGTGAATCGAAAACCACTTCCTATCTGTGAATATTCAGTACACTCAAGCCTGAAATTAAAGAGATGATTAGAATAAATGAAAGTGGAGGTTACTGAGGGTGACACTGTCCAGTGAGTGGTCTTGCTTCCTGTGCCCTCCATAGGTTGCGCGGCGGCTGCCGTCACTCCCCCAGCGATACACCTGTCGTCGCACGGGTCTGTCGCAGCATGCATTCAGGCATGTTTGTCTATGTCTGTTTATAGCATCTGTCAGGCGATACACAAGAAACAAAAAGACTCATGAAAACCGATCTGCTCCTTTTTGCTGAATATTTAATGCTGGCTGCACCAAAGAAAAGACGCACACATCTTTCCTTTTTTTCCCATGCTTGTCTTCTTGCCCTCTTTAATTTTCCCCGGGGAAGGATGGGTTTCAGCCTCGGTTGCTTGAAGAGCCCATTTACTCGAAAAAGATCTTTAATAACCCCCTGTTTTGGCGTTCTTCCTGTCTCTGCGAGAGTACATTTCTTTCATCCCAGCCACCTTCTAGCAGACTTTTGTGTATATATTTTCAGGGAAATTTGATTGCTTGTATAGATTTTTAAATCAGTTTTTCGGATCAAGTTCAGAAATATGTAAACTGTTTTCCTTGTTGCAAGCAACTCTGTAATGAGTCTCTTTCAAAGGCATCAAGTGATCTCCAAGCAAAGGCCTAAGCAGATTAAAGCAGCCAGTAATTGGAAGGCAAGTAACCTTCCCAAGACCAATTGCAAGAAATTTAAGCCTCTTCCAAATGTTTATTAAATTGAGGCCATATTCACACTTATTGTGGTCTGAAATATGAACCAGTATTTTCTGTCCTGGGGTGACTGACTTTATAGAACGTTAATGTACTCATAATGTACAATAGTCTATGGCTGTTTGAGATGGGCAGGAGCCATGATTGCATTTGGATTGAATAAACTGCATTAAAGGACTGTTCTTCCCACAGCAAAGACCAATGGAGCAAGAAAGAGACTTAAAACATCCAGCTTCTTCTGGCTCACCACATATAACCCATGCCGTGCTGGACTGGGCCACAAAATCTCCTTAATTGTAGATACCAGAGGTGTGAACGACACAAATATGGCTTATTCTGTACTTAATGGTTTGATTAGAAACATGAATGCTACACACCAAACTATGTAGGGTATGCACTGCTATTCATATACCTCTGGGTACTAGCCTATGGAAGCAATTTACTCATATACCACTTCTTAGATACATGAATGTACTTACCTTCGTTTCGCTCAATGCAGGGTTGGTTACAATAAGAGTGCTTAGATTACATATTTAAGTTTATCTTCCTATAACATGCCCCTCCCTTATCTCTACACTTCCCATCTCCATTCTTCTCCATTCTTCGACCCTTCCACCCCATGGGCTGTACTTGAGGTTATAGGGCAACCTCAGGTATGCCTGCTCCCAATTTATCTATTGCATTGTATGTCCCAAATGGGGCTCTCAGAGATTAGAGTTAGGCCTGCACCTCGCAGAGGCACCTTGGCGCTTGGTGGATGAATCTTAGACATACTTCTGCAGATGTGTGTGCACCCAGACCTTAGGTTGGTTTGCAAGCTAACAAGGTTTAGTGCTGTGGCTCCTTTAACCCCCTTGGCGGCGATCCCGAGCGTGACTCGGGGTCAATTTGCGCTGTAAGTGGCGGTGACCCCGAGTCACGCTCGGGATCGATTTGGGAGCAAGAGCGGGCGGCGCAGCCTCCTTACCTTCTCCCTGCGATCCAGCGATGTCTCCGCCGCGATCGCAGGTGAGAGCCGGGGCTGCGGCGTCCCTCTCCGCTTCCGGGTTCCGTCTCTGTGAGCCGCAGAGGCTCATGGGGGCGGAGCCGTGCGTGAGAGACAAATGCAATGGCAACGCTTTCGTTGCCATTGCATTTGACTATATCGCAACGCCAGGGAGGTTAAGACTTGTGTATCCTAATTGCCCTGCTCACGTGCACCTCCCAGGTTAGTTATAAAATGGTCTGAGCGGCTGCTACTCCTCCTTTGTTCTGAATTTGTGCAGGCACATGGAGTGTGGGGTCTAGGCTGTACTGCGAGGTCTTCGACCCTTTCACCCCATGGCTGCACTCGAGGTTATAGGGCAACCTCAGGTAAGCCTGCTCCCAATTTATCTATTGCATTGTATGTCCCAAATGGGCTCTCAGAGATTAGAGTTAGGACTGCACCCCACAGGGGCACCTTGGCGTAGTGGTGCAGCTTAAGCATACTTCTGCAGATGTGTGTGACTGAGCCCTCTGTTTTTAACCAGATTTAGAGATTTAGATTTAGAGACAGATTTTAAGTTGGTCAGCAAGCTAACAGGGTTGAGTGCTATGTGCTATGGCTCCTTTAAGACTTGTGTATCCTAATTGCCCTGCTAACGTGCACCTCCCAGGTTAGTTATAAAATGGTCTGAGCGGCTGCTACTCCTCCTTTGTTCTGAATTTGTGCAAGCACATGGTGTGTGGGGTCTAGACTGTACTGCGAGGTCTTCGACCCTTCCACCCCATGGCTGCACTCGAGGTTATAGGGCAACCTCAGGTAAGCCTGCTCCCAATTTATCTATTGCATTGTATGTCTTAAATGAGGCTCTCAGAGATTAGAGTTAGGACTGCACCCCACAGAGGCACTGTGGCGTAGTGGTGCAGCTTAAGCATACTTCTGCAGATGTGTGTGACCGAGTCCTCTGTTTTTAACCAGATTTAGAGACAGATTTTAGGTTGGTTTGCAAGCTAACCTAAAGGCTCCTTTAAGACTTGTGCGTTCTTCTCCTTGGAGTCTAAGGAATTTACAGTTTGATTCCAAATCTGACCTATTGGCACCCCTTGCATGTCCCCAGGTAAAACAGATTAGGTGTCCAGAGAGCAGTGTGAGAGCTAGGACAGAGCAAGGATATAGTGTGCCTGCCAAAGCTCTGAATTCTACAATGACAAGCGTAAAGGAGTGCTACTTAGGCCCTTATTTAACAAGGGATAGCGCCAGGTAGCGAATGGTGAGCGAACGGTAATGACGGTCACCACCACGAGAACGCCGGCTCCCCACCACAATCACACATTTATCAAGCCGATCCTGCTTAGCGACTGACAGAGCGCCAGATAGCGAATCATTCATCATTATTCCAGCCTCACCCCACAGCGCCAGCGAGCGACCTTGAACAGCGACAGGTATGACCTCTCGCTACCTGGCGCTCTCCAATGCATTTCAATGGGACAATCTTTAAATATTCATAATTAATTGATATTAATGTTTTTTTTTTTAAATGTGAAAAATTCTGTGACCACTTCTGCAATGTTAGATATTTTTTTTATGGTTAAAAAAAAAAAAAAAACTTTGTGCAGAATTGATATTACAGGTCTGATATTAATGTATTCATATTACAAAATGTTTTGAAAAACTTGTTTTTTTTTTCCAAAAAATATGGTTGTTTGGGGGTTAAAAACTACTTTTAACCCATCGCCGCCAGCGCTCTGGGGTTTAAACAAGCATTTCACAGCGCGAGAATTTTTTGAGCGTGATTTGTTAATGAATATGGTGGGAGCCGTTCGCTATGGCCATTCGCTGTCATGCGCTCCTATACAGCGCGGAACCTGTCAAACAGCGACTCCTAACCCCGTATTCAACATTACCGCACACCGACTGAGTCGCTGTCAACAACCGAACAACGGCCAAGCACAGCGAATACTAGCGGGCGCTGTGAAAATAACGCTACTGTCGCTCATCTGTTGCTACCTGGCGCTATTAATGAATCGACCTCTTAGGTAAGTATAACCCATATGGAACTGAATCGAATATCAACATCCCCACATCTGAGGGTACTGTAGGCGTGAAAAGATAAATATGGCTTACCTATACATATTCGTCTTACAGTTCATCTGTGGTCTGTTCCTAAAAGTGAATTTACTTACACAACTGATCCCTTGGGATTGGTTGCAAAAAGAAATTAAGAGGCTGATTCACTACTAACGCCAGGTATCGGCAGATGAGCGTCTGTATAGCTGCACTTAGAGCGACCGCTAGTAGACGCTGTAAGTGGGTATCGGGAGCTGTAACAGGGCGCTTCAGTTGCTGTAATAACCCGCATTGATGAATGTGATGTATATTGGGCACCCTAACACCAGTACAGCGCTGTAGTGAGCGAAAGGTAGCGCCAGCTCAGTGCGACCGTCACTCGGCGCTCCACACCATATTTATCAAAAAAGGACACACACACAGTGTCGGCGCTCTAAATCTGCCCGCTATAGCATAGAGCGTTGGACGCTGTGTGATCAAAGTCTGTTTTTGAACACACATCCACCAGTAACAAAGCGAAAACACATAGAATGACATTGTTGTAACATTGTGACATTAATACTTTAATGCCAGACATGTAAGGACAATTCTGCATAAAAATATAAAAAATCAAAAAGGTTTTCAAAAATGACTCTAATCCAGGAGAGGTGACACAATTATTTGAGAGAAAAAAAAAACAGGAGAAAATGAACGTCCATTGAAATGTATGGGAGAGCGACAGGTAATACCTGGTGCGCCGGAAGCTAGAGCTCCGGCTCTATACTCTGAGCTGCCTGTAATGATGAATCGTACGCTACATGGCGCTGTTATAGTCGCTCACTAGAATTGCCTTCATAAATGTGGTTTTGCGTACAGCGCCCGCGTTCACCAGACGCTGCCTGTCCGCTACGAGGCGCTACCTGGCGCTATCCCTTCATGAACAACCCACTTAGTTACAGGTGTATATGTGTTCAAAAACAGACTTTAATCAAACAGCGTCAGGCGCTCTATGCTATAGCGACCAGATTTAGAGCACCGACGGTGTGTGTGTTTAGTCTTTTGATAAGTATGGTATGGAGCTGCGAGACTCGGTTGCACTGAGCTGGCGCTATCTTTCAGTCCCTGCAGTGCTGTACTGTTGTTACAGCGCCCAACATACATCACATTCATCAATGCCAGCCAGGTTACTACAGCGACTGAGGCGCTCTGTTATAGCACCTGGTACATGTTTACAGAATCTACTAGTGGTCGCTTTAAGAGCTGCTATACAGACTCATCTGGAGATACCAAGGCCCTTATTTAAGAAGGGATAGCGTCAGGTAGCGCCTGGTTAATGACAGGTAGCGACTGATAGCGACTGATCAACGCCGGACACGGCACGCAATTACAATTACAATCAAGCCAATCCTGCTTAGCGACTGAGATAGCGCCATATAGCTGCTCATTCATCATTATTCCACCCACAGCGCCAGCGTCCGACCTTGAACAGCGACAGGTATGACCTGAGAATCTTTAAATATTAATAATTAATTGTTATTAATGTTTTTTTTTTTTTTTTTTTTTTTAAATGTGAAAAATTCTGTGACCACTTCTGCCATTTAGATGTTAAATTAAAAAAAAAATTGTACAGAATTGATATTACAGGTCTGATATTAATGTATTCATATTACTAAATTATTTTAAAAACTTGTTTTTTTGGTTTCCAAAAATATGGTGGTTTGGAGGTTAAAAAACTACTTTTAACCCATCGCCGCCAGCGCTCTGGGGTTTAAACATGCATTTCACAGCGCGAGAATTTTTGGAGCGTGATTTTTTGATGAATATGGTGGGAGCCGGTCGCTATGGCCAGTCGCTATCATGCGCTCCCATACATCGCGGAACCTGTCAAATAGCGACTCCTCACCCAATATTCAACATTACTGCACACCGACTGAGTCGCTATCAACTACCGAACAAGGGCCAAGCACAGCGACTACTAGCGGGCGCTCTGAAAATGCCGCTACAGTCGCTGAACTGTCGCTACCTGCCGCTATTAATGAATCGGCCTCCCAGAAGACAGAGGTGGCTGCTATCAGGCTGATTCATCACTAACGCCAGATAGCGACAGATGAGCATCTGTAGCAGGCATTTTCAGAGCGCCCGCTAGTAGTCGCAGTGCTCGGCCATGAGTCGCTAGTTTATAGCAACTCAGTCGCTGTGCAGTAATGTTGAATACATTGTGAGGAGTCGCTATTTGACCAGTACAGCGCTGTATGGGAGCGCATGTTAGCGACTGCTCATAGCGACCGACTCACAACATATTCAAGAAAAAAACAGCCTCACAAATCTCTGGCGCTGAAAAATACTTGTTTGAAGCCCAGAGCGCAGGAGGTGGTGTGTTTAAAGTCTGTTTTCCAGCATCTATCAACTAGTCACAAAGCGAAAACATATGGAATTACATTGTAACAACATTGTAACATGAACACTTTAATGCCAGACCTGTAATGTCATTTCTGAGGAAATATATAAAAAATGAAAAAATTGTGAAAAAAACTGCTATTTCAATGCCAGAAGAGGTCACAGAATTATTTGTGATTTTTTGCAAAAAAAAAAAAAAATACCCCGTTTAAAGAGAAGAAAAGATTCGTCCATTGAAATGTATGGGAGAACAACAGGTAGCGAGAGGTCATACCTGGCGCTGTTCACAGAGGCTGTGAAAATGATGAATCAGACGCTACATGGCGCTATCCCAGTCGCTAAACAGATTATGCTTGATAAATGTGTAATTGCGTGCCGTGTCCAGCGTTGACCAGTCGCTATCTGTCGCTACCTCTCATTAACCAGCCACTACCTGACGCTATCCCTTCTTAAATAAGGGCCTAAGTGTCTTTGTGTGATGGCATATTTTTAGATTCTTTATCTGTTGGCATATCATTTGCCATATTTAGAGCTATTATTAATAGAAATGGTATCTTTGTACAGTGCAATATGCTAAGTGGCTCCCAGCAATCTCGTATCAAGTCTTATTAACATCAGTTGTCACCGCTTAATTACTTTATTTTAGGTGAAGAGATCACCGCTCATCTGTAATTGGACCTGCTAAGATCTGATTCAGCAAATGTTCTGTATAATTGTGAACCAGCAGTCTAAAATGACTGTTCGTTCCTCTAGTCTACATTAATGGGGGGACAGGATGCTCCCCCGGCCCCCACTGCAAACTGCCAGGCTAATTCATTACTAGCGGCAGGTAGCGACAGATGAGCGTCTGTAGCAGGCATTTCAGAGCGCCCGCTAGTAGTCGCTGTGCTCGGAATTGGTTCGCTAGTTCAGAGCGCCTCAGTCGCTGTGCAGCATTGATGAATACGTTGTGGGGAGTCGCTATATGAGCAGTACAGCGCTGTATGGGAGTGAATGGTAGCGACACACCATATTCATCAAAAAACAGCCTCACACACCGCCGGCGCTCAAAAATGCTTCACTGTAGCCCAGTGCGCCGGAGGCTGTGTGATTTGAACATGTATCCACCAGTAACAAAGCCAAAACATATGGAATTGCATTGTTATAACATTGTTACATGAACACATTAATGCCAGACCTGTAATGTCAATTCGGCATAAATAAATTAAAACTGAAAAAAGTTTTCAAAAATGTAATTTTCTTGGCCAGAATAAATGTCAGAAAGTTTGTGTTTTTTTTATGGAAGAAAAAGATCAGATCAGAAAAGAAGCGGACCTTCACTCTGGATAAGAGTCTATCTTATATGTTTCCCACACCCTGTACATACAGATTGCTCACATTAAAAATCATCCTACCTGCATCTACTGCATGTTATGAGCCTTTAAACATCCAAGATGGCGGCTCATGGAGCATCAGGCAGCCTGCAAACAGGAAGTGCCTTCTGACTGTGCTGCTCTGCATTCTGGGATTGCTGACCTTTTACTGATCCCAGCTCCATTCTGTCTGAGCAAAGCACAGCTATAACCCCACCCCCTGTATTTTATCCCACTCTCCTCTCCTCAGTAAGTGAGATGTTTCTGAGGCAAGATGGCGGCGCCTGTATCCTAAAGTCCTTAACAGAGTTGCAGCCCAGTGGGGGAAATAATAATAAGTAAGTGACTAAAAACGTAAAATATATTAATTTTACATGCTGGGGAATTTTTTTTAAGGGTTTAGGCTTTTCAATAACTCATGGTGAAGGTCTGGTTTAAGGATCGTCCATAGAAATGTATGGGAGAGCGCCAGGTAGCGAGAGGTAAGACGTGGCGATCTGCAAGGCTGAACACCGGCGCTGTACGCTGAGCCTGGGATAATGATGAATCAGACGCTACATTACGTTGTTCCAGTCGCTCACCAGATTCGGCTTCATAAATGTGTATTTGCTGTCTCCAGTGTTCACTTGCCGCTACTTTGACGCTACCTGCCGCTGTACAGGCACTACCTGGCGCTATCCCTTAATGAATAAGGCCCTAAATGTACCATAAACTCGTCCTGAAAGCCTTGACATGAACAGTTCATACTTACCACATCCTTGTTTCCAGAATCTGGTGGTTGGAAACCAGCCCCTGTGCCGCTGCGATCAAGCGGGTCCTTCTGGAAACGATTGGCTGCTGGCAGTCACATGGGGTCAGGTCATGGCGAGGGAGCCAGGAAGTGGTAAGTTTAGCCTGCTCAGTATCTGGCTTACACGTGCAAACCAATTTGGGATGTTCCTGTGCTATGGGACACTGCAGTACAGAACAGTCAGGTTTGACTCTTGGTCTAGTTTAAGTTTTATATTATATAAAAGGCTTACACCTTGCCCCGTCAGCGGAAACGTCAGCTGAGCGGGACATGGCTGGCGGGGCTCTGCCGATGAGGCACGGCGCGGCGCTGTGTGTGGGAGCGTCGCATCGTCGGGTCAGTTTAAATGGGGCAGAAGGTACCGACAGCAACCTACACACCCTGGCGAAGTGGCATCGGGCCACGCAACGCGTCGGTGGCAGGTTGCGGTTCTGGAGATCCTGGGCTCAAATGATGTGGTGATGTCAATTTCTAAATGTTTTATCTTATGGACCTGACTGTATGATGGCGTCTCTCTCATAGTTCTTGCACTGCTATATTTGCACTTTGCTTTTTGCACAGCTATTTGGAGACTTTTTAAACACTTTCTCTCACTTATTTATTGCACTTTAGCACTTTACAGTGGCGAATCCACTACACCAACACTCTATAGGAGGTTTATTAATAAATTCTCATTCTCGAGCACAACTAATAAGTCTTTTTCCAAATACGCCACCATACAGGTACAATAGTCCCATTATATATCAATGA
Organism: Gastrophryne carolinensis; assembly: GCA_027917425.1. Taxonomy (NCBI): domain Eukaryota; kingdom Metazoa; phylum Chordata; class Amphibia; order Anura; family Microhylidae; genus Gastrophryne; species Gastrophryne carolinensis. The sequence goes on along the minus strand of CM051244.1, from coordinate 129,330,304 downwards.
ATTACTTTAATATAGTATACTATATATATGCAAAAGGTTGTGATTAATATTTTAGTAAGAGCCATTAACAGGAATATTATCTCCAGTGTGTCTTATATGTATATATGTTTTTTAATTGAGTCTTTTATGTTGTCTGTTTAATATGATCTGAAATGATGCAATAAATTTAATATTTTACTCATTGATATTGCCCTTGTGTGTGGCAGTCTTCATGTAAGGGACTTTGGGCTGAATCTAGGGCTCTTGTTCTTAGGGCCTTATTTATCACGGGCTAGCACCAGGTAGTGTCTGATGAGCGCCAGGTACCGCCAGCTATCGGCGGCTACCGACTCAAGTACGCCCGGCGGCGGTCACAATGACGCATTTATCAAGCTAAATGAGGCTAGCGCCGGCGAGAGCGTCAGCTAGCGCGGGATTCATCATGAAGCCGCCTGGAACGAACAGCGCCGCTGCAAATTCCTTCACAGCGGCAGGTATGACCTGTGGCTCCCTGGCATTGTCCAATGCATTTCAATGGAGCAATCTTTAATTAATCATAATTAATTGGTAATTTTTTTTTATTTTTTTTTTTAATGTCAAAAATTCTGAGACCACTTCTGCAATGTTCGTTTTTTTTTTAAGTAAAAAAAATTAAAAAAAAAAATTTGTGCAGAATTGATCTTACAGGTCTGATATTAATATATTCATATTACAAAATGATTCCAAAAACATGTATAACGTTACAATAAAAAAATATGGTTGTTTAGGGGTTAAAAACTAGTTAACAGCCATCGCCGCCAGCGCTCTGGGGTTTAAACAAGGAATGGACAGCGCCAGCTAATTCGGAGCGTCATTTTTTAATGAATATGAAGCAAGCCGTTCGCTCTGGCCATTCGTTGTCAGGCGCTCACATACAACGCTGAACCTGTGAAACAGCGACCCCTAAGCCCGTATTCAACATTACCGCACACCGACTGAGTCGCTGTCATCAAGCAAACGCCGGCCAAGCACAGCGAATACTAGCTGGCGCTGTAAAAATCACGCTACAGTCGCTCATCTGTCGCTACCTGGCGCTATTAATTAATCGGCCTCCCCGTAATTTATCTCTATATATACTGCCCTTACTTGCCAGCACCTGTTTCTTATTTCTTAATTATTATCCAACATAGCGGTGCACACCCAAATTGGTTCTTTTCATAAGTTTTATATTATCACATTCCTTTTTTGCTGTTTTGGCAAATGATCAACTATTAAACTGGCACTATAAAGTCAATTTATGTATGGCTGACAATCATGTGACTGCCCAACATGTAACTGAGGAAGTGATGACTTGACTTATAGTGTTCCTTTAAGCGGGGAGGCCGATTCATTAATAGCGCCAGGTAGCGACAGATGAGCAACTGTAGCAGTATTTTCACAGCACCCGCTAGTATTCGCTGTGCGTGGCCGTTGTTCAGTTGTTGACAGCGACTCAGTCGGTGTGCGGTAATGTTGAATATTGGGTGAGGAGTCGCTATTTGACAGGTTCCGCGCTGTATGGGAGCGCATGTTACCGAATGGCCATAGCGAACGGCTCCCACCATATTCATTAACAAATCACGCTCAAAAAATTCTCGTGCTGTAAAATGCATGTTTAAACCCCAGAGCGCTGGCGGCGATGGGTTAAAAGTAGTTTTTTAACCCCCAAACAACCATATTTTTGGAAACAAAAAAAACCAAGTTTTTAGAAACATTTTGTAATATGAATACATTAATATCAGACATGTAATATCAATTCTGCACAATTTTTTTATTTTTTTATTTTTACCATAAAAAAACTAACATTGCAGAAGTGGTCACAGAATTTTTGACATTGAAAAAAAAAAAAAACATTAATAACAATTAATTATTAATATTTAAAGATTGCTCCATTGAAATGCATTGGAGAGCGCCAGGTAGCGAGAGGCCATACCTGTCGCTGTTCAAGTTCGCTCACTGGCGCTGTGGGCTGAGGCTGGAATAATGATGAATTATTCGCTATCTGGCGCTCTCTCAGTCGCTAAGCAGGATCGGCTTGATAAATGTGTGATTGCGGAGGGGAGCCGGAGTTCTCGTGGCGGTGACCGTCATTACCGGCCGCTCACCAGTCGCTACCTGGCGCTATCCCTTGTTAAATAAGGGCCTAGGTATGAAACAAAAACAGACTCTTGATAAAAATACTTATTTATCTTTTAAATGTTATGTTTTAAAAAAAAAGGCATATAAATATGTCAGGGGCTTACAGTTACAAGACTTGCATTAAAGAGGAATGACTGTAGTCTCTCTTTAATATGCAGCAGCAAGGCAGCCCACTGTACATCGCTGTCACTCAAGGATGCTCACTTCTTCTGGGTTGCCCATCCCATGCACATTTCTGACCGGAATTCCTCTTTAAGCATTACTATGTGCAATGAACACACCCCAGGCTCCTGAGCAACTAAAGACCATTCTCATATAAGCTCATGTTAATGTTCATGAGTCAACCATTAGGAGGTCACTGAACAACAATGGTGTGCATAGCAGGATTGCAAGGAGAAAGACACTTTCCCCAAAACTAACATTGCCCCCTATCTGCAGTTTGCTAAAGATGACATGGACCAGCCAAATAATTATCGGAATAATGTCAGTGGAAGGATGAGGCCAAAACAGAGCTTTTTAGTTTAAATGAGAAACGTTAGGTTTGGAGAAAAATAAACACTGCATTCCAGCATAAAACCTTATCCCATCTGTTAAAGTGGACCAACACCCAGGGGGGGATCGGCCCGGGAATCTATAAGATTCCTGGGCCGATCAGATCCCTCCCCGCGGGGCATCCGAAATCGCGATGTCCCGCGAGGTGAAACCCCCCAGGAAGCCCACAATCCTACCTTTTCCACGTTCCAGCGGCACATGCGCGTCCGCCGCCTCCCGCGCGTCCCTCTAGCAGGGCGCGCTCCCGCGTTGCCCGTTTGTGAATGGCCGGCGCGGGTGCGCTCCCTGTAAGAGGGACGCGCGGGAGGCGGCAGCGGATGCGCTCTGCTTGTCCGGCGCTGCCTCTCGCTTGTCCACCGGCGGGGATTGGCTGCAGCGGTCACATGGGAGCGGGGAGAGGTGAGTTTTCGGGGCTTTCTGGGGAGTTTCACACAGCGGGCCCCCCACCGAAGTGGACCAAAACCCAGGATAGTCAAAATCCTGGGTGTTGGTCCACTTTAAACACTGTGGAAGCAGAAGCATGGGTGGCACCCAGCACAGCTCACAGGCATCACTGGAGTGTGGCTGGAGGGAGGAGCAGGAAGAGGAGGAGGAGACACCTGACACTGAGGACAGCTTCTCCTTGTCTCAGGGCAGCCTGGCTCATATGAGCCACTACATGCTCCAGTCCCTGTGCAACAACCTCAGAGTCGCCCGTATAGTCACTAGTGCTGATTAATTGGTGGCCACCTTGCTTGGTTCCTGCTATAGGTACAACATCAGCTCCTTGATTCCAACACTGTAGCGGGATTGAGAAAATGATGGGGGTGTGAGCCTCCTGGGGACCCCACACCCCGCTGAACTGATGACTCTTCCATTAACCTCCCAAGCCCGACAGGCTGGCATCCGTGGTAACCGTCTTCCAACAAGGGACCAGAAAGGATCTGCCCTTCACCAGATTGCTCGAGTCCAGCCACCACCGAAACGACTGCCGAACCCTGGGAGACATCCTGAAAGGTTGATCCAAAGACTGTGGGCTCCTGCTTGTGGATGCACAACTGGCAGAGTTCCCAGCTGACTTTGAGGGTTTAGTGGCAGCACAAGGAGTAGGACGAGGTGGAGGAGCAAGTCGCCAACACAGCAGGGGCATCAGCAGCACCTCAAAGGGGAGGGGGAGCATGGTCACAATGTGGAACAACTTATTTCATGGTGGATGACTCCCTGTCCACTCATCTCCTGATACTTTCGATGGCTCCTCCTCATTCAATTTCTGGGTTGCTTAATTAGACACGCAGCCAGCGCTTGCCCTCTAAGCCTTGGAGATGCTGGCCTACGCTGTGTGTTCAGCACTGCAGGGGGTGTCAATATAGCAAGAAGATCCACCTATCCGCAGCCAACATGCATATCCTTACATTCCTAAAGATGAAACAAGCGTGGATCCCATGGGACTTCGCTGTGCCAGCACCTGAATGACTGGTTAAAGTGTTTGCGACCTCCTCCTCCGCCTCTTACGCTTAAACCGGACCTTCAGCATGATTTATTGAAAAGCCCAAACCCTTAAAAAATGATTCCCCAGCATCTAAAATTAATATATTTTAAGTTTTTAATCACTTACTTATCATTTTTTCCCCCACTGGGCTTCAACTCTGTTCAGGACTTTAGGATGCGGGCGCCGCCATCTTGACTCACAAGCATCACATTTACTGAGGAGAGGAGAGTGGGATAAAATACAGGGGGCGCGTTATAGATGTGCTTTGCTCAGACAGAGCAGAGCTGGGGTCAGGAGAAGGTCAGCAATCCCAGAATGCAGAGCAGCACAGTCAGAAGGCACTTCCTGTTTGCAGGCTGACTGATGTTCCATGAGCCGCCATCTAAAGGCTCATAACATGCAGTAGATGCAGGTAGGATGATATTTAATGTGAGCAATCTGTAGGTACAGGGTGTGGGAAACATAAAAGATAGACTCTTATTCAGAGTGAAGGTCCGCTTTAAACCGCCACATCTAATACCCTCCCCCTGGACCTCTGACATTTCTTTGTATATAGATTGATGTATATATTTATTGATCTATATATATATTTGGATGAATTCATTTATTTTTTTCTTTTTTGTGTGATTTTTGTAGTTTTCTGTTTTGAGTACTTTCCTGGCCCATTTTGTGCAGGGTGTCACCTGGGTGCCCCCCCCCCCCCCCCCTCTAAATAGGCATCCAACACTCGTAAAAAAAAAATATAATATATAATATTTTGTTCCTTTATTGGTGTTTCATTCATTGTTTAGTTTTCTATGATGATTTTGAATACTTTCCGTAGCCCATTTACTCCCCAATTTGGCCTCTGACACACATAAAAAAATATTTTAATTTTTTATTTATGTATTTCTTTAATTTTTTCGTTTTCTGTTATTGTTTTGAGTACTTTCCTTAACCTATTTTGTGCAGAGCAATTACCCTGATGTTTCCCTCGATAGCCCCTGCAGGCCCCATTTTACAGCCATTTTTGGGCCCGAAAGTTCAAGTCCCCATTGACTTCAATGGGGTTTGGGTTTAGATTCAGAGTCCCGGACCCAAAGTTTGTGAAAACTGAATTTCAGCCAACCCGCTCATCACTAGTAATAATGTCATTGTTAGGTATTTGATCATTTCAATAGCGACTCGAAAGAGAAAGAGCAGTGTAGCTGTATGGAGAGCATGGAGAATTCCCAGTGGACTGCAATTCTTTGGGGTCAGCTGGGCTGAGCATAGCTCTCAGCACACAGCCAACCCCACCCAGAGGAGTAGCTAGACTTTCTGGCACCTGGGGCAAACATTTGAAATGGCGTCTCCTACCTGTGCTCAAGCTCCCCTTTGGCACCCATCTGACCTGCCTCACCTGGGGCATGTGCTCCCCCTGCTCCCCCCTAGCTACGCCCCTGACTCCACCCAGAGCCTGTGAAATAATTCACTGATTATAAGAAAAACCCGCCCACTCTCTGCCTGCCAAGTTTCCTCCTCACCCCTCTTCCTGAACCTGGCCCTTTTGTACACCCCGGCCTATGTTCTGCCCCTGCAATGCAAAAGCCATAATATCATAGGTGTGGGAAGAGGCATACCACCCCTGCCCCATTATCTGCCTCTAAAATACTAAGAGGCCGATTCATTAACAGCGGCAGGTAGCGACAGTTGAGCGACTGTAGCGGCATTTTCAGAGTGCCCGCTAGTAGTCGCTGTGCTTAGCCGGTGTTCGGTAGTTGATAGCGACTCAGTCGGTTTGCCGTAATGTTGAATATTGGGTGAGGAGTCGCTATTTGACAGGTTCCGCACTGTATGGGAGCGCACTGGCCCTAGCGACCGGCTCCCACCATATTCGTTAAAAAATCACGCTCAAAAAATTCTCGCGCTATGAAATGCATGTTTAAACCCCAGAGCGCTGGCGGCGATGGGTTAAAAGTAGTTTTTTAACCCCCAAACAACCATATTTTTGGAAACCAAAAAAAACAAGTTTTTTAAATAATTTTGTAATATGAATACATTAATATCAGACCTGTAATATCAATTCTGTACATTTGTGGTCTGTGGTCACAGAATTTTTCACATTTAAAAAAAAAAAAAAAAAAAAAAAAAAACAATTAATAACAATTAATTATGAATATTTAAAGATTGTTCCATTGAAATGCATTGGAGAGCGCCAGGTAGCGAGAGGTCATACCTGTCGCTGTTCAAGGTCGGACGCTGGCGCTGTGGGCTGAGGCTGGAATAATGATGAATGAGTCGCTATATGGCGCTATCTCAGTCGCTAAGCAGGATCGGCTTGATAAATGTGTGATTGTGGTGGGGAGCCGGCGTTCTCGTGGCGGGGCCCGTCATTACCGGCCGCTCACCAGTCGCTACCTGTCGCTATTCCTTCATAAATAAGGGCCTAAAGCTTCATCTACCATTCTTTTAAGAGTAGCCATATCCATTCCTGTCCATAATCTGCCCCCATAATATAAACTATAACTATAAGCCTCAGCTAACAGTCACATTCTTTAACCAGCTGGGAAGCATTGAAGGAGGGGCTTAGCAGTTTTTGGTGGGGTGGTTATGAGCTGTTCCAAGCCCATAAATTTCAGGATGATTTATGACACCCTTGTGCATGGACCCTAAAATAAAACCGGTCTAATTAAAGGAGCACTATCGCGAAATTGTGTAATATAAAAACCCATATAAACACGTTGGCTAATGAGAGGAGAGGTCACTTTTACACCTGAACTGATTAAAACTCCCACCAAGCTCGTGGTTTTCTTCCCCTGGTAGGAAGAAAATCCAGGGGTAATAGGTTTAGTGTATCAGGGGTGACAGAACCTGTCACCCGATTTCCTCTTCCTTTCATTAATAAAAATAAACAACAAGCCTGGCTGGATATTTCTTGATGTTGGGTGTATAAGTGACCCCTCCTCCCGCCATCCAGCATATTTATATGGATTTTTATTGTTGGCCCATTTTTTTCGCGATAGTGCTCCTATAATTTGGGAGTGACCATATGTTACACTGGGAGTAGGGGAGCCCAGTTTCAAGTTTTGCTCTAGGGCCCATAGGAGTCGAGTTACTGGTTTTCAATGTTCCTCTAATGTGTTTTAAGGCAGAACCTTGGAGCCAGGAAAGAAATCAGCTATTTTTTAAACAACACATTACAATCTATATTGCATAATAGATCAATTAAATACAAGCAAGTGTATACACACATGGGTAGCAAATATGTCATACTGTTTTACAATGCAGGGAATCGTGTTCCTTTGAAATGCTGACACTAATGCATCTGCAGTGTTCAGCTCGGAACATTTTCCTTCCATTTCTGCCAGCAGAAAAGCTACATTTACAGCAAAAAAAAAAAAAAAGGAATTTGGGCCACAGAAAAGAAAAATACAGCCAGTGCTGCCTTTTTCCTGAGAAGCTTTAATTATATTGTTTTCATTTTTATATGCTGTAAACAACACAGTTATGTGCGAGGTCAGTGTTGTGCGTTATGTGCAAACAAAAGCCCAGGAAAATGGAATGAGATGTCAATGTGAGAAGAGTGTATGGGAGGTAGCCATGGAAACGCTAGAGTTCAAAGAGTGGGGCCATACTCCTTCTCTTTATGCTTTCTGCAGATTTCTCATCAACAATATTTTACTTGTGCAAAATTAACTAATTCTTCTGGGTCATAATTGAGAGAAAGACATGAAAAAACGGAAAAAAACGTTACTAAAAAATCATTGCAACAGATCACACAAAAACTTAGGCCCTTATTTAACAAGGGATAGCGCCAGGTAGCGAATGGTGAGCGAACGGTAATGACGGTCACCGCGACAAGTACGCCGGCTCCCCTCCACAATCACACATTTATCAAGCCGATCCTGCTTAGCGACTGACAGAGCGCCAGATAGCGAATCATTCATCATTATTCCAGCCTCACCCCACAGCGCCAGCGAGCGACCTTGAACAGCGACAGGTATGACCTCTCGCTACCTGGAGCTCTCCAATGCATTTTAATGGAACAATCTTTAAATATTCATAATTAATTGCTATTAATGTCTTTTTTTTTTTGTTTTTTTTTTTAAATGTCAAAAATTCTGTGACCACTTCTGCAATGTTAGATATTTTTTTTAAGGTTAAAAAAAAAAAAAAAATTGTGCAGAATTGATATTACAGGTCTGATATTAATGTATTCATATTACAAAATGTTTTGAAAAAAAAGTTTTTTTTTTTTCAAAAAATATGGTTGTTTGGGGGTTAAAAAACTACTTTTAACCCATCGCCGCCAGCGCTCTGGGGTTTAAACAAGCATTTCACAGCGAGAGAATTTTTTGAGCGTGATTTGTTAATGAATATGCTGGGAGCCGTTCGCTATGGCCATTCGCTGTCATGCGCTCCCATACAGCGCGGAACCTGTCAAACAGCGACTCCTCACCCAATATTCAACATTACCGCACACCGACTGAGTCGCTGTCAACAGCCGAACAACAGCCAAGCACAGCGAATACTAGCGTGCGCTGTGAAAATAACGCTACTGTCGCTCATCTGTCGCTACCTGGCGCTATTAATGAATCGGCCTCCCCGAGCAGCAGATTAATGTACCTTTGACATGGTATAATAGAAAATTACCAAATATTAGGTACTTCTTTTTATAGCTAGTTCTTGGGTGCCGGCATGCTGACGGATGGTGACATCCAACTTTGATATATATCCAAGAATCCACCGGCACACTTTGGTGTGAGTTGATATATCTTCTTATATTTATTCATTAAACTACAATGATTTGGAGCCACCAGGGGCCCCTATATCAGGTCCATAAAAAAAGTTCCAATTGTTCCTTCCTCCTAACTTAAAATTGTTAGCACCTACCAAAAAGTGTGGCAGCCATGGTGTGGTGGAGATTCCGTCATGGTCATCCTGCTCACATATTCACATGAATAGAGGATTGCAGGAGTCCATTTGAGACGTGCCCCTTTAAAAATGATTTAAGTAGATCATGTTGTGCCTCTTCCTTAGCAGCAGTATAGGGGGATAAGGGGCCTGGCATATGGCCAGCACCACTAACAGTGGCCCTGTCCCATCTGCAAAAAACATAATGGGCATCCCCACATATATTATGGCCTATGACTTGACTAGATTGCCCTGCACCCAGCTATAATAAATGGTGGTGGTGGTTTGATTGGAGTCATCCTGCTGCATATGATGCCATGTGACAAGTGGACAGGGACGTGACACTGCCCAAACTGGCCATCAACTTTTACAAAAGCAATCATTAAACCTGACCAGGAAGCCAATATCATGCACTGGATTGTCGCGTTTCCACCAGTGGCATCATCATTGTCCCCCAATCATCACCACCAACTCCACAGTGTACCACCATAATGACTGTTCATCATTCTTGTGTGTATTTTCCATAAGGAGTAGCTATGACTGCACAACATGAAATGCGTCAGGTGCTCACATGGACCGCAGATCTCAAGATTTATTGGTGATGGTGAGGTGGTTTGGTGATGGTTATTCTGCTGCATAAAGTAAGCCTTTATGCAGGGGGGAAGGAACATGTCACCGACCAAACAAGCAACACTACCCATCAGCTTTTACAAAGGTCATCATCAAAGCTGAACAGGCAGCCAATATCATTCACTGGATGGCCATGTCTTAATAAGTGGCATCATCATCGTCCAACTATCCCCACAATGTACTGACTGTTCATCATCCTTGTAATGCATTTGCAGTAAGCAGTAGTTATTACCGCACAAAATAAAATGTGTTGGATTCTCACATGGACAGCAGGAGTCAATGCTTTTGAAGAAAATCCATAGTTGCTACCTGCACTTTTATATACTAGGGATGAGCGAACCGGTTTGGACGAACCGGAATTCGCTCCGAATTTCAGGGAAAATTCGATTCGGCACGAACCCGAATTTTTTTGGGTTCGTGCCGATCTAATTTTCCCTGAAATAAAAAAAAAAAAAATGCCGGCATGGTGGGAGCGGGCAGGCCGGCTACGCTGTCAGCGGGCGGCGGAAGCCGACCCGCTGTCAGCGGGCGGCGGAAGCCGACCCGCTGACAGCGCAGCCGGCCTGCCCGCTCCCACCATGCCGGCATTTTTTTTAAAAAGCAAACACTTACCTGCATGGTCGGAGCGTGGAGGCCGGCGCCGCTCTCAGGCGCCCTCTGATGACGCGTCCTCTGATGACAGCTGAGAGCGGCGCCGGCCTCCACGCTCTGACCATGCAGGTAAGTGTTTGCTTTTTAAAAAAATGCCGGCATGGTGGGAGCGGGTAGGCCGGCTGCGCTGTCAGGCCTGCCCACTCCCACCATGCCGGCATTTTTTTTTTCAGATGAGCGATTCGTGAAAGTTCGATTCGGGCGAACCCGAATTTCTTGGGGAAATTCGGCGAATCGCCCAAATCGAACTTTCAAGAAGTTCGCTCATCTCTACTATACACCATAAAGTCAAAAGGACTGTACTGCATTTTGAGGTCATGCAGAATCCCTTGATTTGAAAAAAGGTTGAAGAATTGTCATGTTTTCAGAAGCATACCATGAACGATTGAGACTGCTACGTAATGATTAGCTTTTTGGTCTAAAGGTGCTGGCCAATTCCCAGCACCTACACCAGGCATAGGGGGGTGCAAGATCCTGATCCCTATCTGCAGGGTGCCAATATTCTTCCTTGGGTAGCATGCAGAATATTTAATTATTTACCAAAGTTCTCAATGGTGGGGGTGTATCTGCCACTTTAGCAGCCCTCTAGTTGTAAGGCTTTGGGTTAGCTCTTGTTAGACTATAACCAGAGTTATGGGCCCAGTGAAGCATGAGGCATCATTGGGGAGATACCTAGACCGCAGGGATGTGGGATAACTTGAACATCTTATTTTAATAAAATATGGTTTAGGAAGCAAGTTGGAATTTGGAAAGGTGGTGGCTTCTTTGCAAATTATATTTAGGCATCAGCATTTTTGAGATGTATTTTAGGATCAGGGTACAGATATGAAATACCTTCAATATATATAAAAAAGATATAAGAAAAATGACCCCAAATACCATTAAATGCCATTAAATACCATTAAAATCTTGAGTTACAGTAATTGCATATATGCTTTTGAATTACATGCCTTACTTGTTTCTGAAAATATTAAAATATCAACTTTGTAGGAAAAGAAAATACTAAATATTTTGTGGGTCATTTTGATCCCCCTCCTCCCCACTGCAAAGCTCACAAATTCCAAAACAGCCAAACACGATATTTCAGCAATCTGTTAAACACTGAAACCAGCCTGCGTTCTTACATTAACACTACAATCAATTTTAAACAGCCATTTAAAGCTGCTGCAATACTTGTAACATAATAGCAATAATCTGGAGATGAGTTTGCCTGCTTTTTATCTTTTTTTTTTTTGTACAAGCTGAAAAAAAGCTTTTCTGAAGTAGTGTGCGGTCAGGTGACATTAAACTGAAAAACATTAAATATTCATGTTTCTATTATAAATGTAGCATGTGTAATAATCCATTGACATGAGCAAGCCTGAATATGCTTAACATGTCTAATCTATGAAATCTGTAAAACTCGATTAGCGATAAAACGAAAGCCTCCCAAAAAAGGTGTTTTGCATAATAAATACAGGATAAAATAATACATTTCTCGCACAATGTTAAACTCTAATAAGTAGATAGATAGTAAAAGGTATTTAGAAGCTTGATAATGAATTAGTGTTGCAAAACACTCAAGGTTGGCTGGTTAGTGAGTGAGTACGTAAATTTAATTTGTGATGGTAAGTTTGTCTATATTTCTAACTCATAATATGAGACCCTGGGGGACTATTACAAAGACCCCAGCTAAGAAGGCAAAATAAAATATAGGGACATTTCACTTTAACCCTCCTAGATTTCAAAGCACCTGTTTTAGTGGGTTAAAATGTTCCTGTCTTATAGATGGCGGCTTGAGTTAAGCCAGAATCTGCTGAGGCTAGTATGTCTAGGGTTGCCGCTCCTTTTGACCCATTTTGCTGGACTTCCCAGTCCCTCCCCATCTGTCACGATACGTGGTGATCTGAAGAATGTGATTGGCACAAACAATTGGTCTTTAAAACAGCTAGACATACTGACTGTAGCCAACAGAATATAGATTGAGAATATATATATATATATATATATATATATCCGATATATGTATATTTACTATATATATATATATATATATATATATTTATTTATAGTTATAAGTACAAAACATACTACTGTGCAAAAGGAGGGTGTTGGAAAAATGCATCTAGGTACGCTTGCATGCAGATTTTGAAAGACAGCATGGAGATTTTTCCAGACATGTTCTATGGATGTAGGCTGGCTCAAACCTGTGTCCTGTTTCAGAAGGACCTGCATTATAGAGAAACTAACCCTTTCCTAGCTGAGCTCCATTCCCATTTTGCCACCAAAGTTTGAATGCTTGGGGTGGAGGATTCCCAACTGTGCCGGGCAAGAGCACGGTCACTCCAGCCACCAAAGTATCCACCTTTTGGTGGTGTATTCTCCCTGCAGGCATTATGTCAGCTAATATGGACAACACTGAAGCAGAGCAGCTCCAGTGAGGTTGAGAGACTGCCCATAGGAACTGCCTTTATCTCCTGTAAGGCAAGAGAACTCTCAGAGCTGTTGGATGTGCAGCTTGGAGCGGGTGAACATGCATCTGGGTGTGGGTGGTCTGCTGGACTGCTCTTGAGAGGAGAGAGAGTTGGTGAATGAAGAAGGGTTTATGATGATTTCCCAAGTATAGGGTTGACTCTAAACCCTATTGACTATAGGGTTGATTCAGATATATTCCCTGCTCACGTATGAGTGTACGAGCGATTCTATGCATGCATTGCAAACCTTCTGTAACATACATATTTTACAGCTTTCATTTTCCATTTTATTTTCTCATGTTACAACGGCGGCTTTCGTTTTTGCCCTTTTTCCATCGTCTCCTCCCACGAATCCTTTACGTTTCCCGTTAGATTCTGTTTACCTTTTACAAGAAATAATAGTCCAGACGAAAATCCTTACGATCTTACGCCTGCGCACTACAAACTTAACTCATTAAAGTGCTTGCCTACATATTTGGTTCACTCACTTGTGCTACAATGCTTAGCTAAATCACTTCGCGGTTAGGTTCTTCTTCTATTTCTCACCCCTAAAACTTACCCAAATCACTTCGCGGTTAGCTTCTTCTTTCATTTCTCACCCCTAAAACTTACCCAAATTACTTCGCGGTCATGTTCTTCTTCTATTTCTCACCCCTAAAACTTACCCAAATCACTTCGCGGTTAGCTTCTTCTTCCATTTCTCACCCCTAAAACTTACCCAAATCACTTCGCGGTCTTGTTCTTCTTCTATTTCTCACCCCTAAAACTTACCCAAATCACTTTGCGGTCATGTTCTTCTATTTCTCACCACTAAAACTTAACCAAATCTCTTCGCGGTCATGTTCTTCTTCCATTTCTCACCCCTAAAACTTACTCAAATCACTTTGTGGTTAGCTTCTTCTTCTATTTCTCACCCCTAAAACTTACCCAAATGACTTCGCGGTCATGATCTTCTTCTATTTCTCACCCCTAAAACTTACCCAAATCACTTCGCGGTCATGTTCTTCTATTTCTCACCCCGAAAAACTTACCCAAATCACTTCGCGGTTAGCTTCTTCTTCTATTTCTCACCCCTAAAACTTACCCAAATCCCTTCGCGGTCAGGTGAATCTTCATCTCTAAATATTTCTTGGCCCATTCGTTTTGTGTTAATGTATTTGGAAAATAAAATGACACTGAAACAGTTTTTTTTTTGTTTTAATACAAAATGCCATTTTTTATGGCTTTTAAAAAAAAAAAAATTCCAGTAAAATGTATAAACTTTTTTTTTTTAAGAAAATATAAAATTTAAAAAAATTTTAAATTCTTAAAAATATTACAATTCAAAATTATATACAAAGCAATGGCAGGACCCAGAACATTAGTCTTCTTCTGTGGTCCCCAAATAGTCATGCAGCTCCTGCATGTCGGCCACCAACTGAAGGACCCTTTCACTCATTGCTGCCACTCTGGCACGTGTGGTCCCTGTATAAAAAACAAACAAACATTATTTGTTGGCAAATATATGTTTCTCAGCTGTGGATGGAATGTTTTTTAGGTGGCAAGCATATATGTCATTATATATATGTCATATATGTCATTATGCTAAGTAATTAATCTAAGGAAGAGGGCAAAAGTCATTATGCTAAGTAATTAATCTAAGGAAGAGGGCATATGTAATTATGCTAATGCCATTGACAATGGCTTTAGGTATCTTGGTGATCATGTCAAGTACCATATACTCAAAAGAATGACATTACAACTTACTTCGTTGGTGGCCAACGTCTGCGTCGGGGACCACCCTGGGTTCTGGGACCTGCCACTGCTGGAAAGTTGAGGCTGTAGAGACATGTCAAATAGGGTCACTTCTAATGTCTGAGTCAACAGTAAGCAAATGACAATTTGAATGTGTGTGTGACATCACCCACCTTCTCCATGTGCCTGTGGCAAATGTGGCCAAACAGGAGAGGGTGTGTATGTGGCCCTATGTATTAATGGCCAAAGATTTGCATGCAAATGGTTGCTCCCTATGTATGTATATGTTATTTGGCGTGGAAACTTCAGCCTGGAGTGCGTTACTTTACAACTCCTGGATGTGACCAATTGCTAGGTGCCATGAGTCTGCACCAATGTATATTTCTGTTGTACTATGTATATACATGAAGTCTGCGAGTGCCCTTCAACTAATAATTGACATATTTATAATAAATATATTGAATGTGACTTTAGCTGTTGTGGACTAACTTGATGCATTAATGTTTGGGTTATTTTTAGATTATTGAAGGTTTTTTGAAACAAACATGTGCGAAAAAAATGAATGAGGCTCAGATCAAGTTTGAACATTTTAGTAATTCATTCATTACTATTTCTAAATAATAAAATAACAAAGCCTTCACAAAGGCAAATGGGAGTCCAAAACAACAAATACATACAACAAACAAAAACAGGAAAACAAAATTAGGCAAAATGGGTCCTAATCAAATTTTCCCTCACAGCTTGCCCAGAGGCACTAGGTGTGCCACGGTAATTGGCATCAAGCTCCTGGCTGGGGGGAGAGGGGGGAAGATCCACATACCGGGGGACACGCCGCATTATGACAAAGTTGTGTAGCACACAGCAGGCCAGTATTATATCAATCACCTTGTTGGGGTGATACTGGAGTGCCCCCCCGGTATGATCCAAACATCTGAACCTAGTTTTTAGGAGGCCAAAGGGCCTCTCCACAATGGCGCGGGTTTTTCGGTGGGCCCGATTGTAGGCGTCCTGGGCTGCATTCTGTGGCCGAAGGACGGGCGTCATCAGCCAGGGAAGAAGTGGATAGCCGAAATCACCTGAAAGAATAAGAAAATATTTACATTAATTACCCAATCCAACAACAAAATTTTGGGACAAGTGGTCGTTCCCCCTGACTAAGAGACTATCTTATATTTTTGCAACACCCTGTACATACAGATTGCTCACCTCAAAAAAGAGCCTAACACCATCTACTGCATGTTCTGAGCCTTTAAACATCCAAGATGGCGAACGAGGGCAAATCAGGCAGACTGCAAACAGGAATTGGGTTAGGACTGTGCTTCTTGGATGTCTTACCTTTTCAGAACCCCAGATCTGCTTTGTCTGAGCCAAGCACAGCTCTAACCCGCCCCCTGCACTTTATCCCGCTCTCCTCTACTCAGTAAGTGTCATGCTTCTGAGCAGAGATGGCGCAGACCCTATCATAAAGTCAAGAACAGAATTTCAGCTGAGTGTGGGGAAGAATAATAAGTAATTTACTAGAATTTACTAGAAATATATTATTTAGAAATGGTTGGAAATCATTTTGTAAGGGTTTGTGCTTTGCTAAAGATCATGGTTAAGGTCTGGTTTAACATGTCATCAAGGGGTAAAAACAGCCATAG
Organism: Gastrophryne carolinensis; assembly: GCA_027917425.1. NCBI lineage: Eukaryota > Metazoa > Chordata > Amphibia > Anura > Microhylidae > Gastrophryne > Gastrophryne carolinensis. The sequence continues at coordinate 129,314,162 of CM051244.1, read as the reverse complement.
GTTCAGACATGGGTCATAAACTATATTCATAGGCATACATTGAAAAGTGAATGACGTTATTCGCGTCCACTTACCAAGGAGCCATCCACCGGAGAATTCTCCAGACTCAAATCGACGGTACAATCCAGATCGTCGCAATATGTACGTGTCATGGGATGAGCCTGGAAACCCGGGGAGGACGCTAAGGAGCCGCATGTCCGGGGCCACCACTGCTTGGACATTCAGTGAGTGGCCCATTTTGTGGTTCCTGGGAAAAAAGAAAAACAACAAAAATTAGTAATGATTTACTTTCGTTCATCGAAAGCGCATATGCGCATGAGCTCGAACAAACGTACGAATGAAAATGCAACGAAAAAAACTAAAAAAATTACAAACACACACAAAAACATACACAGACAGCTACGGAAGTCCAGACAAATGTGTTTATGAATCGAAGCTATTGTATGTGGTTCAGATGAGTGCAATAAAAAAATGTAGGCTGACTACTTCCAGGCCAAGGACAAACCACTGACAGGCTTTAAGCCATACTTTTCATATGAATGGCGAGTAAACAGCCATATTCTAAATCCAAAAACTGTAGAGGCCATGGTTAGAAAAGGATCAGAGACTGACTTGCCAGTGAGGAAAGCAGAAAGAATTCCTATTGGGCCACACTGGGCCAGCAGAGCTAGGTATAGCCCCCAGCATGTGGCCCACATCTTGTGTCTTAAATCTCCCATCGATACTCACCCCCCTACCCCATCAGCAATGCTAAAGCTGGCCATAGTCACCCCTGCCCATGATCCTAACCTGCAATGCTTTAGCTTCAGCTGTAAAGAACCTCTGTTGACTGGCCAGGAAGCACATTGGGGGGCTGGTTATGGACTTGTCGAAGGCTGGTACAAAACCAGGCTGATCTTTGGACCCAGTCCACCTCTGAATTGGAGCTAAACGTGAATTTTGCCGGAAAGTCTGACAGGTACTGCTCACAAAATGGAGAATTAAAGTCCCTTTCCAAACACACATTCACTTCCTAACTTTTTCCAACCCTCCATTGTAGAAAGAGCCACGTCAAAGCATCTCAAAATCTCAGGTAGGTAGGTAGGTATTCTAAGTGATGATGATTTATTTGCTTAAATTACAGGGTTGTGACTTAGCTCAGCTTTAAATGTGGGGCATCTGCTGTGGTCACACACAGCTCTGAGACCATTGTGGCTTGTTGTGCTTACTCACATAGAGAGCACCAAGGGACATAGTGGCTGTTAGACCACTTTTTTGTGTGGTCCGAGAGCACAGGAATTAAAAGTAGGACAAACTTTGGAGCCCTCTACGCTGCAGGAAATGGAGGATAGACACATGGTACAGGCATCATGTAACCTGTTCGCAGCCTTATTATTGCCATTAGGTTTAAAGTTCCTTTAAGATAATATTTGCATTCTAGGCTTGAGTTAGAAACAGAAATAATTAATGTGAAATCCAATGTCTGTGTGTAAGTAAGTATTTATCATCAAATCTATATAAAACATATGCATAAAACCCAGTGGCAGAGCCGCAAATGTGACATTGCTTCTCCTTCCATAAACACATTAACTGGTACATGCTGCCTCGTTAACAGACCTATAAACAAAGCCATAATCCAGCTTAGAGAGTCCTCGATTTTCAAGCATTGTTAAGTTATGAACTCATCTGGGTCAGGCCTTCTGACCTTTGCTGTCTCGCTCCTACTTAAATATTGATGAGGACAATGCAACTGGATAGCAAAATCAACCATGCTGCAGTTTTAGCAATTAATTTTATTGACGGAACAATCTGCCATCATGGGAGCATTAACAAAGCAAAACTTTATCTCTCCAAGTTTTGTTTGGATGGCTCTATAACAAAGACATTTTATGAGTATAGAAGGAATGGATGGTTGCTGCAATAATACGAGCCTAAAGCATAATTGGCAGCTTCAGCAGCGTGTTGTAAAGTGCCGCCCCGCAGAGGCAGACGGTACACGGTAGGGTCCGATGGAGGACAAAGAAGGAAAATTCAAGATAAATACGCGCTGGGATGCCATCTTCTTCCCCAAGCATGGCAAACAATGCTCGGAACCAGGAATCCATGCTCGTGTTTAGGGGGAAAAAAGCAGCTCCGTGCTGCACAAGCTTGCTAATAATGGCGAGGCACCGCAAACCTGCCCACCATGTGGTCCGGCAGAGATTGCCATGCCGGCCCTTGTACATAAGAGCGTCTCACAGTGTGCGGTTTATCTTTAATGTGGATAGTTTTTACCCTGTGCAATCTATTACCGGAGGATCAATACTTAAGAAAGAGAAAAAATCCATACGGAGCAATCAGCTTATTGTTTAAAATGCATTTAATTTGCATGAACAGTTTCATTCTGGCTACAGCTAGAGGGCTGGAGAAGAAGCTACAAGTCGTTCTAATGGATGGCTGTTAACTCTCTAACTGCTGGGGGCTTTTTAGTACTGCCTACTTGATGTTTCAAAGGAATTGTTTCCCAGCAAAATAAAAAGATTAAATTGTTCATTAATCTGCGTTAGATTAAATAGAATATCATTGTTCAGTACTATCTTAGCCTTACTTGGTTTCTAAAGGATGACATGATAAATGGTTGTGTTTGCAGTTGGGCTTTAAAGGAGCACTATTGTGAAAATATGGTCCAACAATAAAAATCCACATATGCTAAATAGCAAGAGTACTCATAAACCATGCATAAAAAAGAACACATATACACCCTGCATAAAAAAAATCCAGCCAAACCTGTTTATTTATTTTACTAGAAAGAAGAAGAATTAGGTTTGACAGATTATGAGAACCATACCACTCTGATTTTATGGAGGAGAACTGCTCAAGTCAAGCAGCCTGTGCTGGAATAACAGATTATTGTTGTTTAAAATCTTTTGATGTGGGTCAATGCTTTTACCCATCATGCAATGCTCTAGGCTGATATAGGGGGTTATACTAAATATTTGATGAAGCCAGTGTGACTTGCAGTGTGGATTGCAACTAGAGATGAACTAGACTAGAGGGAACTTTTGAAAAATTTGATTCGGCTGATTATGTTGCCTGAAAGAGACACTGGAGTTGGCAGCAGCATAGGGAGCCCATATATTGCCTGAAAAACACATTGGAGTTGGCAACAGCATAAGGAACTCATATATTGCCTGAAAAACACATTGGAGTTGGCAGCAGTATTAGGAGCTCATATATTGCCTGAAAAACACATTGGAGTTGGCAGCAACAGCATAAGGAGCCCATATATTGCCTGAAAGAGACACTGGAGTTGGCAACAGCATAAGGAACCCGTATATTGCCTGAAAAACACACCCTGGAGTTGGCAGCAGTATAGGGAGCCCATATATTGCCTGAAATGCACACCCTGGAGTTGGCAGCAGCATAGGGAGCCCATATATTGCCTGAAAGACACACCCTGGATTTGGCAGCAGCATTAGGAGCCCAGATATTGCCTGAAAGACACACAGTTGAGTTGGCAGCAGCATAGGGAGCCCATATATTGCCTGAAAAACACACCCTGAATTTGGCAGCAGCATAGGGAGCCCATATATTGCCTGAGAAACACATTGGAGTTGGCAGAAACATTAGGAGCTTATATATTGTCTGAAAAACACATTGGAGTTGGCAGCAACATAGGGAGCCCATATATTGCCTGAAAGAGACTCTGGAGTTGGCAGCAGCATAAGAAACCCATATATTGCCTGAAAGACACACCCTGGATTTGGCAGCAGCATTAGGAGCCCAGATATTGTCTGACAGACACACAGTGGAGTTGGCAGCAGCATATGGAGCCATATATTGCCTGAAAAACACACCCTGAATTTGGCACCAGCATAGGGAGCCCATATATTGCCTGAAAAATACACCCTGAATTTGGCAACAGTATTAGGAGCTCATATATTGCCTGAAAAACACATTGTAGTTGGCAGCCATATTAGGAGTTAATATATTGCCTGATAAACACACTGGAGTTGGCAGCAGCATTAGGAGCCCATATATTGCCTGAAAAACACACCCTGGAGTTGGCAGCAGCATAGGGAGCCCATATATTGCCTGAAAGAGACACTGGAGTTAGCAGCAGCATAAGGAACCCATATATTGCCTGAAAAACACATTAGAGTTGGCAGCAGCATTAGGAGCCCATAGATTGCCTGAAAAACACACAGTGGAGTTGGCAGCAGCATAGGGAGCCCATATATTGCCTGAAAAACACATTGGAGTTGGCAGCAGCATAAGGAACCCATATATTGCCTGAAAAACACATTGGAGTTTGCAGCAGCATTAGGAGCCCATATATTGCCTGAAAGACACACAGTTGAGTTGGCAGCAGCATAGGGAGCCCATATATTGCCTGAAAGACACACCCTGGATTTGGCAGCAGAATTTGGAGCCCAGATATTGCCTGAAAGACACACAGTGGAGTTGGCAGCAGCATTCGGAGCCCATATATTGCCTGAAAGACACACAGTGGAGTTGGCAGCAGCATAGGGAGCACACATATTGCCTGAAAGACACACAGTGGAGTTGGCAGCAGCGTAGGGAGCCCATATATTGCCTGAAAAACACATTGGAGTTGGCAGCCGTATTAGGAGCTCAAATGTTGCCTGAAAAACACACCCAGTAGTTGGCAGCAGTAGAAGGAGCTCATATATTGCCTGAAAGACACACCCTGGAGTTGGCAGCAGCAGCAGCAGCATTAGGAGCCCATATATTGCCTGAAAGACACACCCAGGAGTTGGCAGCAGCAGAAGGAGCTCATATGTTGCCTGAAAGACACACCCTGGAGTTTGCAGCAGCAGCAGCATTAGGAGCCCATATATTGCCTGAAAGACACACCCAGGAGTTGGCAGCAGCAGAAGGAGCTACCATGCATCAACTACTCGCATGCATCAGCTATTGGTGGGTGAAAATCTTCACAAAGGTGAGTCTCTCCACATTTTTCGTGGACAGACGAGTTCTCCTTGGCGTTACTATGGCCGCCGCAGCACTAAAGACCGGCTCAGATGGCACACTACTGGCCAGGCAGGACAGCTTTCCCAGGGCAAACTCTGCCAGTTGCAGCCACAAGTCAAGTTTGGCTGCCCAGAAGTCCAGCGGATCCTCAAGGTGCGTTGGCATGGTCATTTCAAGGTATGGCACGACCTGCTGGTTCAGGCCCTTCTCCAGGTCTTCCTGCTGCTCATGAGTAGCCTCACTATGCGAGTGCAGAAAGCTACTCATTAGCGACTGAAGACTGAGGCTGCTGCTGATGGAGCTGCTGCTGCTCCTGCCCCCCTCAGCAGCCATGGCAGTGGAAGGTGAGCGCAGAGCCCCCCCCCCCCCCCGAGTCACACCTGCGAGAGTATGGACCAGAAGTCATCCCGCTGACAAATGGAGACAATTCTGCGGTCACTACGCAAGCACGTGAGCATGCGTCGTGCAATTTGTGCAAGTGTCTCGGAGGGACTACCTGTCTCCCTCTCCACTGCATACTGCCACGGTGTGTCTGGGTCCTCTGTCTCGCCTTCCTCACAACCCTCTAGCTCCTCTGGCTGCTCCTGCTCCTCCTCTCCTGTCAGATGACTAGATAAACCGCCCATTTTGCCAAAACTAAACTGTGATTCACTGTGCTCCTCCTCCTCCTCAGCTCCAACGGGGTTTATGTGGCCGTAAAATGTATGTGCCATGTCTCCAGTGTCCTGACCAGCCATGGTTTCCAACATGTGTTGCATTACATGAAGCAGCGGAATCATGTCGTTCATGCCATAATCCTGGCGACTGACAAATAAAGTGGCTTCCTCAAAGGGCCTGAGCAAACGGCAGGTGTCACGTATGAGCTGCCACTGGTTCACATTAAAGTTACACAGGGGAGTCCCCCTATCTGCTTGGATCATCAAGAAATCATTGATGGCTTTTCTCTGTTCGTATAGTCAATCTAAAAAATGTAGGGTGGAATTCCAATGGGTGGAAACATCGCAAATCAGACTATGTTGGGGGATACCGTTCTGATGCTGTAGCTCAAGAAGGATGTGCTTGGTGGTGTAGGAGTGGCTGAAGTGCATACAAAGTTTCCTTCCCGTTGTTAGGATGTCTTGCAGATGGGGGAAGACTTCCTTGTCGCAGCGCAGACAAGATGTTACTCCTATTGTCAGTCACCATGGTTCCGATTTCCAATTTTCTTGTAGTAAGCCATGTTTTGATTTCTTGATGAATGAATTTCAGGACCTCCTCCCCTGTGGGACTCCGTTCACCAAGGCAAACCATGTGAAGCACAGCGTGACACCGCCGTGCCCTGCACACATGGTAGGCTGAAGGGGCATTGAGAATTGACCGTACAGTGGAGGCTGAGGAGATGGCAGAGGATGAGGAGGTGGAGTCGCACACTGTGAAAGGCAAAACGGCCTGGGAGCGTGGAGGCTGAAGCAGTGTGACCTGTCCAAGTTGCTGTGCTGGAACCACATTCACCCAGTGGGCCATAAAGGACATGTATTGTCCCTGACCGTAGTTACAGCTCCAGATGTCGGCGCTGTCGTGCACTTTGGTGCACACCGACAGGCTCAAGGACTGGCCCACCTTCTGCTCAACAAATTTGTGCAGGGCTGGTACTGCCTTCTTTGCAAAGAAATGACGGCTTGGGACTCTCCACCTCGGCTCGGCACTAGCCATCAGCCCTCTGAAAGGAGTCCACCAACGTAAAAGAGAGGGACTGCAGCACCAGCAACTTGGACAGGAGCACATTTAGCCTCTGCGTCGTAGGATGAGTGGGCGCATACTGTTGTGTCTTGGACATGGCTTCGCTGATGGATTGCTGGTGGGATGAGTGACTTTTAGTAGGAGGAGCAGGAGCATCTGGAGCAGCAGAGGATGGGTATGACGCACAGCTACCTTTGGCTGAGGTGCTGGAGCCTTGGCTGGGTGAAATTGGAAGCGGCGTGGCACTGGCTGATGCAGCAGGCTGAACCGGAGCCTCGGTTCTCCCAGGCTGTTTTATGGTGACGCTGCATGTGTTGCTGCAGGGCCGTGGTACCAACATTGGGGCACTGGCCACGCTTGACCTTCTGTCTACACATCTTGCATGTGGCCAGGTTACCCTCCTGCGGATGCTTGATGAAAAAGTGCCACACTGCCGAGTAGCTAATTTTCCCTCCAACAGTCAGCACTAATTTACTGCTACTGCTGCCAACTCCAGGAATCCCTGCTCCACTACCTCCCGGGAAGGCAGCCTGCCGCGCAGCAGGTGGTCTACCCCGCCCCCGGCCACGTGTGGGTCCAGACATCCCAATTCTGCCACCATGCTGACTGCCAACCCTACTACCACCTTGCTGCCTCAGCTGCTGACTCTAGGGCAACCTGGGACCCTCTTCTCCTGATGAAGCCCCTTCTGCACCGGGCTCCCAAGTGCGATCGGCTTCATCATCATCGAGTTGTGTCTGCACATCACTGATGTCCTCCTCGGTTTCCACAACAGCGTGTGCTGCAGGAGACGGAACGCTCGCCACACCACCTCCCACGCCACTCTCCTTCTCAGTGTTTGTCTGCCTAGTGAAAGAAGCAGTGGATGTCTCCTCCATTTCTTGGCTGGGCAGTAGCTGCGGACTGTCCTCTAACATATCGTCCTCACTGAATAGTGGAGCTGAACCCAAAGCATAAGATACCGTGGATGGAGGGGGGTGGGCGTAGGACAGAGGCAATGGAAGGACAGGGGCTGCTCCCGGGCCATGCCAACTCAGGGTTGTGTCCGAGAAACCTACCGACTGTTGACTGGGGGTGTCAGATGTCACTTGTGATGAGGGGGATGACCGTATTAACCAATCGATGAAGGCAGTTGCGTTGCTGGTCGAGACACGACCGCTAGCAGATACCGGGAGATCAGGCCTCTCACCGCGACTCCTGCTGCCACTCGCCCCTAGTCTGCTGCGACCTCTGCTGAATCTAGGCCTCTCCTCGGTGCACATCCAGGCACATCTCTGCCTGACATTTTTACTGCGTTTAGGAGGGGAAAACTATACACTACACTACACCTAGAACAGTATTTTTGTAATAGCAGGTGTGTAGAAAAGTTAGATCAAAATAGGCAGACACTGTAGCTAAAAGCTAATGCAAAAAGACACTGTCAGATGGTCTTACACAGGATACCCCTGATCAGAGTTAAATGCACCACAGGCAGTTTTAAAATGTGTTTTTTGTTCAAAATGTAAAAAAGGTAAAGATGCAGGTACTCTTAAAAGCTAAGTTCTAGTATTCGGGATGCCCCCCCAGTGAAAGGCAATGGGTGCTTTAAACTTGAAAACCAGATGTTTTTTTACAAAAGGCAAAATGTTAGTAGGCAGGTACTCTTAAAAGATAAGTGGTAGCACTGACAATGGCCCCGGGTTAAAGGCAATGGGTGCTTTAAACTTGAAAACCAGACTTTAAAAAAAAAAAGGCAAAAGGTAAGTCGGCCGGTACTCTAAAAAGATAAGTGGTAGCACTGACAATGGCCCCCGGTGAAAGGCAATGGGTGCTTTAAACTTGAAAACCAGACTTTTTGTTAAAAAAGGCAACAGGTAAGTCGTCCGGTACTGTTAAAAGATAAGTTTTAGCACTGACAATGGTCCCTGGTGAAAGGCAATGTGTGCTTTTAACTTGAAAACCAGACTTTTTTAAAAAAAGACAAAAGGTAAGTTGGCTGGTACTGTTAAAATATAAGTGGTAGCACTGACAATGGCCCCCCCCCCCGGTGAAAGGCAATGGGTGCTTTAAACTTGAAAACCAGACTTTTTTATACAAAAGGCAAAAGGTAAGTCGACCGGTACTCTTAAAAGATAAGTGGTAGCACTGACAATGGCCCCCGGTGAAAGGCAATGGGTGCATTAAACTTGAAAACCAGACTTTTTTATACAAAAGGCAAAAGGTAAGTCGACCGGTACTCTTAAAAGATAAGTGGTAGCACTGACAATGGCCCCCGGTGAAAGGCAATGGGTGCTTTAAACTTGAAAACCAGCCTTTTTTTTTAAAAAGGTAAGTCGGCCGGTACTCTTAAAAGATAAGTGGTAGCACTGACAATGGCCCCCAGTGAAAGGCAATGGGTGCTTTAAACATGTTAATCAGACTTTTTTATACAAAAGGCAAAAGGTAAGTAGGCAGGTACTCTTAAAAGCTAAGTGCTAGTATTCGGGATGCCCCCCCGGCGAAAGGCAAAGTTTGCTTAAAAAGTGACTTTGTTTACAAAATGCAACCAGTTAGCAGACAGGTACTCTTTAAATATTTATGCTAGTGTTTGGGATGCGCCCCCCTCTTCAAATACACAGGTTGGCTGCTTTTATAGTGGAAAAGTGACTTTGTTTACAAAATGCAACCAGTTAGTAGACAGGTATTCTTGAAATATTTATGCTAGTATTTGGGATGCCCCAACCCTTGCCTCATGGGACATGTCCTGACATGTGGATCCACCATTTTAGATGGGCTGGATAGCAGTAAATGGAGTTTTAAGGAAGTGATTCGAGCGATCGAATCACGGCGATATTCAGAATCGTAACAAATCAAATTTTTCCTGAAATTCGTAACGAATTCGGGTTCGTCAGAATCGATTCGCTCATCTCTAATTGCAACCTGCATCTTGGTGAGATTTTTAGCTTTTAGACATAAAAACGTGGGAAAAAAATTAGACTGGTAAAGTTTTTTCTGAGTCTTTCAGGACGACCCGCGGAGAGAGAGGCTCCACTCCCTGGGAGGAAACACAACCTGAACAGAGGTTAAAACCCCACCCCTTTCTCTCCACCTCTTAAGCATGTAATATAAGGTAAACCATAGAACAATGGGAGGGAACTAAGGGGTCGTCCTGAAGGACTTGTAGAAAAACCATTACTGGTAAGTCTAACTGAGATTTTCTCCCTGCAGTCTTCAGGAGATTACCATGAAATGGAATGCCACACAACTTAGCTTTGGAAACCAGGTCACCTGACACTGCGTTATTATCCAGAAGTTGACTTCCGGCTTGGTTCTGATAGTCTCCACTGAGGCATTAGCTAGGAAGGAAATGGCTCTAAAAAGAGTAAGGACTCCAGAATACTTTCCTTAGAAGAGTCATTCTCTAAATAACCCTTCAGGCTATTGAGCCATGTTTCCATAATTCTGCCAGACAAGGTCTAAATGTGAAGGATGCCGCATCCCCTACTTTCTTCAGGATGCCCACTGTCCTGCGATCCATAGGATCATGCATTCCCCATATTCTTGAAACTTAAATCAGCCGCTCTGGACATCTGACCCAGTGGTTCATCTAATTTTGGACACTTGCTCAAAGGCCTCATGTTCTGCTTCTGAAAGGGATATTTCCATTTGAGTGAGCTTGTCATGAAAATATTTTTTTCTGGATACTTCCATTCAGACTTAATATTCTTAAAATCTGAATGGAGGGAAAATGTTTTGGATTTTTTTCTCCAAAAACTTCTTATACATAGTAAGTTAGATGGATAAGGGCTTATCCTCACTCTTGATTCCCCATGTATCATACATGTCATCTAATAAACCTGCCAATACCAGAGGAACCGGAGGCCCTCTCATCCTTCTTATCCCACTGCGTACTCTTGTTTAGAGAGTTCACCCTTACTCTACCTCTGATCCTGCTTCGAAATGAACAAGCCCAGAACCGTGGATGTCAGCAGAAGGGATATAAGTTGTAAGGGATGTTACTGGCCTACGATCCAGGGTTAACGTAACTGTTTAAAGAGATGAGTGTGCCAGCAGTAGATACCCCTGGGTGTGACCCAAAGGACCTATAGACCTCAAACTTCGAGGCCATTTCATTCCTCATCACCCCCAACATCTCCCTGTACATAGCTGATGTCTCCTCCCATTCTGAAAGACAGACTTCTGCCAGGTATCCGGAAGTGTAACGCTACAGGATTCACAGCGTCTAATGGGTTTAGGATCCTTGAGCTTGTCTTTTGGGGGGTCCTTGTCTCTATCCCTATTCTTTACTTTGGGTGGATTAGACTTAACGGACAAAACACAATAGTCATGGCCTACTGGTTAGGAACCTGATCTTGTGACTGGAGGGTTGCAGGTTCGATTCCTGTCTGGGACAGGACTAACCCCCCACTGCTCCAGGCATGTATGCACTCACTGCTTGTGTTGTCTCACTGCACAGATGGGTTAAATGTGGAGCAATAGTTCTTTGTGTGCAAGCATACAATGGCCATATACGCACATAAGAAAGAGTGTTGTAGATGTGGCATTTCTAATCTTGAAACATATTAAATATGTGTAGCAAGAGACAACGGGGCTGATTTATGAACAGTGCCTCAAGAGAGTTTGGCCTGAGCCACATTGGCACAGCCTTCTGCAAGCAATTTTAAACCGGACCTTCAGAATCATTTAACTAAAAAGCCCAAACCCTAAACCCTAAAAAACTATTCACCAGCATCTAAAATTAATACATTTTAAGTTTTTAGTCACTTACTTTTTATTCTTTCCCCCATTGGGCTGCAACTCTGTTCAGGAGTCTAGGATATGGGCGCCGGCCATCTTGCCTCAGAAGCATCACATATTGAAGAGAGGAGAGGGGTGAAAAGTGCAGGGAGCGGGTTATAGCTGTGGGTCAGAAAAAGTACAGCAACCCCAGAATGCAGAGCGGCACAGTCAGAAGACACTTCCTGTCTGCAGGCAGCCTGAGACTCCATGGGTCGCCATCTTGGATGTTAAAAAGCTCAGAAAAGTCAGTAGGTGCAGGTAGGATGATTTTTAATGTGAGCAATCTGTATGTACAGGGCGGGGGAAACATATAAGATAGGCTCTTATTCAGGGTGAAGTCCCGGTTTAAGACAGGGGGTGCCCAACCTTGCATAGGGTGAGGAACACTTAGTAGTTGGGTGACCACAATGAAATAAAATGGTTCAGAATTTAAGATTTTAAACTACAAACAACATACCCATCATAATCATAATTTCAAAAACAACACCAATATTGCCCTCTCAGCTTTTCCCCACACCAATCCCAAACATATCCAAGTCATATGTGCCCATTACACCCACCAGGCACCCACTGACCCACTTAAAACAAACCACACATGATCCTGATGTATACTATTATGCAAGCCATTAAAGATTTTTTTTACCCCATTTGTGCCCTCCCACCCATTGTGGTGTAAAGGACTTCCCCCCTTTATTGCTTTCTGGACTTGCCTCAGGATACCACTGCCAATCAATGTCACTGCGTTCCTCCAACCAGCCACTGTCCTATTTATTTTCCAGTGATCCACTCCTATATCTCCTGGCAACCTCCTATCCTTACTGAGACTCTATTTAACTCCCTTTATTGACCACTTCTATCTTACTCTCCCACTTTCCCCACAGCAAAGTAATTATGTCCTACACAGTGCTCCTGCCTATAATGCTTCCCCCCTTAAAGAAGCAGTATCGCGAAACTTGCATTAAAAAAGATAAATAATTAAATAGCCACACAATAGCTTCTAACATGTGTATAAATAATCTGGCGATAGAAAAAGGAAAAAAATATCTGCCTTTCATTTAAATTGTATAATTACAGTGGTTCAGTCCATTTGCTGAATAGGGGGATCTGCTGGGTTGTATTTAGTGAGCTGCTTCATTTAGCCCACTGGTCTCCTAGCAACACTTTACCTCAGAGGCTGACACTGTAATCAGTGGTAACGGCTGTGTGTGTGTGAGGTGCTGCTTTTGTTATGAGACCAGGTGACTCAAATGTGTAAAATCTATACAAAATAAACTAAACTGACTGAAAACGACTGAAATTCTTCTTTGAATAACAGTGCAGGAAAATCTAAAGGTATTGAAGTGGAACAAAACCCTGAGTTGCCGACATTGAAGTCTATAAGACCCGACCATTGACCTTGCCCCTTGGGCATTCTAAATCAGGATGCCCACTGTGTGAAACGACCCCTGGATAACCACAGATCCCCCCATTTTTCTGCCGCGCTCACGCAGATAGTCATTTAGACAGGCCGGGCGGCCAGGAAGGTTACTGCTCAGGCTCCCCATCTGCGTGCAAACAGAGCTAATTGGATGAGAGCCCGCGCATGCGCTGTGGGACAGGGAAAGGTACGTTTTCACAGGCGAACTTGGGGATTTCACATATCAGGGCATCCCAAGTCGGGATGCCCCTAGGGGCACAAAACAAATCTCCAGATAGTGAAAATCCTGGGTTGGGCTTTGCTCAAAACACACAAAGCTGAAAGAAAGATCATATGGAAAAATGTGTTGAGAAAAGAGAGAGAAAATGGTAAACTGAAAGATTCTGCAGCAGAGCCAACATGAAGGGAAAACTGTCAAAATCAGCTAAATGACTTCTAGAGCCTTTCTCTCTGTTTTAGATATATAAGTTCTGGCCAGGCAATGTTGCAGTGTTGTTATCTTATGCTGGACGGCTGCCAGCACTGAACAGCTGGTACTTTGATACATTGTTTCACCCCTCTCCTCAGCATGGAACAGGCCAGAGTGTCGGGTCCCGACACTCAGAAGACATAAACATGAGCTATTAGTCTCCAGCTGCACAACACAGACATCATTTTTTTCTAAATTTGTAATTCTTACTCCAACACTTACCTACATTCAAAGTACCATTTAAATATGTCACCAAGAAAAATTTGCGATACTGCTCCTTTAACTTAGATTTGATGTTGGGGGCCGCATCAAGGGCTGTATTTAGGGTTCATGCTGCCCTAAGCACTTTTAGTGCCCCCCACCCCCCCATTTATCCTGATATGCATACTGCAGTCCTTTCCCTGGATAGAAGCCTATTCATGCAGATTTAGCTGCTGAGGCTGAGGCAGTGATTGAGAGAGAAAAGTGTCACTACATCCCACCAATGCATTGAAAGATACAGCCCCGGCTTCTGATGAGAAAAGGACTTCAGGAATAAACCAGACAGGTAGATTTTAGGGATAAATATGCAAATTTTCTTTTTAATCGGTTTCAGGACTGCTGGTGTTGACAAGATATTCATTAAAGTGATACTACAGGCAAAGGTAATTGTTACACCATGGTGTCAGGCTACATTTGGCACTGTCCTAAAATGTTTTCCATTTTTAAAATTGAAGCAGAAATGGCCGAGATATTGGGGTTTATAGGTTCAGCCAATGACATTCTCTTTTTCATCCCGTCCCCCAATCAGCTCAACAGAGCGAGACAGGATTGCTGGTCCCTCCCTCCTCCTGTCCCTCCTCCAGATTCATCACATTGCAGAGAGCTGATTATTATGCACCATCACAGATCCAAGCGCCATGCCCACTTTTTTCAGAAGACAAATCTTAAGCTGAACCTGTAAACCTCCATATCTCGAATATTTATTCTTTAATTTAAAAACTGAAACAGTTTAGAACAGTGCCAAAATATAGCCTGACACAATGGCGTAACAATTACCTTTGCCTGTAGTATCACTTTAAGCTGTAATAAAGAGAAAGATGGGGGAAGTTTAAATGAAGAATATGTAGAAAAGGTGAAATGAGATGGAGGGATGTAGAAAAGAAGGTGATGAAGGGAAGATAAATAGAGCGAAAGGCATAGAGAATGGGCATAATAAAGTGTTATGTGAGTGAGAGAGAGCTTTGTATGTGAAGGGGTGTGTGAATATTATCTCCTGGCACCCCCTTACACATCTCTGTGTACCTGTCCACCTAGCAAACCTGATTGGCTCCTGACGGTCATGTGGGGCCAAGGCATGCAGAAATAATAGGAGGCCTGGTTATACCTGGGGTATAAATGACATCCCACATCGTTATGCCTCCCCACTTAGGGCCACACTAGACACTTTGGAGTACTTGATGTTCACACTGGGACAGCTGGGATCTGTAGTTACCCAGGTCATAGCGAAGAAGATCATCTACATCATAGAGAACAAAACCCCAACTGCTGCTTCCCCTCTGCATGTTTGGGTAACTAAACACCCCGGCTGCTCCATGGGAACAACAAGGCCCAGCTGCTTCCACTCCAGTGCCCTGTAGAACAACAAGGCCCAGCTACCAGTGGAGGAACAACAGGGTCCAGCTACTCCAGGAGTAACAACAAGGCCCAGCTACTCCAGGGGAACAACAAGACCCACCTGCCCCAGGAGGAACAACAAGGCCCAGCTGCTTCCATTCCAGTGCCCTGTAGAACAACAAAGCCCAGCTACCGGTGGAGGAACAACAGGGTCCAGCTACTCCAGGAGTAACAACAAGGCCCAGCTACTCCAGGGGAACAACAAGACCCACCTGCCCCAGGAGGAACAACAAGGCCCAGCTGCTTCCATTCCAGTGCCCTGTAGAACAACAAAGCCCAGCTACCGGTGGAGGAACAACAGGGTCCAGCTACTCCAGGAGGAACAACAAGGCCCAGCTGCTTCCCCTTCAGTGCCCTGTAGAATATGAATATAAGATACCATGGACTATTAGAAATCCTATACAGTCCCTATAAACCCACCCCACCCTTTACTGCTCAACTGGCCCTAAATTAAACCCCTCCACCATATCCATTTTTCTCATTAGCTTTGGCAATGCTACATTTTTTGGACATGTCAATAACATTTTTCTGGAATTGGATAGGTAGATAGCAGTGGCATAATTAAATGTGACAGGGGCCTGGTTCAAAAAAGAAATGGGGACCTTCAAATGGGGGCAAATGGTTCTTTCCTTTTTTAATGATGCCAAGCAAGCACAAATATGATAAATAATTTGGAGTAGCAACAATAATGGTCCCCGGTGCAGTTGCACCTTCAGCACCACCGATAGATAGATAGATAGATAGATAGATAGATAGATAGATAGAATACAGGCCATTTGATATCTGCCCCATTCAGCAGTAAAGGGAAACCTGCAATTCAAACATACAAACACATACACAAAATTGACACTAAATTGCCAACAAGAAAAAAATTACTTAAAGGATCAGTTACGTCTAAAAATCACGAAATCAATAACAATATTTTACTCCAGGTCTTTTCCTTCTGATAAGCAAAATCTTGACTTAAAAGCCCTATGAAAATTTAATGGCAAACCATGTGCTTTGGAAAATGATCAGGCCAGCACAGCTGTTTCCGTCTTTGTTTAACTCGCTGCGACCTTCTGTTTAAATTCTTGTCTCCTCAGATTGAAGCGATGGCTGATACAAAAACACAGAGCAAGCAAACCTTTCTCAAGATGGCAGTGACTACGCAGGATGTGAATAGACCTTCTGCTTCATCGACTGAGGTTTCAGACATCTTTTTTTTTCCCCATTATCCCTCGGAAAAAGCTGGACTACAGCACATTCACACATTCCAGTTGCACCCTTTATTATGATACTGATTTAAACGAACACGTAACTAGACGTAGTTAATATCCCTTAACTGGTTACATATTCGTAGAATCACATATTGCTAATTTTCCCAATTAGATTTAATAAACTGAAACCTCCTGGTATTAAATATATTAATAATATTGAGCTTTAAATGATGTTAATAAATTGTTATACCTTCAAAATCCAGGTGGCATTAATATCTAGTGATAATGACCACCTACGAGTGACGCGGAGGCAAAAGCGACACTGAAGTCCATATGGTCAGAGAGCCCCACTTTCGCCATTCAACCAATAATGTGTCCCTAATACAAAGGGGCATCATTTACTAACCAGGCAAATAAAGCAGCTGGCTAGCTTAGGCTGACACACAGATCACATACAGGAAGAAATCTCACAGTGAATAATACATAACGCTCATCACAATAAAAATTCAAGGCTTAAAATATTTTTTAAACATTACTACATTACCCCCCAGACCTCAGACCAGGTAGCCTGGTATATGGATGCACCCATTAATGTCCATTAAACTGAGGCCAAGTAACATAGTAACATAGTATGTAAGGCTGAATAAAGACTTTAGTCCATCCAGTTCAGCCTGTTTAACTCCTTCCAGTGGTCTAGTAGCCATAGCTGGAAATGTTATTACATGCCAGGAAGGCATCAAGGCCACTTTTGAACGTTTTTACTGTATCCATCATTACTACCTCCTCTGGCAGCGAGTTCCATAGTCTCACTGCTCCTACAGAGAAGAATCCCCTCCTATGTCGGTGGAGAAAGCACCTTTCCTCTAACCTTAGTGGATGCCCCCGGGTTATGGTTACACTCCGGGGTATAAATAGATTGTGGGACAGATCCTTGTATTGACCCCGAATATATTTATACATAGTTATTAGATCACCCCTCCATCGTCTTTTTTCTAGACTAAATAAGCCTAACTTGGACAATCTTTCCGGGTACTCTAGCCCCCGTGCTCCTTTTATTAACTTTGTTGCCCTTCTTTGAACGCGCTCCAGTTCTGATATGTCCTTCTTAAGCACAGGTGCCCAGAACTGTACACAGTATTCCATATGGGGTCTGACTAGTGACTTGTACAGGGGTAAAATTATGCTCTGGTCATGAGCACCTATGCCCCTCCTGATGCACCCCATGATCCTATTTGCCTTGGCAGCAGCTGCCTGGCATTGATTACTACAGTTGAGCTTATTCTCAACTAAAACCCCTAGGTCCTTTTCCATTGTTGTTTTACCAAGTGTTTCTTTATTTAGTGTGTAATCATGACACAGATTTCTCCTTCCCATGTGCATAACCTTACATTTATCTGTGTTAAACTTCATTTGCCATTTAACTTCCCATGCTTCCAATTTAAATCTGTTTGTAGCTGCCTGTTGTCCTCTTTTGTTTTAATTACTTTACTCAGCTTAGTATCATCTGCAAAGATTGAGACTTTACTGTTTAATCCATACCCAATGTCATTTATATATATATTGAAGAGAATTGGTCCCAGAACTGACCCTTGTGGTACTCCACTAGTAACAGTGACCCAATCTGAGTGTGTACCATTGATAACCACCCTCTGCTTCCGATCATTAAGCCAATTTCCCACCCATCTGCACACGTTTTCCCCCAGTCCAAGTAGAAGGTAATAGTGTAGACTCATGACCAAGGGCACCACGTTCTTTCCCCTTTAAAGTAATACAACAACCAAACAAAAAAGCAAAAGACTATTTAACTCTCCCCCACAGCTGATCAGTACTATTCCGGTGACCAGTAACTCACCTGATTGCTAGATCCAAGACTGCGCCACCGTCCATGCTTCCAGTGCTGCCCAGAGCTTGGACTCCATTGATCGTCATTTCTGTTCCGGCTCCTGCCCCCACTCAGGAGCATGGCCACACCCTCTCCATTCACTACAATGGAGGAGGCATGTCAGGCCTCAACACACACCCTCTTATGCAATGAATGGAGAGGGCGTGGCAGTGCTCCTGTAACTGATGGCGGGTCTCGAGTCCAGCACTCCATCAATCCCGACCATATGTTTGGACGAGGGGCAACGGGGGAGGCACAGTCTTGGACCAAGTAATCAGGTGAGTTGCTGATCACCAAAATAACTAATAATATTAATTAATAACATATAAAAACTGTTTTTAAAGGACAACTATCATTTGAAAGCTGGTTTGGTGTTGAGATTGATTGAATATATTTATATCCCAGACACTTCTCTGCCTCTCGGCTGATAAATCTGTTACTTTCTCCTACTGCAGGGTAAACATGTTACACTGAGATACATTGTAAAAAATGTTTACTATGTATCACATATTAACATCTGTTTTGCTGTGTGTACTTTGCAGTAGGAGAATGTAACAGATTTATCAGCTGAGAGTCTGTAAAAGAATATATTCAGCCTGATGGCAGAAGACCTGTCAAATGATAGCTGTCCTTTAACAATGCCTGTTAATTTTTTATGCCTTAAAGCATAACAAAACCCACCAGCAGGTGGCCTGGAATTTAAAAGAATTGGGATACCTGGCTGTGTGAAACCCCCTCCAGTTTGCCCAAAAATTCACCTTTCCATGCTCTAACAGCGCATGCGTGGGCTCCCATTCCATGAGAGCTTTCTGCTGTGACTAGATCATTCGTCAGAAAAGAAGCCAGGAGCTGGGCAAAGGATCGGTATTTTGCTGTGGAGTCGGGCCTTTTACACCTGTGTAGTAAGGTGATGTCCGCTCACACTCAGGTATAACAGGCCCCTTTCTGCAGTGGTGAGTGAGATGACAGCATAGGACTGGCCATTGCCACTTTAAAGAGAAGCTATAGCCAAGTCATCACTCTCATTTCACCTGTTTGGCAGCAAATGGCACCCAATCATTTGACTGCCACCAACTATTAAAGTGGACCAACACCCCTGTGCGAGTGCAGGTGTTGGTATTGTGGCTATAAGACAAGACATAAGGCATGTCCCAACTTTGGAGACTCAAAAATAAGAGTAGGGACCACACTAAAAACAGAGTGCCTTGCCGGGGCAGTGTGGCTTCCACATGTATCTGCAGATATGTGCAACCAAATCTCTGTCTTTCCACACAGCTAGACATGTTTGGTGCTAAATACCTGGATGATGAGAGGGTTAAACTGGGCGGTAAATTGGTTCCCAGGCCCTGAATAATAATGTTGATGATTTTGTATAAATAATAGTGATGGAGCTGCTCCCACCCCCTTTTTCCAAGACATAAGGCATCCAGAACGCTGGAGCCCCCACACATAACCCTCCAGAAGGCCATAAAGCTTACCTTAAAGCAGACCAACAGTTACAACGACTTAAACCAGACCAACGCAACAAACAGTGCTCATATGCATCCCTCCCCCAAAGCAATTTAGATTCCTGCACATAAAAATTCATTTACCTTGTTCTAACTCCTGCTATAGTAAACTTAGAAACAAAATGGGGGTTCATGCATTTGCAGGCCACCTGCAGACAGGAAGTGCTGCTGGGTTTCCTGTTACTGTGCATCGTCAGTTATGTCAGTTGGATCTAGGCAGCGGCATGGCTGAGATGCTGGGAGAGGAAGCTCCAAAATGACCGCTACCTTTACTTTTCCCACTGTGCCAGGCTGTTGGTCTTCTTTAACTAAGAGCCTCCACTGGGAATCCAGTGGCACAATTGGTTGCATGACGCTCACGCGTGTAGCGAGTGCTTTAATTTAATATATATATATATATATATATATATAATTATTTATTTGTCGTATAGTGTAATGTAATATAAGAGACTCTGGCTCTGAAAACAACCCTAAAACTAAATTTGGATGTTACTGTGGATAAAGTGATTTAGAAACCCTTTGAAGGATATTATTGCTGGAATCTAAGGCCCTTATTTAACAAGGGATAGCGACAGGTAGCGACTGGTGAGCGGCCGGTAATGACGGGCCCCGCCACGAGAACGCCGGCTCCCCACCACAATCACACATTTATCAAGCCAATCCTGCTTAGCGACTGAGATAGCGCCAGATAGTCACTCATTCATCATTATTCCAGCCTCAGCCCACAGCGCCAGCGTCCGACCTTGAACAGCGACAGGTGTGACCTCTCGCTACCTGGCGCTCTCCAATGCATTTCAATGGAACAATCTTTAAATATTCATAATTAATTATTAATTTTTTTTTTTTTTTTTAATGTGAAAAATTCTGTGCCCACTTCTGCCATTTTAAATAATTTTTTTAAGTTAAAAAAAAAAAAAGAATGTACATAATTGATATTACAGGTCTGATATTAATGTATTCATATTACAAAATTATTTTAAAAACTTGTTTTTTTTGGTTTCCAAAAATATGGTTGTTTGGGGGTTAAAAAGTACTTTTAACCCATCGCCGCCAGCGCTCTGGGGTTTAAACAAGCATTTCACAGCGCAATAATTTTTTGAGCGTGATTTTTTAATGAATATGGTGGGAGCCGGTCGCTAGGGCCAGTCGCTATCATGCGCTCCCATACAGCGCGGAACCTGTCAAATAGCGACTCCTCACCCAATATTCAACATTACGGCAAACCGACTGAGTCGCTATCAACTACCGAACAACGGCCAAGCACAGCGACTACTAGCGGGCGCTCTGAAAATGCTGCTACAGTCGCTCAACTGTCGCTACCTGCCGCTGTTAATGAATCGGCCTCTAAGAAGCACTAGTGCCAGCTGAACGTCAGGTGAATGTCAGGTCCCAGTGCAAAAGGTGTAGTTATCATGTCAAAAATCCAGATCACCTCTGATAGTGCCAGGTAGTGTCCCATTTAGCAACTCCCATTGCCGGTGCTGAGTGCCACATAAGACTAGGAGCACACCATGCACTGTGTGGCCTCATCCCATACATGGGCTGGGATGGTTGTAATTTTTTTGGCCACTTTTGTTGAATTTTTTGGGGACAGGCTGGTGCATGTGCCACAGGATCCCTGGGCTGTTTAGATTTGATTTTGGATGCATTTTTGACACTTTTGTGTTGTGCTGTGAACTTGCTTGTCTAGCGACCGCCGCTGAAATGAATACATAAGGCTGTAAGTGTCTTGGGTGATGGCCTCCTTATGTATATGATACTAAAATATGCCCCCCGCCCTTGCTGTATATAGTCAATGCCGAGTGATCACTTCTAAACTTTCATTAATACGACTGAATGATCCGATAAACTGGACCATGTCACCCGCATAGCACATTAAAAAATGATGTGGCATCTATTAAAAATGGTCGATTTACTGACAAAACATAGAACCCGATAGCTGACATTTGCACAGAACTGTTATTCTAACATCTTGAATCACATCATTTTTTACATCCAAGGTTTTTATAAACTGGCAGATTCCTCCAACTACCTAAATTAGGCCTTGTCATTCGTTACTCACAAGAAGAAAGACAAACAGAGGCATGTTTGATTTGGATGCTGGCTCAGGCTTAAAAGCGCTCATGTTTTTCCCGGCAGGGCAGACAGGGTTAGCTATGGGCGCTATTAAAGGAGGAATCAGCTGCAGACACCCATTACACTTATAACAGTGGTGCTCGAAAGTTTGTAAACCTGTCAAAAGTTTCATAATTTCTGCATAAATTTGATCTACAAAACTACAGTAGGGGGTATCGCTAAAGCGATTAACATTTGAAATTTCCATTCAATGGACAATTTTTCTGAAAAATTGCTGCTGGCAACACAATCCTCTATGTGAAAGGGCCCATAGGCTACTATTAGAGATGAGCGAACTTCTTGAAAGTTCGATTCGGGCGATTCGCCGAATTTCCCCAAGAAATTCGGGTTCGCCCGAATCGAACTTTCACGAATCGCTCATCTGAAAAAAAAAATGCCGGCATGGTGGGAGCGGGCAGGCCGTCTACGCCTGTCAGCGGGTGGCGGAAGCCGGCCCGCTGACAGCGCAGCCGGCCTGCCCGCTCCCACCATGCCGGCATTTTTTTAAAAAGCAAACACTTACCTGCATGGTCGGAGCGTGGAGGCCGGCGCCGCTCTCAGTCGCCCTCTGATGACGCGTCCTCTGATGACAGCTGAGAGCGGCGCCGGCCTCCACGCTCCGGCGCTGCATAGGCTCAGAATTCCTGAATGTGTTTAGGTCAATTAATGCTTAATGACTTTCTATACCTAATGTTCTAGATAGCATTCCATTGTCTTTCATTGTTGTATTGTACTTTTCATCCCATATGGGGCATTTGTGAAGTTCAAGACAAAAGCATCAAAATAGTGGAGGGGGAGACTGGCAACTGTACACTAAGAGGCTGACTCACTACCAGCGCCAGGTATCGGCAGATGCGCGTCTGTATAGCGGCGCTTAGAGCGACCGCTAGTAGACGCTGTAAGCGGGTATCGGGCGCTGTAACAGAGCATCTCAGTCCCTGTAGTAACCTGGCCCGCATTGATGAATGTGATGTATGTTGGGTGCTCTAACACCAGTACAGCGCTGCAGGGAGCGAAAGGTAGCGCCAGCTCAGTGCAACTGACTCTCAGCGCTCCACACCATACCACATCACACCAAAAAAGGACACACACAGTGTCCGTGCTCTAAATCTGGTCGCTATAGCGTAGGATGCCAGACGCTGTGTAATTAAAGTCTGTTTTTGAACACGTATCCACCAGTAACAAAGCGAAAACAAATGGAATGACATTGTTGTAACACTGGGACAATAACATTTTAGTGCCAGACCTGTAATGACAATTCTGCATAAGAATATAAAAAGTTTCTAAAAAAGTCAAACACCCTGTTTAAAGTGGACCAACACCCGATGCTGATCGGCCCGGGAATCTATAAGATTCCCGGGCCGATCAGCTCCCTGCCTGAGGGGCACCCCGATCGGGGGTGCCCCACTGTGTGAAACCCCCCAGGACATCCTACCTGTTCCTCATTTCAACGGCGCATGCGCGGGCCGCCGGCGCCTCTCACGCATCCCTCTAGCAGGGTGCACACCCGCACCGGCCGCTGTAAGAGGGACGTGTGAGAGGCGGCGGCGGGCGCTCTCACCTTGTCCGTCAACGGACCTCGCTTGTCCGTCAGCGGTGATTGGTGGAGTGAGTCACGTGGGAGCGGGGTCAGGTGAGTTTTTGGGGCTTTCTGGGGGGTTTCACACAGCGGGGCACCCCCATCGGCATTCACCAGACGCTGCCTGCCGCTACGAGGCACTACCTGCAGCTATCCCTTCTTAAATAACCCCCTAAGTCAGTAAACCAAGATCTACAAGAAGAGAGAAGTGAGTCCTGTACACACAGAACACTATGGCTGAGCATGTATAATGGTGAGTGAGTTTCTTCTCCTCAGCAGCGGCTATGACAGCAGTGTTCTGTGTGTACAGGGCTCACTTCTCTCTTCTTGCAGATCTTGGTGCACAGTTGCCAATAGCAGGCAGTGAAAGCTCAGCACCTTATGACATCTTTTTGCCACTTTCAATGATATTTTTTAAAGTTTCCAAGCATTTTGGTGATTAGGTGAGTTGTTTTATTATTATACCCACCAAATCAGGCTTTGCACAGGGGGAGGGAGGGGTAGACCGGGGACTACAAAAAGCTTGAATTGTATTAGACCCTTATTTATCCTAACATTAGTGGGTTGTTCTGTATCTCTGTTCCCAGAAGCAGGCAAAATGGTGCTGTCTGAGCCCAGAACAAAAAAAAATGATTATTTTCGGGACACATTTTCTCCTTCTTTTTTAATGTAACATAAAAAATCCTGAACCATTTTTACATGGTGTTTGCAAGTTGCAAATGAGGAAACATATGGGTTACTTGAGCAAGAGATCTCCATGGTGACAGAAGACATATATCAATTTCTGTTCATTCCAACTGAAATCTTCCCCAACAATGGGACCATATTGTATTTAACAACAGCATGTTTGTTGTGTATTGATTACATTGATCTGAAACTGGATGCTTCCCATGTTGTGAGAACTTTTATTAATGTAGCATAGAAATAGTAGCAAAAGCCTTGTACAATATTAATACGAGCATGTTAATAAAATGCATTTAGATGAGGGCTTAGATGCTTGTCAGTCGTATAACGAGAGTAGCAGTTGTGGCTTCATTATGACTCTTGTCATTATGTTTGATGTACAATGTTAGAATCTATCATCAGTGTACTGAAAGATAGTAAATTACATGTTCTGGTTTTATTTAATTTAAATATGTTTTTATATACGTTTTTAGGTTTGGTTGAGCAGACTGCTGACCCATAGTGCCCTCTAACCCTGTGTCAGTACCCTACACTCTGTACTGTGGATCTGAAGCCAACCTTGCTAATGGAGATTTGGGGCGTTGTAGAGGTTTCTTTTTTAAACCTATGACATCCTATGTCCACTGGGAACTCTAAATATGGATCCCTCATCTGTTCAGGAGGGAGAATGCTGTTGGTCCACTGTGAGATAGAAGGGTCCCCAAGCAGTGGTTATGGATGGGTGAACCCAAACTGCAAGTTCCCGAGCTGTGACAGCAGTGTTCTGTGTGTACAGGGCTCACTTCTCTCTTCTTGCAGATCTTGGTGCACAGACTTCGTGTACAGTTGCCAATAGCAGGTAGTGAAAGCTTAGCACCTTATGACATCTTTTTGCCACTTTCAATGATATTTTTTAAAGTTTCCAAGCATTTTGGTGATTAGGTGAGTTGTTTTATTGTTATACCCACCAAATCAGGCTTTGCACAGGGGAAGAGAGGGGTAGACAGGGGATTACAAAAAGCTTGAATTGTATTAGACCCTTATTTATCCTAACATTAGTGGGTTGTGGATCTGAAGCCACCCTTGCTAATGGAGATTTGGGGCGTTGTAGAGGTTTCTTTTTTAAACCTATGACATCCTATGTCCACTGGGAACTCTAAATATGGATCCCTCATCTGTGCAGGAGGGAGAATGCAGTTGGTCCACTGTGAGATAAAAGGGTCCCCAAGCAGTGGTTATGGATGAGTGAACCCAAACTGCAAGTCCCCGAACACAGACCTTAGCCAGAAATCCGTGATCGAGTTTGGTGTCCTTCCCGAACATGGAAAAGCTGGTTGATTGGCTGCTTAGGTGCAGCAGCTGTAACTTACCTTGGCCCCGTGATCCTCTACCGGTCAGCAGCAGCTTCCTTTGAAATTGCTGGCACTAGAAGTGTCCTCCCTCATTGGATCCGGCAGCCATCTTTCCTTAGCTTCGACTAGGGCAGATTTCAAAGGATGCCGGTGCTTACAGGAAGAGGATTGCGGGGCCGAGGTAAGTTTCAGCAACGCTTTGTGCTGCACACTTGGTGTCCATAGACTCCTGGACCGGTTTTAGTCTACTTTAGGCTAATTTTAAAACAGAACAGCCCGCCAAGACCAATCTGTCTTGTGTGACATAGCTTTCCAAGCTGAGACCATGCGTTTTAGTCAGTCAACATTAGAGATGAGCGAACTTCTTGAAAGTTCGATTCGGGCGATTCGCCGAATTTCCCCAAGAAATTCGGGTTCGCCCGAATCGAACTTTCACGAATCGCTCATCTGAAAAAAAAAATGCCGGCATGGTGGGAGCGTGGAGGCCGGCGCCGCTCTCAGCTGTCATCAGAGGACGCGTCATCAGAGGGCGACTGAGAGCGGCGCCGGCCTCCACGCTCCGACCATGCAGGTAAGTGTTTGCTTTTTAAAAAAATGCCGGCATGGTGGGAGCGGGCAGGCCGGCTGCGCTGTCAGCGGGCCGGCTTCCGCCGCCCGCTGACAGCGTAGCCGGCCTGCCCGCTCCCACCATTTTTTTTTTTTTTATTTCAGGGAAAATTCGATCGGCACGAACCAAAAAAAATTTCGGGTTCGTGCCGAATCGAATTTTCCCTGAAATTCGGAGCGAATTCCGGTTCGTCCGAACCGGTTCGCTCATCCCTAGTCAACATGGCTGGTTATTATTGTTTGGTAATTATTGTTAAAGCCAGTATGAAGGGAGGCTCCAAATGATTTTGAATATTTCTGTAAAGGCTGCATTTTTTGAGTATGTGGGGGATTTTCTTACTTGGCATAAAATAAATTGAAATAAAAATTAGTTTTCTTCTAATTCTCTAAATAAATATTCCATGCACATGTGATGAGGAAGTTCTACAAAGTTCTACTGGGACAAATGTTTTATTTTAAAAGTTAACAGCTTCATATGGGGAATCCAAACACAATAAGCTGCCCATCGGGCAACCTGTTTAATGAATAAATACAATTCTGCCGGTTGGTTTTCAAGATATGTTTTAGATCTTAGCGTGGCTTTATAATTAGCTTTTCTGTGTAGTCGCATAAGAATGAGAAATACAGATTAAACTTCCTCCCACGTTATCCCCTTTGGGAACAATAAGCCCTTTCAAAGCATCTCAAATTCTCTGATTTTATGTAAATAGATGATGTATTTTAAGCAATGCCATTTTCATTGCTATAATTTCTGTGTTGTGGCTGAGCTGGGTTAGGGTGTGTCATGGTTCATGAGTCCTGCACATGCTCTGCTGTGGTCAGAGACAGCTTTGGGACCACTGTGGATTGCTGTACTCACTCATGCTGAGCTGCAGCAGAGGGCTGTTAGACCACATTTTTTTCGTGGTCCTGGAGGAATGAAATTGAAATGGGGAGCAAACTTTGGTGCCTGGCTATGGCTTCTAGCTGTCGCTTCAAATTGATAGGTATGTAGGCAATTGGTGAACTCCATGCTGCCCAATTATTGCTATTGGGTTTACAGACCCTTTGGGGGTCAAGCTAAATCTTTGGTGAAGCCAGTGTGACTTGCAGTTTGGATTGCAACCTGCATGCTGATGAGCTTTTTAGCAGTAATACTACATTTTCCCCACAAAAATCACCTGTGCATGTGAGGGCAGTTTACAGTTTAGGTGCATTAACTTTACAGTGATTTAAGGATATATTTTTATAGTTTGGAAATAACAGAACCCTATGGGCTATGCTAAATATTTCACCATTTTATTCTGCATAGCCCATCGGATTCTGTGGTTTCCAAACTTAAAAACAAATACCCTTACCTCATTATAAAAAGGATGCAACTAACCTGTAAAATGCCCCATCACAGGTAAACGTAATTTTGGGGGAAAAAAGGGTAATTAAATGCTTTTTTACACATCTTTGAGGCCGGTAGCGGCAGGTAGCGACAGTTGAGCGACTGTAGCAGTATTTTCACAGCGCCCGCTAGTAGTCGCTGTGCTTGGCCATTGTTCGGTTGTTGATAGCGACTGAGTCGGTGTGCAGTAATGTTGAATACGGGGTGACGAGTCGCTATTTCACAGGTTCCGTGCTGTATGGGTGCGCATGATAGCGACTGGTCAGAGCGACCGGCTCCCACCACATTCATCAAAAAATCAGGCTCAAAAAATTCTCGCGCCGTGAAATGCATGTTTAAACCCCAGAGCGCTGGCGGCGATGGGTTAAAAGTAGTTTTTTAACCCCCAAACAACCATATTTTTGGAAACCAAAAAAAAAAAAATTTGGAAAGAATTTAGTAATATGAATAATACAATAATATCAGACCTGTAATATCAATTCTGCACATTTTTTTTTGTTTTTTTTTACCTTAAAAAAATTATCTAACATGGCAGAAGTGGTCACAGAATTTTTCACATTAAAAAAAAAACATTAATAACAATTAATTATGAATATTTAAAGATTGTTCTATTGAAATGCATTGGAGAGCGCCAGGTAGCGAGAGGTCATACCTGTCGCTGTTCAAGGTCGGACGCTGGCGCTGTGGGCTGAAGCTGGAATAATGATGAATGAGTGGCTATATGGCGCTATCTCAGTCGCTAAGCATGATCGGCTTGATAAATGTGTGATTGTGGTGGGGAGCCGGCGTTCTCGTGGCGGGGCCCGTCATTACCGGCCGCTCACCAGTCGCTACCTGTCGCTATTCCTTCATAAATAAGGGCCTTTGTGTCTAAACACTAAAAAGCTCACCAGGAGGCAGGTTGCAATGCATACTGCAATGACAATGCAAGTCACACTGGCTTCACCAAATATTTAGCATGACCCCCCAGATACATTGCCAATCTGCTTAATAAGTGGTGTAAATATAATGTTGCTTGTTTTTTAAGATGCATGGATGTCTACAGCCATATTTGGCAAAACGCCAGTATTAATTTCTTTTATAATCTCAGCCTCAACCTCTAATGGTAATTTTGTTGTAACAAATGTTAAAATATATAAAACCATCCTGTTGGGTAGAACCAGCTAAGTGGGGAGGGGGTGCATATACAGTGGATGTAAGTATACATACTGTAATTAGTCTGAGTGATGATATGAAATATAAAAGGATATTTTGTAATAGTATCCCATATCCCGAACTAACCCACAGATTATGGTGGAGATGACTGTTTATTTGAGTAGTATTTTAGGTGGCTCTTAAGCACCTTTTGGATATTATATACCGTATGTTGTGAAACATTTTGATATATTTTATATATAACACAAAGATGTATGATATCAGTTTTTGTTATTATGTATTTCCTCATTTGCCATCATCTACCTTCATCTAGTTCCCTGGTAGGTCTTGCCAGGAAGGTTTAAAAAAAATCTAAATATATATTTATACATACATTTATTTATTTGCTCAAGTACAACTTAGGGCCTTATTTATCAAGGGCTAACGCCAGGTAGTGTCTGACGAGCGCCAGGTACCGCCAGCTAACGGCGGTTACCGACTCAAGTACGCCCGGCGGCGGTCACAATGACGCATTTATCACGCTAAATGAGGCTAGCGCCGGCGAGAGCGTCAGCTAGCGCGGGATTCATCATGTAGCCGACTGCAACGAACAGCGCCGCTACTAATCCCATCACAGCGCCAGGTATGACCTGTCGCTCCCTGGCGCTCTCCAATGCATTTCAATGGAGCAATCTTTAAATATTCATAATTAATTGATTTTATGTTTTTTTTTTTTTTTTTTTTTTTAACTGTCAAAAAATCTGTGACCACTACGGCAATGTTAGATATTTTTTTAAGGTAAAAAAAAAATAAAAAATATGTGCAGAATTGATATTACAGGTCTGATATTAATGTATTCATATTACAAAATGTTTAGAAAAACTTGTATAATTTTTACATTAAAAAAAAAAGGTTGTTTGGGGGTTAAAAACTACTTTACACACATCGCCGCCAGCGCTCTGGGAATTCACAGCGCGAGAAATTTTTGAGCGTGATTTGTTAATGAATCTGCAGCAAGCCGTTCGCTCTGGCCATTCGCTGTCAGGCGCACCCATACAACGCAGAACCTGTGAAACATCGACCCCTAACCCCGTATTCAACATTACCGCACACCGACTGAGTCGCTGTCAACAAGCAAACCCCGGCCAAGCACAGCGAATACTAGCTGGCGCTGTGAAAATGACGCTACTGGCGCTCATCTGTCGCTACCTGGCGCTATTAATGAATCGGCCTCCCCGTCTCGCCAGGTTGTATACAAGAATGTATTAATTTCCTTATCTACCCTACTTTAAAAATATATATATATATGCATTTTCTCATCTTCCCTAACTCTCTGGTAGGTCTCTGGTAGGTCTTATCAGGTTGTTTTTCATACAAAAAATGTAATACATTTATTCATTTTATTCATTTTCATTTTTTTCAACGAGTTTATTTTTAAATGTAAACAAAGGGAGGCAGGCTAAATAATTGTTGAAGCATGGTCCGGTTTGGTCCAAAACACAGTCCAGCACCTCCAATCTGGCCAACGATAAGATAGATGAAAACGTAACTTTTAATAATGATCATCATAAAAGCAGGTCCCAGTCCCGTCCTCATATGTAGGAGCGAAATTAACCCCAGAGTGGTGACGTGTTTCAGCCCACTGAGATGCAGATTGCAATTCACACCAACACCTTGTTTCACCAAATAACTAGCAAATAACTTCCTAATCCTGCCAGGATTGTTTAAAGTAAAAAATAAATCATTTTCCAATCTACGCTACTTTTCTGGTAAGTCTTGCCATTTTTTAATGTAGAAAATGTATTTATTTGCATTATATACTTCCCTGTCAAGATGGTTTAGAGTAAAAATATGGGGGTTTCCCAAATCTAAATAGATTTTTCTGGAGATGCGGTCAGATCTTTTTCTTATTTAGAACACAGTAGGGCTAATTCAGCACTGTGAGGATTTTTTTCTTATTTACTTACTATCTATTATTGAAACAATTGCACAGCTAAAAAGTATGCTAAATTGCACTAGAAAGTAAAAATAATTTTTAATGGGGTAGATTTTATTTAAAAAATTACAAAATAACCACAACCTATGGAAAATCTACGCAAAACACATTTGGAGGGACTCATTTTCATGTATTTGGTCGCTGACTGCCTCTCCAAACTAAGCGCCTCTCTCCAGAAAGACCTTAAAACATTTGGAGAACTCCATATACCTTTTTCTTTTGCATACTAATAAAGGGTTGTCAGGATTACAAGAGTCATTTATATGGCTTTGACCCTGCTTCCCTTGTAAGTCTCATTAGGTTGTTAAAAAAAAAAAAAATTTAAAGTATTTCTTTTTTTGTCTACCCAACTAGATATTCTTCTGTTGATGGTTTTAAAACAAAATGTAAAAATGTATTTAGAATTATATACTAGGGCAAATCCCACTAATTGCCCAAACACCCATCAAACCATGGCACCACCGCATTTATCAAAAATAGATATCTCTTTATTACTAGAAAGCATTACATATACTAGACAAAGTTAAAAAACACTAAGGACAACAATATGTACAATAAGGAAGGATACAACTTGTGGGGGCAGTGGGGATGGCAGTTCTAATAAAAATAATCACAGTTCAATATATAGTAAACCTTTTTATTAGAACTGCCATCCCCACTGCCCCCACAAGTTGTATCCTTCCTTATTGTACATATTGTTGTCCTTAGTGTTTTTTAACCTTGTCTAGTATATGTAATGCTTTCTAGTAATAAAGAGATATCTATTTTTGATAAATGCGGTGGTGCCATGGTTTGATGGGTGTTTGGGCAATTAGTGGGATTTGCCCTAGTATATAATTCTAGAGTGTTCAATACCCACGTGTGCACACCGTTCCCTTTTTGAGAATATACATTTTGTGCAATTTCCGGTGCAGTCTCAAATCATTTTTGTAAAAATGTATTTAATTATTTATTTCCTCGACTATCCTACTTCTCTGGTAAGTCTCGTAAGAAAGGTTTTAAAAAATAAAATAAACATTTTTTTTGTTTTTCTTTCGTAAAAATAATGGCCCAATGATAAAAATCCATATAAATATGCTGGATGGCAGGAGGGTGGGTCACTTACACACCCAGCATAAAGAAATTCCCAGCCAGGCTTGTTTTTTTTTTTATTTTAATGGAAGGAAGACAAAATCATTAAACCTGTCACCCATGGATTTAATTCCTACCAGGAGAAGAAAACCACAAGCTTGGCGGGACTTTTATTCAGTTTGGGTGTATAAGTGACCCCTCTTTTCATTAGCCAACATGCTTATATGGATCTTTAATATTATGTTACAAAGATTGGATGGCACCAACTAATTGATAAGTAAAATGTGGTGCAATGCTCTGGGTGCCACTCAAAATGTCAAAACACTATTGAAAGTGGGGGTGCCCAGTTCCCCCAGGAGAGTATAAACCAGAGACTATGAGGCCGATTCATTAATAGCGCCAGGTAGCGACAGATGAGCGCCAGTAGCATTATTTTCACAGCGCACGCTAGTATTCGTTGTGCTTGGCCGTTGTTCGGCTGTTGACAGCGACTCAGTCGGTGTGCGGTAATGTTGAATACGGGGTTAGGAGTCGCTGCTTGACAGGTTCCGCGCTGTATGGGAGCGCATGACAACGAATGGCCATAGCGAACGGCTCCCAGCATATTCATTAACAAATCACGCTCAAAAAATTATCGCGCTGTAAAATGCATGTTTAAACCCCAGAGCGCTGGCGGCGATGTGTTAAAAGTAGTTTTTTAACCCCCAAACCTTATTTTTTGAAAAAAATATAAACATTTTGTAATATGAATACATTAATATCAGACCCGTAATATCAATTCTGCACAATTTTTTTTTTTTTTTTCTTTTTTTACCTTAAAAAAAAAATAACATTGCAGAAGTGGTCACCGAATTTTTGACATTTAAAAAAAAAAAAAAAACATTAATATCAATTAATTATGAATATTTAAAGATTGCTCAACAAGTGTTATATATTTTCTGTTTGGTATTGCCTACAGCATTTAGTTGTGCTTAGTTTGGGCTTAGTTGTGGATGTTCCCATAATGTATGTCAAAGCTAAGACCTAGTATGGCGTTTGTTTTGATGGCCAAACACAGGTGAGTCATATCCTGTGCAAGACCTTGAATAAGAAGCTGAATACATTTAGCTAGAGAATCCTCTTGAAACAAATGGCCTGGGTCACCTCACTGGTCATGGCACAGTAGTCACCACTTCCACTCTCCATACCCTTTAACCTGTTCCCCACAGGGCTATTGCAAGGAAAGCTAAGAACAGGAATATATCAATTAATGTTGTTTTTGCTTTTTTCTACCCTAACAAAACAAAAGCCATACTAATCCTCTCCCAATCAACAAAACCCACCATAATGAGAGATTTGGGAGGAGAACTCTTTGCATGGAGAATCTTAAAAAGACTTAAGCCCCTGCAAAGCACCCTTTGTCTTTTCTCCTTCCCTAATTACTGTTTGTAAAAGCCATTGTGTCTATGAGGATGTGACAGGTATTACCTCAACGGGAGCTGCAGAAATGGGAAGAATAACCTATGGTCTGCAGCCAGTGGCTGGAAATATTGGTCCATGAGTGCAATTCATCAACAAGAAGGGCCGGTCTTCGGCTGCTTCAAAAATAAGGCGTTGAAAAGGCAGACAGCTGGGAAATCAGATTCATTAATTTGGTCATATGGATTCCTTTGGTCAAAGAGACCGTTTTATCGTTTTTATTTATTGTATAATTCTGAGATCACTCCTCTGAGTTAGCAACCATGAATTAAGTTTTTAATTTAAACATTATGTATAATATTTAAAGGTTATTTGAGCAATGTTAGAGAACCATGTGTAGTCCATTTAGGAATCTGTCAGGAAGTTGCAAACACAGTAAAGCAGTGGTTTGTGTATTCCAGAAATTAAAAGAAATTTGAAATGAAGCAATAACATTTATTGGCTAATTCAAGCTGATGCAAGCTTTCAAAACCCACTAGGTTTCCTTTCCTGGCATCATACAAATATGGATCTTACCGCCGCACATTTATACACAAGAAAACAAAGCTTTCGCTCATGCTAGGATTCCTCTATAGTGGAATAAAATGTTATCTCTTTGTTGTTTTGCTGTTAGTTCAACATGTATATGATGCTTGAAGAAATAACCTAGTGAGTTTCGAAAGCCTGCATCAGCTTGAGTTAGCCAATAAATGGTATTACTTTAACTTCCGATTCTATTAATTTCTGAAATACACAACCCGCTGTTATACAGAGCTTATGAGTTCCAAAATGAACGTTCCATGGTCCGCTGACATTGCTCATATAACCATTAAATGAATAAATCCTAAAGCTATTAGCCAATATTTAACATTTCGGATTTTGTGCTTACATCGATGGCTAACATGGTGTAATAAATGGATTAATGTGAAATTGAGGTGTATGTAATGCATTTCAAAATAATCTTCTATGATTTCCTAACCCACAATGAAAAACACTACAGATTATTCACCCCATCCCTCCCATGCTAAGCCCAATTTGGACAATTTGGCCCCATAGCTGAAGCAGGGCACTTGGAGTCCCACTTTTTCCTGGATTCTCAAGAGCTACTGAACGTGAAACTGCTGCAGAGATCACCCAATCACTGAACAGAGCCAGTGCTACTGCTGTACTGATTGGCAGAATTAGCATCAGTCCCAGCAACTTTAAAGTGGACCAACACCCTCCGAAGATCGGCCCGGGAATCTATAAGATTCCCAGACCGATCAGCCCCCGATCGGGGTGCCCCGACGCGCACCCGCGCCGGCCGTTTGGGAATGGCCGGCGCAGGCGCGCACCCTATGAGAGTGACGCGCGGGAGGCGGCGGCGGGCGCACTCTCTTGTCCGTTTGTCCGTAGCTGCCTCCCGCTTGTCCGTCGGCGGGGATTGGCAGCGGCGGTCACGTGGGAGCGAGGAGAGGTGAGTTTTTCGGGGTTTCTGGGGGGTTTCACACAGTGGGGCACCCCCGATCGGGGTGCCCCGCCGAAGTGACCCAAAACCCAGGATAGTCAAAATCCTGGGTGTTGGTCCACTTTAAAGCTGCACAGCCAGAACTTCAGTTGGGCGTGCAGGTAGCCAGCACCATGCAGGTTAGGGATTTAAATTTGCTAAGGGGGGCATGGGAAGGGGATATGTGTATGTAGTGTCAGCACACAGATGTCTTGTTTAATCTAATCCATTATTTTTTGCTATGATTTGGCCTAAAATATAGGATTGACTACAATGAATATAAGCACACATGATAAGGCAGCCACGCCTAATATTCATAGCTATAGCAAAACACATGTGAAACACCACAAATAAATATTATTCCAAATGGTAGTGTAACATTTATGTTTTTGTTTATATTCCTATTCCTTCCCATCACTCTGTATCTTGAAAGCTCCCATCAGAATTGTAACTTATCTCTGGAAAAATCAGCTATCGCTTTTGCCACTGGAAAGATGGTATTGGTAACTGAAGAACTCAAAACAAACCATAAAATGATACCCAATGTAAATGTACCTCAATATGATCACAATTAGGGATGAGCGAACCGGTTCGGACGAACCGGAATTCGCTCCGAATTTCAGGGAAAATTCGATTCGGCACGGACCCGAATTTTTTTTGGTTCATGGCGATCGAATTTTCCCTGAAATAAAAAAAAAAAATGCCGGCATGGTGGGAGCGGGCAGGCCGGCTACGCTGTCAGTGGGCGCGGAAGCCTCTGATGACAGCTGAGAGCGGCGCCGGCCTCCACGCTCCGACCATGCAGGTAAGTGTTTGCTTTTTAAACAAATGCCGGCATGGTGGGAGCGGGCAGGCCGGCTACGCTGTCAGCGGGCCGGCTTCCGCGCCCGCTGACAGCGTAGCCGGCCTGCCCGCTCCCACCATGCCGGCATTTTTTTTTTTCATGAGCGATTCGTGAAAGTTCGATTCGGGCGAACCCGAATTTCTTGGGGAAATTCGGCGAATCGCCCGAATCGAACTTTCAAGAAGTTCGCTCATCTCTAATCACAATATAAATAAATTCCTTCTGCCATAAAAATAAAGTTGTTCTTCCTCTTGTTTCGTCCATAAAATTGCTCTTCCTGTTGTTCGTCCATGATTCTGTTTTGCATTTTAAATAAAGCTTTGCAGCAAGACTGTCCTTTTCTTCCACTACCCTGCTGTATATTCTCTCAGTCATCAGCAGAGGGTGTGGCCAGAGCTGAGACTATCGGAGATAAGGTAAGTAAGATGCCTTTTTTTTACACACATATGTAAAATTCTATCATTTTAATGACCCTTCTCTGTTCAAAGTGATTGCTAATTACCTACTAAGCCATTTTGGTACCTTTGCCTACATATTTTCATAAACACTAAGGTGCTCAATTACAGAATACACTTTTTTTTGTAAAAATAAAATCTTATTACAATTTATCTTTGTAACTTTAAATACTATCCTCTTGAAAAAGGTTCATGTTAAACAGCCATTAGCATCTCATATTATCAAGTATATATTGTAAAATGGAATGGAAAACTAATGCGCGGGTCCAGTTTCTGCCGGCTGCATTAGGACAGTTGAATTTTACTGTAAATGCCCCTCTAGCATTTAGTGGTTTAATGGTCTGAGGCTATTGATTTTCCACTAGAATATCCTGGACTATAGATCATACAACATGTGTACCCCTGACCTTTATTGTGTATTAAATAAACAACAGATGGTAACAAGTCACCAAGTAAAGGTATTCAATCTGTCTGCCTAGTCTCTCATCTTTTTTTTTTTAATATCTCTATAAAAAGCCAAATCCATATTTAAAAAGCAATTCCGCTACTATGTGGTGCTATGTTTGTCCACTATCGTCCACTTACACTATCTACATGAACAGTATATCAATCTGATAGCAGAAATAGATACTTTAAAGCAGGGGGCAAAGCATGTAAAGAGGAGCACTGCAGTCCAACTTATTATGCAAATTGGATTTAAGTGACATATAGGCGTAACTTTTGTTTTCCAATTATACTCGTGGATGTTTATTGTGTACTATCTCATGACAAAAAAGGGTGTGTCCAAAAACCCACAGACTGACACTGCACCAACCAAACAAGGTAGTCGATATTAATGCATAAAACTATTATTTATTTAGCCAAAAGACAAACACCAC
Organism: Gastrophryne carolinensis; assembly: GCA_027917425.1. Taxonomy (NCBI): domain Eukaryota; kingdom Metazoa; phylum Chordata; class Amphibia; order Anura; family Microhylidae; genus Gastrophryne; species Gastrophryne carolinensis. The sequence continues at coordinate 129,277,613 of CM051244.1, read as the reverse complement.
ATAATAAAAACTTTTTTTTGTTTCTTTCGTTCATTTTACATTCGTTCGTTCATCGAAAGCGTATATGCGCTTTCGGTGAACAAAAGCAAATTGGATCATTTGCGTTAGTTCGGATAATTTTCCCATCCAAATCTGATATGTTTCGTTCGTTCAGATAATTTACGTTATTGGTTTGGGCTTGCGTCTCATTCAGAGAGCTGCTTGCCGACGGACCACCAGCCTATAAACCCGTTTCATTTGCGATCCCCTTACGGGACCATTATGACCTCGGAAACAGCAGATATGAACCAGTCTAGTGCCTTTGTGGAACATGAGGAACTCCAGTTAATGGGCATTGAAATTGACATTTGATTACTGATGACTAAGACATTATAAGTGACCCTATTTGCCATGTCTCTACAGCCTCTACTTCCCAGCAGTGGCAGGGCCCAGGACGGAGGGTTGTCCCCGACGCGGCATCCGTCGGCCACCAACCAAGTAAGTTGTAATGTCATTCTTTGTAGTATGTGGTAATTGACATGATCACCCAGATACATGAAGCCATAGTCAATGGCATTAGCAGAATGACATATGTCGTTATGATTTAGGTTGCCAACTAACAAACATTCCATCCACAGGTGAGAAACATGTTTTTTTATCAATTTGATACAGGGACCACATGGGCAAGATTAGAAGAAATGAATCAAAGGGTCCTTGAGTTAGTGGCCGATATGCAGCAGCTGCGTGACTCGTTGGGGACAACAGAAGAAGACTAGTGTCCTGGGTCCTGTCACTGTGTATTTATTTTGTAAATAGTTTTTTAATTTTTAAGTTTTAAAACATTTAAAAAAAAAAAGTTTGGAAGATTATTCCAAAAAACAAAATAAAAAAAAGCCATAAAAAATGGCCTTCTAATATATAAAAAAAAAAAATTAAAGTTTTATGCCCTTATTCATCAAGCGATAGCGCCAGGTAGTGTCTGACGAGCGCCAGGTAGCGGCAGCTAACGGCGACTACCGACTCAAGTACGCCCGCGGCGGTCACAATGACGCATTTATCAAGCAAAATGAGGCTAGCGCCGGCGAGAGCGACGGCTAGCGCGGCATTCATCATGAAGCCGCCTGGACCGAACAGCGCCGCTGCAAATTCCCTCACAGCGCCAGGTATGAGCTGTCGCTCCCTGGCGATGTCCAATGCATTTCAATGGAGCAAGCTATAATTAATCATAATTAATTGGTATTATTTTTTTAAATTTTTTTTTTAATGTCAAAAAATCGGAGAACACTTCTGCAATGTTAGGATTTATTTTTAAGTCAAAAAAAAAAAAAAAAAAAATATGTGCAGAATTGATCTAACAGGTCTGAGATTAATGTATTCATATAACAAAATGATTCTAAAAACATGTATAATGTTACATTAAAAAAATATGGTTGTTTAGGGGTTAAAAACTAGTTAATACAGATCGCCGCCAGCGCTCTGGGGTTTAAACAAGGAATGGACAGCGACAGCACATTCGGAGCGTGATTTTTTGATGAATATGAAGCTAGCCGTTCGCTCTGGCCATTCGTTGTCAGGCGCTCACATACAACGCTGGACCTGTGAAACAGCGACCCCCCAGCCCGTATTCAACATTACCGCACACCGACTGAGTCGCTGTCATCAAGCTAACGCCGGCCAAGCACAGCGAATACTGGCTGGCGCTGAAAAAATCACGCTACAGTCGCTCATCTGTCGCTACCTGGCGCTATTGATGAATCGGCCTCCCCGTGTCATTTTTTTCACAAAAACATTAACACCAAACGAAGGGTGAAATAAACATTTAGAGATGAAGATTCAGATGACCGGGAAGTGATTTGGGTAAGTTTTAGGGGCCTAAAATCGAAGAAGAACCTAACCCGGGGTCATACATAGAAGATGTAGGATTGCGCTAAGTGGTTTGGGTAACTTTAAGGGGTCATACATGGAAGATGTAGGAAAGCACAAAGTGATTTAGCTAAGCATTGTATTAGAAGTGAGTGAGCCAAATATGTAGGCGAGCACATTAATGAGTTTGTAGTGCGCAAGATCGTAAGGATTTATGTCCGGACGATTATTTATTGAAAAAGGAAAACAAAATCTATCGGGAAACGTAAAGGATTCGTGGAAGGAGACGATGGAAAAAGGGCAAAAATGAAAGCTGACGTTGTAACATGAGAAAATGAAACAGAAAAGTCACGCTAGAAAATGACATCCTCGTACTCGTACTCTGCCGAACAAACGGACGGAAACTTTACAGAAGGATTGCAATGCATGCATAGAATCGCTCGCACACTCATACGAGAGTGGGAAAATTAAAAAAAAAAACAGATTGGCACAAAAACGAAAGTCTTTTTTTGTTTCTCTGAATCAAGTCTAGTGTCAGTCTCTGACGTGTATACAGCCTTGTGTTGGTTTTTGGGCAGAAGAAAAGGATCGTCCATTGAAACGTATGGGAGAGCGACAGGTAGCGAGAGGTCATACCTGGCGCTGTGCAAGGCTGAATGCTGGCGCTGTTCGCTGAGGCTGTGAAAATGATGAATCAGGCGCTATTCCAGTCGCTAAACAGATTCTGCTTGATAAATGTGTAATTGCGTGCCGTGTCCAGCGTTCATCAGTCGCTATCTGTCGCTACCTCTCATTAACCAGGCGCTACCTGACGCTATCCCTTCTTAAATAAGGGCCTATGTCAACATCTGTGTGAGCGCCTACGATGGGAAAAAATTGCACTTATTTTTTTTTATCTCAAGTACCATCTAGGTGGTTTGACAGTCTTCTAAGGGGGTTATTTAGGAAGGGATAGCGGCAGGTAGCGCCTCGTAGCGGCAGGCAGCGTCTGGTGAACGCCGGGCGCTGTAGGCAAAACCACATTTATAAAAGCAAATCTGGTGAGTGACTGTAACAGCACCATTTAGTGTCTGATGTATTACTACAGGATGCTCAGCACTTAGCGCCGGCGCCCTATCTTCCAGAGCGCCAGGTATTACCTTTCGCTCAGTGTCGCTCTCCCATACATTTCAATGGCCTTTCATATGCTTGTGTTTAAACAGCGTGTTTAATTTTTTTTTTTTTTTGCTCAAATCATTGTGTGACGTCTCCTGGCTGCAGGAATTTTTTTTTACTTTTTATATTTTTATGCAGAATTGTCATTAAAGGTCTGGCACTAAAGTGTTATTGTCATGGTGTTACAACAATGGCATTCCATGTGTTTTCGTTTTGTTACTGGTGTATATGTGTTCAAAAACAGACTTTAATCACACAGCATCTGGCGCTCTATGCTATAGCGACCAGATTTAGAGTGCCGATGCTGTGTGTGTCCTTTTTTGATAATTATGGTGTGGAGTGCCGGGAGTCGGACACACTGAGCTGGCGCTACCTTTCGCTCCCTGCAGCGCTGTACTGGTGTTATATTCATCAATGCAGGCCAGGTTAATACAGTAACTGAGGCGCTCTGTTACAATACCCGCTTACAATGTCTACTAGTGGTCGCTCTAGGCGCCGCTTTACAGACGCTCATCTGCCGATACCTGGCATTAGTAATAATTTAGCCTCCACGTTAACAGAGCTGCGTAGTTGTTCATATTGATTATCTACACTTCTTAACATTGTAAATGTCTTTAAACCAATTTAGTGGTTCAGCTATGCAAAGGTTGGTGCAAGACCACACATAAGACAACATTTTTTCAACAAATTTTACCAGATCTGTTCTATCACGTAAATCTATACAAATATGGGATTATATTGCATAGAAATGGCCATTAATGGTCAACTTCTCTGAAGTGACTGGTGTGATGTCAAGATTAGAGATGAGCGAACTTCTCAAAAATTCGATTCGGGCGATTCGCCGAATTTCTCAAAGAAATTCTGGCTCGTCCGAATCGAACTTTAACGAATCGCTCATCTCTGGTGGGAGCGGGGAGGCCGGCTGCGCTGCCAGCGGGCAGCGGAAGCCGTCTTCCACCGCCCGCTGACAGCTCAGCCGGCCTCCCCGCTCCCACTATACTGCAAACACTTACCGGCATGGTGGGAGCGGGGAGGCCGGCTGCGCTGTCAGCGGGCGGCGGAAGCCGGCTTCCGCCGCCCACTGACAGGCAGCCGGCCTCCCCGCTCCCACCATGCCGGCATTTTTTTTTTCAGCAAACACTTACCGGCATGGTGGGAGCGAGGAGGCTGGCTGCGCTGTCAGCTGTCATCAGAGGATGCGTCATCAGAGGAAGCCGGCTTCCTCTGATGATGGGTCTCCCCGCTCCCACCATGCCGGCATTTTTTTTCCATTTCACGGCTTGGTGGGAGCGGGGAGGCCGGCTGCGCTGTCAGCTGTCATCAGAGGACGCATCATCAGAGGAAGCCGTCTCCCCGCTCCCACCATGCCGGCATTTTTTTTCCATTTCACGGCTTGGTGGGAGCGGGGAGGCCGGCTGCGCTGTCAGCTGTCATCAGAGGACGCGTCATCAGAGGAAGCCGGCTTCCTCTGATGACGGGTCTCCCCGCTCCCACCATGCCGGCATTTTTTTTTATTTCAGGGAAAATTCGGTCAGCACGAACCACTAAAAATTCGGGTTCGTGCTGAATCGAATTTTCCCTGAAATTCGGAGCGAATTCAGGTTCGTTAGAACCGATTCGCTCATCCCTAGTCAAGATCTCTGAAACTTGAGAATGGGCACTGTGAGTTCCAAAGCAGTGGCCTGCAGCCCCCTTTTTGTTGCAGTAAATAGAGTGGTGCACTGCAATCATTGTGATGGAGTCTCACACAATAATTTGCTTCCAAACAATCATCTGACACATGCACACCACAGGGTTAGATTTAGAAAAACAGGTACGTTTAAAAGTGCCAGATTAAGAGCAAGCTGCTGTGGGGGAGAAAAGGTTTGGCTGGCTTTTTCTTTTTACATTAGTGTCCCTTTATCTTTGTGTTGCTGTGCAATTTACCGCATAGCCACCCTTTACCTTCATCTCATATCATTATTGTAAATATTGGCGAAGTCAGATGGACTTGCTCTATACTTTAGCAAGTTACAACACGCTGGCAAAAAGATGTTTTGATCTAGAATCTTTTGGTGAGCAGTTTCAGCTTCTTTTGGAGTTTGTTGTATGATTTGTCATATGATTTGGTCCAGCCAATGACCTTACAAAATCAGAGGATGCTATGAGGATGATAGGGGCACCTTGAGGAAGTGACAAACGGTCACGGAACGCATGGGTGATTGATCGTCCCACTCAGCAGGAGGTCATTTTTTTTTTTTTTTCTTTGCCAGCTTTGCATGTTTTGCACATTATATTCAGCACTTTAGTATTGCACATGGGCACTTTAGATTATATGAATAGATGCATCCATGTGATGCAATTATGAGTTAGGCACAAATTGTTAGGATTAATTGGGTTCCTCTTGCTGGGTTGGGCTGTGTATTGTCGTGTCTTTTTTAGATGTTTGTGGTGATTGATGTATTTTGTATTTTGTGTTTTTTTAATGAGATTTCTTGATGAATTAAACTATTGATATTAATTAGTGATGGTATTTGTTTATTAATTGAGTAGAAGTGGTGCCTTTTGCTTGGTGTCTGTTCTTGTGGTACACTGGGCCATAAGGTATATTTGTTGTGTATGCTGTGCAGTTGGGACACTCAATTTTGGCACACTTCTACCCATTTGTATATATGTATTTGATTTAGATGGTGCTGAACTAAGTGCACTTTGTGCAGGTCCTGTAGATGATACGATTATTAAATAACAGTTTTTTCTGACTCCATGCCTATGTTTGGTGGAAAATGAAGTCATCATTATGCATAACTCAAATTATTCACACATCTTCCCATTATTTAATAAATGTTAATAAATATTCAGATTTTTTGCCATGTATGCCGACTTTCACATTAAATAACTGCACAGGTTTGGTTTATGTGAAAACAAAATCAGTATATTTATTTGTTCTGTCATCAAGTCCTAGGAGTTTTATAATACAAATGGTAAAGCGAAGCTGTTGAGAAATTTGGCTGAAAATATTTGAAATGAATAACAGTGAGAATAATTTATCGGAATGTAGTTTCCACGGTGGGCCATGGTAAAGCTGACTTCTAAGTTGTGAGCACACCCTACACATGTAATAAGCACATTTAGCCTTTTGCCTTGCACAATCAAGTCACAATATTTGGACTGCCAGCACGGATCATGGACAGCAGTAGAAGGGGTGGGATTGACTCTATAAGGTCCTAGTAGGTTGTTACAGGTATCTGGAGCCATGATGCAGGGCATCCCACAGGTCCTGGGTGGTGTGTGGGAGAGCACTCCACAGAGCGAACGTGAATACCGGGGGGCCCCACAGATACTTAATTGGGTTTAGATCTGGGGCATTAGGGTAGTACTTAGTACTCATGCTCTTCCAATCAATGTTGGACATTTTTAGCCATGCAAAATGTCGTATTGTATTGCTGGAAGATCTCATCTGCCCCAGGGAAGACAATCAGCATATATATAGGTGTAGGTGGTCTGCAAGGAGTGCATTTCACATGGGCCTAGTGAATGCCACAAAAACATTCCACAGACCAAATCGTTGCACCACCAGTGTCACGGACCGGGTGGAGCGGACTCGGGTGTGGATCCGCTTTAACTGTGGGACCGATGGCGGGTACCGTGTCAGGGGAGCGGAGTCTAAGGGGCCACCGGTATTCACCAGAGCCCACCGCAAGGCAGGTTGGTCTTGTGCGGCAAGTGACCCCCAGGTCGCTACCCCCCAACAGCGGCCCAGTCCCACAGTCAGCTGAGGTTCAGCGAGGTACACAAGTGGCAGGCAAAAGGCGTAGTAAGTTCAGGCAGAGGTCGGGGCAGGCAGCAAAGGTTCAGAGTCGGGGACAGGCAGAGGTCGGTACACAAGTGAGCAATCCAAGAATGTCTGACTTTCAACAAGCATGGAGAGACCAAGATCCGGCACTGAAGGAAGGAAGTGCCTCTTTAAATAGGAGAAATGGATGCAGGATTGGATGACCAGGCACCAATCAGTGCTGTACAGGCCCTTTAAATCTCAGGAATCTAGTGCGCTTGCCCTCTAGTGGACGGAGACGTGCGCGCACCTGAGCATGCGAGAAGGAAGCATGGGGGGAAGGGAGAGAGCTGGGAACAGCCATGAGGGAAGTGCTGCAAAATGGATGATGGCTAGATGCAGCCATGGAGGTAAGTGAAGTGCTGCTAGATGGGCGTGCAACGCTCGCCCTAACAACTAGCTTGTGTTTTTCGGGCAATGGTTGCAGGGTATTAGTTCTCTGATGTTTCTTACAGACACACCAGCATCCATCAATTCGATGAAGCAGAATATAATCAGGGAAGGCAAAACTTTGCCAATCAATGGAGGTCCAATTCCTATACTGCAAATGTGAAGCCTTTTCTACTGATGCAATTTCATTATCAGAGGTGCAGTGACCATCCTATTGCTACAAAGTAGGATTTACTAAACAGTTTTTTAGACACAAATCTCCCTCCTTTGGGAGTGCGCTGTTCTACTATAGCATGTCTGCGTCTCCTCATGCCCCTTTGTAACCTCTCACACCAACGACATGTGGTGCTTCACAGTTTCCAGGTTCCTTATACTCAATGGTGCAATACGTCCAGTCTCAATATAGTTTCATCACAGCTGCATGTGAACAGTTCACAAACTGCCACCCTTGGCTTTATAAGCCAACAATCATCATTTATATATACTTACTTATAGATACATATTTCTTTATAGTGAAGATGGCCTATTACACACCTTCATCACCCCGTGTCTCTCAAAATAAGTCACTGCTGTTAATTGTGGGGGTGCCTCGTAGCGGCAGGTAGCTTCTGGTGAACCCTGGACATTGTACAAGAAACCACATTTAAGAAAGCGAATCTGGTGAGCGCCGCTAACAGCGCCATGTAGCGTCACATGCATTAATCCAGGCGGCTCGGCCTATAGTGCCGGCACTCTAGGTTCAAGAGCACCACATACTACCTTATCGCTCAGTGTCGCTCTCCCATACATTTCAATGTCATTCCATGTATTTTCACTTTGTTACTGGTGGATATGTATTCAAAAACAGACTTTAATCACACAGCGGCTGGCGTTCTATGCTTCAACGACCAGCTTTAGAGTGCCAGCGCTGTGTGTGTAGTTTTTGTTAAATATGGTGTGGAGCACCGAGTGCAGGACACATTGAGCTGGCGCTACCTCTCACTCCCTCCCTGCAGCGTTATAGTGTTGTAAGAATGCCCAACACACATCATATTCATCAATGCCGACCAGGTTACTACAGCGACCGCAACGCTAGGTTACAGCGCCCTTTACCCGCTTACGGCGTCTACTAGCGGTCGCTCTAAGCGCCGCTATACAGACGCTCATATGGCAATACCTGGCGCTAGTAGTGAATAGGCCTCCAAGACTATTTAAATTTCAATTAAAGCAGACTTTGAGGGGAATTCCACTTTCAATGGGATTTTTTAAAGTTTCCATTATTGTGTGCCAAAATGATTTCTTCAGTTTGCTAAGCATATCTGTTGTTTTTTATTTTCTATCTGTTTGCAACTCTGTGTTATAAAAGAAAAATTTTTTCCATAGCAACAATGTTTTTATGTTAGCAATGTACATCAAAGTGGTGAGTACTTATCAGTGACTTCCTTACTCTAGCTTGCTAATCATCTGATTGGCTGAGGCATTTCAACTTCTTCAGCAAAAGGAAAAGATTCAACCGTTTGGAAGGATCACAGTCTTGTGTTCCAGTAGCAAAAGCATCACTGGCAGAGCTCTCACCTGGAGAGGTTATTATGCTGCTTGGCCAGAGTTGCGGATTAGCTCACCTGTTACATTGTAGTCCATGTTTTTAGTCAAGGCCATGGAAACCACCCCCACTGTAGCAAGACAGAGTCCCAAGTATATACGAATTTTGGAAGCAGTGAAGAGAAAAAAACAATGAGGTAGAACACCTGCAATCTCCTGTTCTACACCAAGGGCACTTTTTTTCTAGTACTCAAATGGGGCTTAGATGGGATAGGGTCTGGATTGAAAAGAGACTTTAGGTCTTCTTTAACACATTGACATCCTGACACAATTTTAATATGGAATTTTAATATACAATATGTGTAAAAGTCTATTTACTTTTGTTCAGTTTTTGCTCATTTCAATGCTGCATGTCAGCAATGGCAGTTGGACCTGGAAGCAGGGCCGGCGTCAGCAACCGGCCAGGTGGGGCAGCTGCCTGGGGCCCCCACCCTCGGGGGGGGCCCACTGACAGGTCCAGCCTTTGGGATGTGCGACAACACTTGACCAGCGGCAGACTGGGAGGGTAACCCCACAGCTGGTGCCCACGCTGAGTCTTGGATATCTTTACAGGGGCATCTCAATTTGGAATGCCCCTATTTGTGAAAATACCCCCCTGGTTTGGCTGTTAATCCCACAGCGCATTCACCAGTTTGAGGAAAGTAATGAACAAAGGGGGGGGGTCACACACAGGGGCATCCAAAATTAGGAGAATCTAGATTTGTTTAGACTCCGAGGTCAGGTTTAAAGGGGTTTGGTGTGCTTCAAAGTAGACCAAAACTAGAGTTTTGATCCAAATAGCATGATCCTTAGGGGATATCCAGATTTGGGACGGCCCTGCCTGGAAGTTTGGTATCTGGTTTGAGTCTGCAAGCAATGTGTATGTATGTCACTTATTGAGCCCTCAGTGCTTTCTCCCCACCAAAAATACCTTTTGAATCAGAGCATTTTTGGTTAAAGTGACGGTCTGGACAATAGCCATAATAAGACTTCACTTATCTAAAGCATATCCAATGTGTATCTCCTCCATTTTCTGCTCCTCTATAGATGCTGTAGCAGTTTTATGAAGTTTACCGCTCTGTTCATTTCAATTTTCCATGATCACCCTCCAAATGTGGTCACGTGGCTGCCTCTGTTCCTGCTGCAAATGAGCATCCTTTCTGGCTGGCCAGGCTTGCTTACACTTGTAGTGCTGAGAAACAGGGGTGGAGCAAATTTGGAGGTGGTGAAGGGGGAATAGTACTAAAAGGAGGGCAGACTTTGGTGATCTGATAGAGCTTCTACAGCACTCTGCAGTAAATGGAGGAGAGGCAGAATAGTATAGGCTTCGTGTGAGCTTCTTGCTGCCTTATTATAGCATGGACTGGACTGTCCCTTTGGGCAGAGGGAGATGTAAATGGAGAAAGCACTCCTATATGTTGTGTCTCTGCCAATAGATCTAGAAAGGCCCTGAAACATTTACATGTAAATTTCTAATCATTTTAATAATTATATTTAAATAATTTCTAATAATTTTTTCACACTTTTTTTTACGTGAATTTAGTAAAGCCAACTTTAACAGGGCCTGAGGTCTTACAAATCCATCAAACTGTCAATATTCATTTTTTTTAATTGTACACGTTATCTTCAACTCACGCACAAAATGTGCTAATCTAGGTTAGTGCTGTGCACATACTAAAACTGGGTTTGCAAATAGAACCTTTAGACCCCAGGAGGTTTTTAACACTTGCTCAATAATATGCTTCAATAATTTTTAATGAAAGTGAAAATGAAAAAGGAAAAAAAAAGCTATGTTGAGGAATCTTGCCCAAAATGTTGAATTTCATATCATATAGGTAAGTCATTTTTACAGTTGGTTCTTTACTTGAGTCATCTGCTTTACAGCATCAAAACTGTAAAAGTATTACTTTAGTAAATCACTTTTCTTCTTATTATTTTTATTACCACCAGCATTTTGACATTTAGACAGTTTAATATGGACTTTCCCATCTCTTATTCTAGGTATAAAGCCTCAGTTTATCACAAAATAATGTCCACTGAAGGAACAGATATTTCTTTAAATATCATTACGTTAACATCTTTAGGCATCTACAGAAGGTGCAAGAATATTGGGTCTGACCTTTGTTTGTGAGTCCAAATGTGCTTTCTGATATGCTACCATGCCTGATGATCTGTTCCTGAATATGGACAAGCCAGGTTAAAGTAGAACAAAACCCAAAGTGACCAGCCCTGGAATCTAATTGGGATGCGCCGGTGTAAACCCCTAGGGTTGCCGGTAATCACATACCTTTCCCTGACCCACTGGGACATGAGCAGGCTCTCATCTAAATGAGTTGTTTCTCATGCCTATGTAATTCAGCCAATGCCTCTGATTGTTTACAATGGAGAGCAGGAGTGACCACATCCCCTGCATCCTCAGACTGTGTGCTTTACTGCCCAGCCATTCAGAAAGGTCGCTCTCCCTCCCCATTGAAGCCTATCAGAGCTGACGAATTACATTGTCACATCAAACTGCTCTGATTGAATGAGAGCCCATGCACCATTGGACCGAGAAGAGGTGAGTTGTACTTGGTGATCTGGAGGTTTCAAACAGTGGGGCATTCCAATACGGGATGTCAGGGGGCACACAACAAAACCCTGGATATTTAAAATCCCAGGATTTGTTGCACGTTAAGCCATTTTCTGGTGGTCTCTAAGTCATATACCTGAAATCTTCTGCTCCCAGAGAATGGACCAGGCCGAGACAGAGATGGTGCTGGCTCCTCACCCGCCCTCCAGCTCTACTGAACATGATGCAAGCACTGCCTCATCGGATACCAATCTCTATTGCCAGGTGAGCCAGCTGCCAACTAAGGCGAACCTTGCTTCAGTAGCAGCAGAGATTAAAACATCCATTGGCAAGTCCCTGGAGGGCATCCGCTCTGATAGAGCTTGCCTAGTGCGGCAGGTGGACAGGGTAGAGAGGTGGAAAGCAGACAAAGCTGGGGCATTGAGGGCGCTGGAAGAAACAATTAGGGTGCACTCTAGTCCAAGGATCAATCTGATCCTTATGTGCAGAAACATGGAGGATCTTGACAACAGGGACCACTGCTGTAATATCATGGTCCAGGGTATCCCAGAAAAGGTGTTACATGACCAGATCCAGCCTGCTCTACGGTGTATATAAAACTCTTTGCTGGACTAACCCCCCCCCCCCCCCTCCGAGTCCTCTGTGGAGCTCAAGAATTCTCATAGAGCTTTGAAATCGAGAAACTTGGGAGAAGCTGCTCCATGGGACATTATTTTCTGTTTGTCAAGCTTTGGGCGCTACGCCCACTTTTAAAATCTCTACACAACAAGGGGATACAGTACAAGTGGTGCACCGCCGCTCAGCAAACCCCAAGAAGCCCAGCTAAGTGATATACATTTAAATGTCTCTTTTTCTTAATTTCTACTCTACAACTGAGACCTCGTTCTCATATCTAACAAAAGGCTAATGATCAACACTTGCACAGGCAGTGTGTGATTTTCTTGTACTATCCCACCCATTTTGTTAAAATGCTCATGTCTAGTTAACTACACAACCTACTTTAGTGTGTAGGAGTGATGTTCTGTTAAGCTTCGTTTTATTGCTTAGAAAGGTGGGGAGGTGGGCCTCTTGGTTTGCTTGCATAGCCAGCTGTTTGATAATAAAGATATGGTGGCTAGAATGGGGGAGAAGATGAAGGCTACTTCCGAACCAACTCCATAGTGCCTAAACTGCAATGTGCTGTGGAAGAATCCCTGGAGACCAAAACTGGCCAAAGTCTTAAAGCACACAAAGACCGGAAAAGCCCCAGGCCCTGATGGGTTCCAATCATCATACTACATAACATACCCAGACTTGTTATTGCCACCACTTCTTGCAGCCTTTGAGACATCAATAGATAGTGGCTCTTTCCTGTCCACAATTTGGAAGCCCAAGTCGCAGTAATACACAAGGAAGGTAAGGACCCACAGTTAAGTCCTAGCTATAGACCTATCCCTTCTCAATGCAGATGCCAAGTTATTTGCAAAGGGTTTGTAGTATTTCTGTCTCATCCCCTTGTTGCTCAAAGAAAATCAGGATATATTCCACATAAATCATGAATAGTCATCTATGAAAGTCACTATGTACCTGTTGCCTCCAGGTGTAGGAGGACTTAGGGGACCACATACATCACTGTGAACTAGGTCAAGTGGTCTTGAAGCTCTATTTTGACTGACTTTAGGAAGTATTGCTCTTGTAGCTTTGGATTTGATGCATTCACACTTAACAGTAAATGGACATGGAATACTGTCAGATCCTTTGTCAGAGGACTCTTTTGTAGTTCCTATATGCATTCTGGTGGTCTGTGACCTAAATGCATGTGCACATGTGTATACATGTTTATACAGTGTTTTTATGGGTGTATAGTCTAACCTTTTCCTTCACTCTGTTGAGGTGATACACAGTACAGTGTGTTGAGGTGATACTGTCTTTTGGCTGTCAGATGCTTCACAGATAAGAGTTCTTATTCTAGATCAGGAAAAAACACACCCTTCACTGGTATGGTTAAATTGTGTCCGGCATCAGCTGAACGTACAAGGTTTCCATGCCCATACCCCTCTGCATGCATTTTACTTCCATTGGCAAGTTAAATAATCTCTTTGTTATTCAGATCAAGTTCTGTGAAAAAGCTTCTATCACTTGCCATGTGACTGGTTGCTCCCTAGTCAATGCACCAGCCCCTTTAAATGTGACATTCCAGTTTCTTTCACATCAGAGGATCAGAGATTGTGGCTTTGACTTTCTGACTGTCTCATTTGCTCTGTTTTTCATATATTACAGTCTCTGTTTGTCACATCTAAAGCACACCCTGGTTTCCTTCCTGTGTATCTTTGTCTCTGTAGCTCTAGGAGCAGTACTGGTTTCATGCACAAGCTGCTTTCTTCACTGATATTCATCTAGGAGCCTGGTCTTTACAAATGCTAGTGTCAGATCTTTCTTATGCCTTGTCTCCAGCGCATTGATAAGTGCAGTGTATGCATCGGGTAAGCTGCACAACAACATGGCGGTGGTGTGACTGTCTGTTATATTCTCACCAACTGATCTGAGTTGTGCGATCACTCCCGCATTGCATTTATATGTCCCTGCATGTCCTGCTCCCTGCTAAGCCTCATTTTGTAAAGTGTCCTCAGCAGAAACAACTTGCTATTTAAGCTGGATCTCTCATACAGTCTTTTAAGTACATCCCACCTTTTTCTGTATTTTCACAATTTCCAGCCTTTTTCTGTATTCTCACTGCGTATGTGAATAAGCTGATCATCTTCAACTAGTAAGATGATGGTGGCCTGTGCTTGTCTGTTATTTTCTTTCCCAGTCCTGATTATTGTCCTGTGGCCTCTCTGTAATGAAACACAAGTCATCTCTGGATAATAACATTTAAATTTCCATAGCTGATAATTGTCATCATTCAGCTTGGCCTTCGAGACTTTAAGCTCTGAGCTGCTGGCCATTCTCCCTTCTTTATATATAAGAACAGTCTTACCTGTATACAGGAAATGTCTTTGGAAAGCTTCTTTATGTTGATCTCCGCACCAACCACGCTGTTTCCCCTTCTGGGCTTTGCTCTGCCGGGGCCACACTTGGTCACTGGACTTTATCCCATTGCTGTGGCTTAGTTTGGTCACTGGGCCCATAACTTGTTACAGAGTGTGAGTGCTGGGTGCAGAGTCAAATCCAGATGTAAATTATTGGCCTAACAGCAACTGGCTTTACTGGAACATACATGCTGTAAGAGAATGCCACCTTACATAGTGGATAACACAGACAGGAAAAAGGGAAGTTATGGCACACAGCTTAATATACAGGAAATACAACACATCGAGAAACTACAGATAAGCATTGGTAACAGCACCATCTACTGTCATAACATGTCATAACTGTAAGATGCAGTCAATCTGGCATAAGTCCCATAATCACATTCAAAGACAAGCAGAAGCTGTTGCAAAATATTGTATCTCCAACAAAAAGCAGAAAAGTCTGTATTACCTAGACACTGGAAGTCAACCTCCCCTCTGACTCTAAAAGAATGGGTACTTAGAGTAGATCACATTGAAAAGTTGGAAATCATTCTTCACTCCAGACAGGATAACATTTTGAAACATGGTAGTATCTGGTACACCTGGTACACTTGAATGAAAAAAAGAGATTGCTGGCCAAAGGGCAACACCTGTTTCCTGTTCAAGTTTATTTTGGTTTGCCATATGCCTGGTGCCCCTCCTCTATTCAGAGCTAAGTTTACATGCCTGGAATGCTAAGTGGTGGAGCGAGTTGAACGAGTCGAGGTGGACATCTATATTCCCCTCTTCCCAGACCGTTTCCCTTTCCTCAACCCATCTATTCTTTTCTAATCTTTTTTTTCCAATTTTTCTAATTCACATTATGCCAGGGCTCCTCCCTGTTTAATTTAGCTGATAGTACAACTACACTTATTTTTGAATCAAAACACATTGTGGAGAGTTGCACTAACCCCTATATTGTGGATTTTGTGTTATGGATCTGATCTGATGTTAAAAAGAAGTGCTCCACATAATGCTTTTCTCTGTACCTCTGCTGATTGTATCATACGCTTCAGACCATAATTGCTGTTATTGAATTATATATCAATAAAAACATAAAAGAAAACTAAACAACTAAAACGTTTCTAGTCCACAGGGACTGTGATTTTGGATTCTCGGAGAATTTGTGTACTGATTTATCTGCAATATCTTTAATCTACTAAAGTATTACAACATTCTCCCCAAATAATTACTTTACTCTACTTTGTGCCCAAAACTCTATTTGTGATGTGGTAGCTCATGAGATATAGGATATATGTAATATATTGAAATCATTTAAAAGAGGAAAATACCCAGTTGTTGCTTTCTGGTGGGGCATCTCCACTGAGTGAATCCCATTGGATCGCTAAGAAAACTCACCTTTCGACGATCCCACAGTGCAGGCACTGGTAGGCAGCCAATTAACAAGCTTGACTCTATTCATTTCTAATAGCTGCTTTGATTCACAAATGCCTAGCGCAGGTATGCATCTAGCTAAAGGCATAGTGGGATGCGGCCTACGTCTACATTGTTGGCTCGCCATCTTGGTGAGTTACTTGCTGATTGCCAAGGTTTCAAACAGTAGGGCATCCTCATGTGGGATTCCCCGCGGATAACGGAACGGCCGGATTTGTCCTTTTTAGTCTACAGGGCTGGCCAAAAATACAGATGTTCCTCTTTAAGGGCCTCTGCAATTTCCAAAAGGTTTAGGAGAATTTCCAATTCAGCATATAATAATGGTGGAAAATCTTCATTTTTAAAAAATAACCCCCCTCCCCAGCTCTATTGGCTTACCTGACCCCATTGTAACACCAAAGCATCATTGCAGTGGAGGGTTTCATACATGGTAACCCCCCCCCACTATATGCCCCTGCAGCAGGACAGCTTCAGGACCATCAGGGCCATTTATAACCATTATTTGTCCCTGCAATACCCTGGCTGTGGAGCTCAATCATTGACCAGCTGAGAAGCACCCTGGGATGGTCATGCGCTGGTAGTGGCTTGGCTGGAGCCAGTAGATTTGCATGCTGATTTATGGACCCAGTAAACACCCAGATAAGGGTACATTTTACAGTATATTGCACGTCCTTTCAAAATGTTAATTTTTGGCCCAAGATCAATTTAGTGACTCTCCAGTCAAAAGTTGGCCATAATCTTGACCATCACCACATTTTCTTGACATCACAAGTCTGCCATTTCATCATCCTTGCATGAATGGGAGTAAAAATTATTTTTTCACATTTTTTTTTTCTTTTTGCTTACTATCGCTCAATAATGGACTGCGTTTTCTTTTTTTAATCAGCAATGCTAAACGTTTCCCTTTGCAATCGAAATCCTGGCTACAAACACTACAGGCTAAATTCCCTTTTCTGGAGGCACAACAAAATAAACTGAATTCAAGCAAATATTCTCTTTTCCCATAAGCCTCAGTAATTCTGTTTCAATTATCCTGGTGGGAGAAAACAAAATCAAACACTTCACAGTCAGCTCTGATTGTCACCTAAACTAGTTGTTAGAAATATAGATGTGTACTGTTTTCGCAATCACTGCCAACAGAGCCTAGCGAGGATGCAAATAAACAAGTGCTGGTGCTGTAATTAGTATTGTCTGAAAATCATTCAGATAACATAGCGGCGGAAATGAAAGCAAGGAAGTTCTGTGCAAAAAAAATGGGCCAATTATATTCTGTTTTAATTATTTCCATTAAATCTTCAACAAGACAAGTCAATGTTAGTAATATTTAGCCATAGCCTATATATATAACACGGTCTCTTGCACTTTCTTTTATATATACTCTATAAATATATTTATGTTTAAATTAAGACCATCCTATGACTGGTGCATTACCAAGAGTTTAGACAAGTGAATGTTGTTCATATATTTATCCCCAGCCTACATATCCAACATGGTCTCTCACGCTCTCTCTCTATATATACTCTAAATATATATTTATGAAAAAAATTAAGAGCATATGAACCCCATCCTATGACTGGCATGTTACCAAGAGTTTTACGTTAAGAGGCCTAAAAATTCTAGGACTCCCACAATTCCAAAATGGAAAGTTAGAATTTAACCTTGGGAAATGTTTGGGGCTATATAGTAACTTATAGACATTAGAAACCCACCCAGTTCTGCTGAAGGCAATAGATGTAATTCAGCACCGTGATCATTTTTTAGAGTAAATGCAAATTGTCAATACAAAAACTGAAGTAGCAAACTTTGTGAAAACACTCTCCTTAAATACATGAAATGCATTCTACCATCTCACAATAGACTTTAAGGCTATTATAATTTTTCCATACAGGTGAGAACAGGGTACTGTCCCCGTTTACCTGTATAATCTTTTTTACAAGCCACTATGGGTTGTTCCTAAACTTTAACCTTCAGGTAGAAGGTCTAATACCCCTGCTTCCAAATTTCATATACATATTAGCCTCGATTCAGAGACACATTCGTCCGGACTTCCGTAGCTGTCTGTGAAAGTTTTGGTGGGTGTTTGTCATTTTTTTGCTTTTTTTTCGTCCATTTTCTACTCGCACAAACGTTCGGGAATGCGCTTCCGATGAACGGAAGCAAATCGGAACATTTCCATTAGTTCGGATCATTTTCCAAACAAAATCGGAAATTTTCCGTTCGTTCAGAAAACTTCCGTTGCTGGGATGGGTTTCTGTCTGATTCAGAGAGCTGATTTACGAAGGATCACCACCCTATAAATCCGTTTCATTTCCGATCCACTTACGGGACCTTTGAGGGCTCAGATTGCTATTGCTGAACATGTTTTGCGGCTATGTGGAGGAGTCTGTGCGCCTTTAGCACCAAGGCATTGCATGTATCAGCATGGCCGAGGCCATAAATTGTATAGCAATGCATACCTGAATCAATACATTTAATGTATGCCTTATAGAAGCATTTTAATGCTGACCTTAATTAGTCCTTAGCATGTAAACATTTATTTTTCCACACATCCATATAATTGCTATAATTTTTTAGACTTATGTCCTTTGTGAATTATATTTGGATTGTTGAACTTGAATCTTAATTTGTGGTAGGAGTTCTTGTTTTAGTTGGTTACCTTTGCTTTGTGTAATTATTTTATATTTGGTTGCAGGAACTGCAAGATGTGCCATGGAAAATGACATCCTCGTATTCGTAATCTGCTGCACGAACGGACAGAAACTTTACAGAAGGTTTGCAATGCATGCATAGAATCGCTCGTACACTCATATGAGAACGGAAACATTTCACAAAAAAAAACAGATCGGAACTAAAACAGAATTTTTTTTTGTCTCTCTGAATCGAGGCTATTGTGTCATGGTCCTCCTGAACAATAGGCTCGATTCAGAGAGACAAAAAAAAACTTTTCGTTTTAGTTCCGATCTGTTTTTTTTTGGAAATGTTTCTGCTCTCGTATGAGTGTACGAGCGATTCTGTGCATGCATTGAAAACCTTCTGTAAAGTTTCCGTCCGTTCGTACGGCAGATTACGAATACGAGGATGTCATTTTCCATCCAGACTTTTCAGTTTCATTTTCACGTTACAACGTAGGCTTTCGTTTTTGCCCTTTTCCCATCGTATCCTCCCACGAATCCTTTACGTTTCCCGTTAGTTTCTGTTTCCCTTTTTCAATAAATAATCGTCCAGACGGAAATCCTTACGATCTTGCGCCTGCGCACTACAAACTCGCCTACATATTTGCCACCCTCACTTCTACTACAATGTTTAGCTAAATCACTTAGCACTATCCTCCATCTTCCCTTTTGGACCCTTAAAGCTCACCCAAACCACTTCTTGGTTAGGTTCTTCTTCCATTTTAGCCCCCTAAAACTTACCCAAATCACTTCTCGGTCATGTGAATATTCATCTTTAAATATTTCTGGGCCCATTAGTTTTGTGTTAATGTATTTTGTAAATGAAATGACAATGTAACATTTTTATTTTAATTCCATCATAAAATATAAAATTTTAAAAAATTTAGAAAATTTCAAATTTTTACAACTATAAAAAACAAAATACATAGGAATGGCAGGCCACTGAACATTATTCTTCATCTGTGGTCCCCAACGAGTTGCGCAGCTCCTGCATTTCGCCCACCAACTGAAGGACCCTGACACTCAGTTGTGCCACTCTGGCACGTGTGGTCCCTGTTAAAAAACGTTGAACATGTTTTGCGGCTATGTGGAGGAGTCTGCGCACCTTTAGCACCAAGGCATTGCATGTATCAGCATGGCCGAGGCCATAAATTGTATAGCAATGCATACCTGAATTAATACATTTCACGTATGCCTTATAGATAAAATAATTGCACAAAGCAAAGGTAATCAACTAAAACAATAACTCATACAACAACTTAAGATTCAAGTTCAACAATCCAAATATTATTCACAAAGGACATAAGTCTAAAAAAATCTAGCAATTATATGGATGTGTGGGAAAATAAATGTTTACATGCTAAGGACTAAATTAGGTCAGCATTAAAATGCATCTATAAGGCATACATGAAATGTATTGATTGAGGTATGCATTGCTAGACAATTTATGGCCTCGGCCATGCTGATACATGCAATGCCTTGGTGCTAAAGGCGCGCAGACTCCTCCACATAGCCGCAAAACATGTTCAACAATAGCAATCCGAGCCCTCAAAGGTCCCGTAAGTGGATCGGAAATGAAATGGATTTATAGGGTGGTGGTCTGTCGGAAATCAGCTCTCTGAATCAGACGGAAACCCATCCCAACAACGGAAGTTATCTGAACGAACAAAAAATTTCCGATTTTGTTTGGAAAATGATCCGAACTAACGGAAATGTTCAGATTTTTTTTTTTTTTTAATATATTCTTTATTTATTAGTTTTCAAGTTTTCAAAACAGAAAGGAAGGACAATAACATGACATATGGAATACACAGTGATAGATCAGTACATAGCAGTATCATCATCCAATAGGTCAAGGGTCTCCAGAGGGGGTCAAATGAGAGGCCCGATGCCCCCCGATGTGCCGCCAAGCGAGCCCTGGCCAATTACCAGTCACGTCTCTCACCGTCCTGCCGCAGCTCGATCTACAATGCCAAGCGGCACATCGAGGGGCCAGTTTGTGGACGCAGTTCAAGGACAGAACAAGTCGGGGACCGCCGCTCAGGCCCATCACCGAGCCCCTCACGACAGACCAAAAGACAGTCAATGCATTGCCAATGGACCACTAAGACTAAGCCATCTCAAAACAGTTAGGTAAAATTTACAGTAAGCAAAACAGGTGAGGACATACAGGGGGATGTAGGAGTGGGCAAGGGGGGGGATGGAAGAGTGGGGAGAAAGAGGGGGAAGCGGGGGGGAAGTCCAAAGAAGAAAACAGACAATTTGGTTCTCTCCACCACTATGCCACCAACAGGTCGCTATATTCTTGTGACATTGTAAAATCAACCCAGTGAGCCCATTTGGAAATGTTCCGATTTGCTTCCGTTCATCGAAAGCGCATTCCCGAACGTTCATACGAATGAAAAATGAACGGAAAAAAAAAAGCAAAAAAAATTTCAAACACCCATCAAAACTTCCACAGACAGCTGCGGAAGTCCAGACGAATGTGTCTCTGAATGGAGCCTAATATTCCAAATAGTGATGTGCAAAACCAATCGCTAATAGGTTTGACAGCTATTCAACCAAATTGGCCGATAAATTTAGAGCTCGTCTACACCCATTTCTGGATCCCATTATAGTCTATGTGGGGAAAAGAGTTTCATACATATTAAATTACAGGATAAAAATGCCTTGGCAGTGGCCCCCAGTATAAAAATTACATCTCCATCCAAAGTAAAAGCAGGGGGTCAAACCAGCTGAAAGTGCTTTATAAATTATAAGTTCGAGGATGAAATTGAAGAGGGCCCTGGCAGGGCTTCCCCAGAAGTGTTGAGTGAACCTGAACTGCAAAGTTCGGGTTCGTACCAAGTTTTGCAAGTCCGGGTCCCAGAAACTGAACACAGACTTGAAGGCCAGACTTGACCAGAAGGCCAATGCCTGGTTCTGCGTTTGGCCCGAACACGGAAAATACCATTTTGTGAATACTCACCTTGTAAAATGGGTATTATAAGTATGTCACACACCCCGCTTCAAGAATCCATAACATGTGGGTAATATCGTCCTGAAGAGGCGTTCCTGCAGAGATGATAGTAAAAGAAAGCCCCTCCCTGATCCATAAATACCTGGGACCTCCCACTCATCACCCAGTATACAGAAGCAGTAAGGTAAGGGACCAGGAAGAGGCAAATATAAAACGCAACCACGCAAAGTTCACAAAATAGAGGATCCCGAATACAGAAAGGGCGGGGTGAAGCGGGGTGTGTGACATACTTATAATACCCATTTTACAAGGTGAGTATTCACAAAATGGTATTATTCTAAGTATGTCACACACCCCGCTTCAAGAATCCATAACATGTGGGACATCCAAAAGCAGTGTCCATAACAAGGGCGGGGATCCAAAACAAGGCAACAATGCACAACTTCAAACCCCTACAGCTTGCAAAACTTTGCGTCCAAAGACAGCATCCGCGGACGCCCAAACATCAACCTTGTAAAACTTGGAAAAAGTGTGAACAGAAGACCAGGTAGCGGCCTTACAAACTTGCTCAACAGAAGCCTGGTGCTGAAAAGCCCAGGACGCACCAACTGCGCGAGTAGAATGAGCAGTAACACGAAAAGGGGGACTCCTCCCCTTGGCAGAATAGGCCCCAATGATGGCCTGACGAATCCATTTACTAATGGAAGATTTGGCAGGAGCCAAACCTTTCCTAGGCCCGGAGGGCACCACAAAAAAAGGCATCAGTCTTACGAAAGGAAGACGTAACCTCCAGATAATATTCCACAACACGAACTACATCCAAGGCATGCAACGCCCTTTCCTTGTCGTTGCTAGGATTAGGGCATAGAGAAGGCAGAATTATGTCCTGATTTAGATGAAAAGCCGAGACCACCTTAGGAAGAAAATCCGGCTTGAAACGAAAGACAACCTTGTCCTGATGCTTCTCAAAGTATGGAGCTTTAATGGATAAAGCTGCCAACTCAGAAACACGCCTAACCGAAGTGATAGCCACCAAAAAGGCCACCTTTTGAGTAAGCGAAGACAAGGCAACCTCATTCAAGGGCTCAAACGGAGGACCCTGAAGAGCAGAGAGAACAAGATTCAAATCCCAAACTGGAACCAAGGGCTTCCTAGGCGGACGTACATGCGTGACTCCTTGGAAAAAGGTCCTGACTAAAGGATGAAGTGCAAAGGACCTTTGGAAAAACACCGCCAGGGCAGAAACCTGCCCCTTCAAGGTACTAATTTGGAGCCCCAGCTCTAAACCATGTTGAAGAAACTCCAGAATCCTAGGAATGGAGAACTCTCGACAAGAGAAGGACCTACCTTCACACCAATCAATATAGGACCTCCAGGTCCTGTAGTAAACAGAAGAGGAGGACCGCTTCCTGGCGCTGATAAGAGTTTGAATCACCGCGTCAGAAAGACCTTCTTCCCTCAAGATGGCGGATTCAGCAGCCACGCCGTCAAAGCCAGCGATGGTAAATTGGGATAGCGTAGCCGACCCTGGGTGAGCAGGTCCGGCAGCAGAGGCAGGGCGAACTGATCCTCTGCCAGCCTTACAAGATCTGCGAACCAAATGCGCCTTGGCCACCTCGGGGCCACCAGAATCGCCGACGCGCCTTCCAAGGCCAGTTTGCGCACCACTCTGGCTAGCATTGGAAACGGAGGGAACAGATAAAGGAATCCCAGATCCCTCCAGGTCAGAGACATGGCATCCACTGCCAGAGCCAGAGGATCCTGCGAGAGAGACACAAAGACTGGAAGCTTGTGATTGTGACGAGAGGCAAAGAGGTCCACCGCTGGGACCCCCCACCTGCGACATATCGAACGAAACACCCTGGGACTGAGAGACCACTCCCCCTGACGAGAGGAGGCCCTGCTCAGCAAGTCCGCCTCCGTGTTCTCCACCCCCGGAATGTAGACTGCTGAGATACACGGGACGTGGGCCTCGGCCCAGTCCAGAATCAAAGACACTTCCCTGAAGGCACTCCTGCTGCGAGTCCCTCCTTGGTGATTGATGTAAGCAACCGCCGTCCTGTTGTCCGACCGGACCTGAACTGGCAGACCTCTCAACTGATGAGTCAAGCGAAACAGAACCAACCTGATGGCTCTCAATTCCAGAATATTGATGGGCTCGTGAGCCTCCTGCGGACTCCACAGACCCTGAAACTGGAGGTCCTTCCAAACACCCCCCCAACCTGACAGACTGGCATCCGTGGTGACCGTTTCCCAACATGGAGCCAGGAAGGATCTGCCCTTTGACAGATTGACAGACCCCAGCCACCATTGCAGGGAACGACGAACTCGGGGAGTCAACCGGAAGGACCGGTCCAATGACAACTGCGACCTGTCCCAAACCGCCAGCAGATGCAGCTGAAGCGCCCTCGTATGGAGCTGCGCAAAGGGAACTGCCTCGAATGAGGCCACCATTAAACCCACCAGCCTCATCCCTAGCCGGATGGTCGGATGATGGGCCAATAAGAGAAGCTGAACTAACTCCTGAATCAAAAGAATCTTGGCCTGGGGCAGAAACACCCTGGCCTGCGAGGTGTCCAGAGACATCCCCAGAAAGGTCACAACTCTGGACGGAGAAAGAGAAGACTTGGGGTAGTTGATCACCCAACCGAACCTCTCCAGAGTGGACACCACCACTCCGGTGTCCAACTCCGCTTGGTTGAAAGAAGAGGCCATGATCAGTAGATCGTCCAGATAGGGCACAATGCGGATACCCTGAACTCTGAGCAGAGCCATCACCCCCGCTAGCACCTTGGTGAAAACCCGAGGGGCTGAGGTGAGACCGAAAGGGAGAGCCACAAACTGAAAATGCCGATCCTCCACCACAAACCTGAGAAACCTCTGGTGTGCTGGAAAAACCGGAACGTGTAAATAAGCATCCTTGATGTCTATGGACGTCAGAAAATCTCCCTGACGAAGAGAGTGAATGGCCGAGCGCAGCGTTTCCATGCGGAATTTGCGCGGCCGAATAAACCTGTTGAGAAACTTCAGATCCAAGATAGGACGGACTGACCCGTCCTTCTTGGGAACCGTGAACAGATTGGAATAGAAGCCCCTGCCCTGCTCCAAGAGGGGCACTGGGCAAATGACAGCCATGTCCAGAAGATTCTTTACTGCCACCAGGAGCCCCTGCGCCACCAGAGGCTCCGAAGGCATCCGAGACCTGAAGAACCTGGAGGGGGGGCGGAGCTCGAACTCTAGCTTGTAACCGGAAGACACCACTTCCCGGATCCATCTGTCCGAGACTTCTTGATCCCAGATCCGGGAGAAGTGTCTCAGCCGTCCCCCCACCCGCAAGGGTGAGGGCGCCCCCTCATTGCTGGGCCGGCTTAATAGCCGGCTTGGGCTTAGAACCCCAATGGTATCCAGAACGGGCACGTCCCCTGCCCCTGTTCCCGGAATCTCCTCTGGAAGATTGGGACGCAGATCCTCTGCCAAATCTGGCCCCACGAAAGGAAGATGTAAAAACAGGCGTCCCCCGAAAGGAACGGCGCTGCTTTTTACGTTGAGGCAACCTACCGCCCTTGGTGACGGAGTCCAATGTTTCTCCAAAGAGCCTCAACCCAACAAAGGGTAAAGCCGTCAGAGACTTTTTAGACATGAAGTCGGCCGCCCACTGGCGCAGCCAGACCGACCGCCGAATAGTCACCAACAAAGCCGATGTCCTGCCACACATCATCAAAGTGTCATCCAAGGCAGTTAATACAAAGGACAAAAACAACTCACACCGTTTGAGGCTAAGGAACTCAGCACTACCAGGGCGAAGCCCGGAAGATGACAACAAGTCCCTGACCACAGCCCTGGCAGCCAACACCATAAGCTCAGAAGCGCACACAGGCCGTATGGCTGACCCAATGCTAGTAAAGCCATGACACGCCATTTGGTCAATACGTTTATCCTCCCCATCCTTAAGGGAGGAGCAATCCGGCCTATTCAAAACCGAGGAATTAGACAACCCCAGAACCGGAGCATCGACCTCGGGAGGGGAAACCCAGCGCTTAACCACCTCCGAAGGGAAAGGGTATTTCTTGTCCCACCCCTGAGGGATGCCAGGGAGCCTAGCCGGCCTGTCCCATTCCTTATCAATGATCTTGTGAAAGTGCCGTTGTGAAGGAAACTCCAAGCGCGGCCTGGACTCCTCAAACAACTCACCCTCCTGCTGTGACGCCACCTCGGGAGGGGAAATCTTCAGAACCTCCAACATCAGCGCCAGCGCGTGAGGAGAATCCGAGGATCTCCCCAACTCACTAAGCTCCTCATCAGTGCCCACAGACTGTACATCGTCCGAAACGTCTGAGCCCTCAGAAACCTCACCTTCCTCTAGCCCAGAATAATCAGACCAATCCAGATTATTAAACTCGTCCAGGTCATCAGCCGGCAAAGCCGGGGACAAATGCTTCCTCTTGGCCGGGGCCTTACGGGCGGCCGACCTGGAAACAATTTTCTCAAGGTTGGCCAACCTGGCGCACATCTCAGCTTGCAGATCCCTGCCCATGACAACGTCACACGGAGCGCGTGTCAGGGAGGGAGGTTGAGATGACTCGGCCGGCGGAGCTGATCCAGAAGCCTGTGATCCGGACTGCCGCGCAATAGTTCGCTGTGCACAAGGTATACAAAGCAGAACATCGTCCCCTGTAATGGATGCACCACACAACATGCACCTTTTGGGATGCCCCGAAGGGGCCCCTGCCCCAGTATCCGGGGATGCCTCCATAAGGTGAACTTTATTAGTCGCAATGACCCAGGGAATTACGCCAATAAGCAACCCGGGATGCCCCTTTAATGTCCCAAGTGGGAGGATTTAAAACTAAGTGAACCCAGGAATCTAGGACCGGGAGAAAACCCTCTAATTACTAATGATGACACTCCAATAGAACACTCCGCCTGAAAGACAGAAGGAACCCCTTAAATATATGACCAGAAGACAACAAAACAGTCTATGATAAATAGGACCCACAGGGCCACTCACAAATCCGACGGAACGATGGAGTCCACCACGAGCATGAGGAGACGCAGGCAAGGGATCCGGGGCGTGGCCAGGGCGCAGAGCGCGCGAAGTAAAGAGAAAACGCCCCTTCCCTGACAGCACGGAACTGACAAGGCTCCGCATTGGCACCAGCAGCAGAGAGGAGGGAGGGGCGGAGCCGCGGCGACGCGCCGAAAACCCGGCCCCGCCCCCCCCCTCCGACGAGGACGCATCTCCCTCTGCCACCAACGGGACTCACCCCCTTGAGAACCGGCGCCTCCGCAGTCGCGGCGCCGGCCAATATGACACGCCCGGCGGGTGCGACTGCAGAGTCCAGCGTCGCACCCGCCCGGCCTAACCTGGTACAATAAGAAACGGGGTCTCGGCCGCGGCAGCGCGCCGCGGGCCGGCCCCGCCTCCAACGTGAAGTAAAGCATGAGAGTCTTCTTTTGCAAAGCACCCGGCGCCCCGGCCGACATGGCGGCCGCGGCGCCCAAATAAGTAGCACAAGCACTAAACATACACCCGCAGCCACACAGGTGACACAGCACCACCAGGGGCAGCGGGAAACTACAGGCCCTAGGAAGGAGACCCCCACCCCCACAGATGAGTAAAATGAGGACTGAAGAGGGACCCACCCCAGGGGCAATACCAAGGGACGGGGCATCCCAAACCGGGATCACCAACCCGGGACCACCGCCTACCCTCTTATTTTAGGGTCTCACGGGGGGAGCACTGCTCCTAAGCACCAGAGGTGCCAGCATACCCTCGCTCGGGCCCGCAGCCAAAACTGAGGAGGCATATAATATAAGGGGTTACTCAGTAAAGAAGGCCGAGCGGGAATATTCAATAAACAGGCCGGGAGTTACCCCGGCTACCTGAAACTCCCCCAGTGCAAGGAGGAGCATCATCTTCTGACTTGCTCGCCGTCTTGCAGAGATGGAAAACTGGGTGATGAGTGGGAGGTCCCAGGTATTTATGGATCAGGGAGGGGCTTTCTTTTACTATCATCTCTGCAGGAACGCCTCTTCAGGACGATATTACCCACATGTTATGGATTCTTGAAGCGGGGTGTGTGACATACTTAGAATAAACTGGTTAATTGGCTGATTTTTTGGTAATTTTCTCATTGGATACAATTTTTAGCTAACAAAAAAAAACCTGACTTTTTATTTTTTAATTGTATTTTTTCAGTTTTAAGTGTTTTACTAAATGCTACTTATAAAAATATAAAATCTATAAAATATCTAGGGATCCGTATCCCAGCGAATCCAATATAGCTACGCACCTTTGTGTGTTCAGATTAGAGCAGACCTCTTAATGTGGCATAAACTTAAAATGTCATGGTTTGTCAGGATAGAGGTGATCAAAACAATTGTTTTCCTTAAGATATTATAACTGATCTGATAACCTTCCAAATCTCTCTCCCAAAATGGTTCTGTAAAAAATTTAATGGATTATTCTTGCAAAACATTTGGGAGCATACAAAACTATGATTAAGCTTTAAATAATAAACAGAGGAGGATTTAAGGTCCCAGACCTTGCAATATATCATAAAGCTGGTTTGTGTTTTGAGTGGCATATAAAAGCTAATAAAAGGAATGGGTAAAAACAGAGGGAGCAACTTTAGGGCATGACATTTCGGAAATAATATGGAACAATTTCCTTCCCAATGGGTTTTGCGCTGTGGATCATCCATTTCGGGGGATGGTGGGCAATCTCCCTCTGAAAATCAATGGGTAAAGAAGGCAAGATCTTATACATCCCAGGCCAACTGACTTCGGTTAAACACAATCCACATTTTAAACCTGGCCTAGAAGGTAATTTCTTGCGTAGCCAATTCGCTTAATCTATTTTTTTTAAGTTAGTACCAGGTTGACATATTTGCAAATCAGTGAGATTATAATTATGAGCATTAAATGGTGGGAATATATGCTAATCAGGGTCATCAAGGTGCAATGGATTCACGGCATGCACTTACCCTATTGGAAAAAGCGTGCCTTGGTCAGGGCCCAAACGACCGTCTGTTGGCTTGGGCTCACACATTGTTAAGAGATGAACAAGATGAGGCCTAATCCCTGGTGGGTGAAGACAATGGGAAGCAACACGTGGAGGCTGATTTATTACTAGCGCCACGTATCACCATGTAAGTGTCTGTATAGCGATACTTACTTCTGTAAGAGGGTATTGGGCGCTGTAACCTAGCGTAGCGGGCGCTGTAGTATCCTGGCCAGCATTGATGAATGTGATATGTGGTGGGCGCTGTAGAAGCACTCTCCCTGATTCACTGCAGAGCCAATGAAGAACGCTAGGCGGTGTCCTAAGGTCAAAGCACCCAAGACTACACCACATCTAACAAGAGAACAACGCTGCAGCGAGCAATAGGTAGTGCCAGCTAAGTGAGCCCGACAATATCGGCGCTCCACACCATATTTAAGAAAAAACTACACAAACCCAGCGTCGATGCTCTAAAGCTGCGTGATCAAAGTCTGTTTTTGAACACATATACACCAGTAACAGAGCAAAAACACATGGAAGGACATTGTTTTATCACTGTGACAATGACACAAGGGGACCCCCTTACCAATGGTCAGGAGCTAAAATGACGCATAACCCGCATTCCCTATTTGGGACATCTGGGATGCGGAAGAGCCCAATGCCCATTGTTTTGGCCAGGGGTTATACCAAAGGGCATAAGGGCTTGTAACTTGAAGGGACAGGGGCCGCCAATAAACATTCAAGAAAAAAAAATTAAAAGAACCATGCTGTTATAAAAAAATAACCCCATAGGCAGTTTCAATGTTAAATAGGATGCCTTTAAAACCAGCATTTAGTAAAACACTTAAAAGTCAGGCTATTCTTTGTTAGATAAAAATTGTGTCTAACGAAAAATGCCCCAGAAATTACCAAAAAATGTTTTTTAAAAACCCACAGGCAGTTTCAATGTTAAATTGAATGCCTTTAAAAGTGGCATTTAGTAAAACACCTTAAACTGAAAAAATACAATTAAAAAAAAAGTCAGGCTATTTTTCATTATAAATTTCATTAAAAATATTATTGTATGTAACAAAAATGCCAGAAAAATTCCCCCAAAATATAAAACAAAACCCACAGGCAGTTTCAATGTTATCGTAAATTGAATACAGCACTGAAAACTGAAAAATACAGCACTGAAAACTGAAAAAATACAATTGAAAAATAAAAAGTCAGGTTATTCTTCCTTTATTGTATCCAATGAAAAATGTCCCCAAAATATAAAAATTAAAAAAATTAAACCTGTAGGCAATTACCTGCAGCAGAAAGGATTAAACGTGGGAAAAATGTGGGAAAACGCTTTATTTTTTATTTATGTATTTAATTAATGTTTTTGCTTTTCTGTTATTATTCAGAGTACTTTCCCTACCCCATTTTGTGCGAGGCAATCGCCCTGGTGCCCCCCCCCCCAATTTGCAGCCCCCTACCTCTTGTTACCCCCATTTTACAGCCATTTTGGACCCCTAAGTTCTGGTCCCTATTGACCTCAATGGGGTTCGGGTACTTTGCATTGAACAACCTGATGTTCTGTGCTGCCACAATATCTATCCTAGGACTGTCTTGCCATACATTCAGTGTATGACCGCACAGAGCACTTCTCCCCTGCTATGATAAAAAAAACGAGAGGGTGTTGAAGACACTATAACCTTCTGGATCAGGTTGTAACTTAGCCTTGATCTGCAACCTAGTGAGATGGTAGCCAAAAGGCTTCTTCAAATATGTTACCTATCCATGTAGTCCACTACCAGCTGCCACTCCAGGAATGGATTCAGTACATGGATGAAACTTCTCGTCAGGACAAAAGCACAAGGAGCAAGCCACTTAGGGAGAGCCATCTATACAAGGGCACAGACTTGCTTTAAAAAGAGAGTACTCACATGGCACATACTGTATACCCATTAATAACTGAATTAGCATATGATTCCTAGAGGTAGGTGGAGCCATGTAAATCATCAGCAAACATATTGGAAAACAAACAAAAAAAATCCTTACCCAGCCTATGAATATGTGAAAGAACTGCCTTGTGTATAGTTCCTTGCATTTCACCCCATAATTTGTAAATCCAACTATTCCTGGAGCTTTATTATTAGCAGATGAGGAGATTGCAATTCTCATTTCCTCAAGTGATAATGATTTCACTGAATATTTAGGATGTGTTTCCCAGTTCATGATAAATGCTTTACATAGACTCATAATTTAATAATACATATAAGAATAATAATAACAAATAGGCTTTCAATTTCACCATATAAAGTAAAATGTGATGGGCAATCCAACCAGTCCTTATTATTAGCCTTATTATTAGCAAAAGAGGCGATAGCCATTCTCATTTCCTCAAGGGATAATATGCTTCTATATTTGTCTACATTTTCTTCATATTTATCAACAGCACTATCGGCAAATTGTAATTTAGAATGATAAATATAGTCATAATAATCTCTAAAAAAACAGAAGCAAGCAATAACCAAGTTTTCATCATCTATTAGGTATGTAAGTTATCATATATTAAATGCATTAATATAATTAATTGCAATTCTATCTACCAAATCCCTAACTGCTTAAATTTATCATTTCTGGAATATAGATTAGGAAAGTGTAGGTCCCCCCTAAATGGTTAAATTGCTGTACACTTATCCTGAGCCCCCAAACGTTCCATATGAGATAGATTTCTGAGATTCATCCAATCTGATCTGAAAAATCACAGGCCCTTATTTATGAAGGAATAGCGACAGGTAGCGACTGGTGAGCGGCCGGTAATGACGGGCCCCGCCACGAGAACGCTGGCTCCCCACCACAATCACACATTTATCAAGGCAATCCTGCTTAGCGACTGAGATAGCGCCATATAGCCACTCATTCATCATTATTCCAGCCTCAGCCCACAGCGCCAGCGTCCGACCTTGAACAGCGACAGGTATGACCTCTCGCTACCTGGCGCGCTCCAATGCATTTCAATGGAACAATCTTCAAATATTCATAATTAATTGTTATTAATTTTTCTTTTTTTTTTTTTAATGTGAAAAATTCTGTGACCACTTCTGCCATTTTAAATATTTTTTTAAGGTAAAAAAAATAAAAAAAATAAAAAGTACAGAATTGATATTACAGGTCTGATATTAATGTATTCATATTACAAAATTATTTTAAAAACTTGTATTTTTTGGTTTCCAAAAATATGGTTGTTTGGGGGTTAAAAAACTACTTTTAACCCATCGCCGCCAGCGCTCTGGGGTTTAGACATGCATTTTACAGCGCGAGAATTTTTTGAGCGTGATTTGTTAATGAATATGGTGGAAGCCGGTCGCTCTGACCAGTCGCTATCATGCGCTCCCATACAGCACGGAACCTGTCAAATAGCGACTCCTCACCCAATATTCAACATTACGGCAAACCGACTGAGTCGCTATCAACTACTGAGCAACGGCCAAGCACAGCGACTACTAGCGGGCGCTCTGAAAATGCCGCTACAGTCGATCAACTGTCGCTACCTGCCGCTGTTAATGAATCGGCCTCACAGTGTTAAAAAATTGCGATATTATTCAGGAAGGGAGGAGAAGATATAAAGGATAGAGAAAAAGGAACGGGGACTTGGAGCAGGGCAAAGAGTTTTATACTCTCATCTCTTATCTCTAGTCTTATCAGATGCCCCCCGGTGGCTCACTTGCTCTGGGAAATAATTTTGAGGATTAAAGTAAATTTTTACATTGCATGGATGGCAAATGTCAGAAGGTTGGCATTTAGTAATGGAGGAGGTAAAAACTGTGAGTCAATGGATTAACTGTAGCTTTTGGGGATGTGGTAAAGAGTGGCAAAAGCAAACGGCACTAAATTGCTGCTATACAACTTTTTAAAGAAGAGTATGCACATGCAGCGGTAGGCCTTGGAACACTTGGCACTGAACGTATCCAAGGCAGACTACAAATCCAAATCCATTAATCCTGGTGTAAGCACATACACTTAGGCTGTAGGTATCTGTCAAACTATAATAATTACAGTGGAGAGTCTCAAACTGGAACATCTCACTGACAATAGATGGGTGCACATAGCTGCATCAGTTTTAAAGTTTTAGCATCAATATAAAATATATTATAATATGCTTATGATATAATAGATTCCCATAAATTGTGTTATATTTAGCAACCAGGTTCCAATATTAAAATGATATACATGCAACAGATTCCTTTCAATGTTAAATAAATAAATTGAAATGCAGGTCATGGGAGAAATGATTCAGCATCTTCAATGTCTTACTTCTACCACAACTACCAAGGAAAGAACTAGCCGTAATTCTCGGGAGACCTGTCAGTTTCTCAGATCACTGCGTTCCTGCTCAAGATCATGGGAAAGAGAAAACTTCTTGACGTTGTTCAAACATACTTCCTTTTTAAATAATAAGACTTTTTAAGGTTTTTTTTAATACTAAACTTTTGTAGATACACTTTAATGTGATTTAAGCTGTCATACAGTCATAAAGTATTCCAAAAGCCAATAATTTAAGATGTAAGTGGTCACTATGGCAAATGTTTTTGTAGAAATGATCTATGACAGTTCCAAAGTCCAGGAGTTACATTACTCAGCCCCCTCTGCTGGTTTTATTTTGCAGCAAAAAAACAAGAGCTTTCATCCCTCTCCGGCTATTGCTACACTTACCGGAATGTGTGACCCAGCCCTGTACCGCCACCTCTGCCTCATGCCAGTGAACAGAGGGGGTGGCCCATAGTTCCTGTGAGGAATGGCGGGGGTCAGTCTTTTGTGCACTGCTCAGCTAGATGATATGGTGGAGACGTTGGCGTGCGGCGTGGTACTGGATCACATAATTCAGTGTGTGAGCACCGGCCTAGCAGCAATCGGCTATGGGGAATGAAAGGTGAGTATAGCATTTTTTTTTTTTCGTTTAAAGCAGACCTTCACCCTGAATAAGAGCTCCTTGGACACACACACACGAAATGCGTCGGATGTGCTCGGTTTCTCTACACGCCTGATTGTCGGTGGGGGTACGATCGACCCTTCTGACTGGTAGGCTTCCTGGTGGTGAGAACTGTGGGAACATCCTGACTAGAGATGAGCGAACTTTTGAAAAATTCGATTCGACTGATTCGCCGAATTTTCCGACAAAAATCGTTTCGACCCGAATAAATTCGCGACGAAT
Source organism: Gastrophryne carolinensis (assembly GCA_027917425.1). Lineage (NCBI taxonomy): Eukaryota > Metazoa > Chordata > Amphibia > Anura > Microhylidae > Gastrophryne > Gastrophryne carolinensis. The sequence continues at coordinate 129,244,040 of CM051244.1, read as the reverse complement.
CGCTATTAAAAACGGCTATTTCTGAGCCTCCTACAGCCTCAATAGGGTTGTAAACCATTCAGCCTTGCTGTAACACGCACAGGATGCGTGCTGGGTTAGTTAAATAATACTTTTAAGAAATATCACATGCAGATCAGAGGCATCGCTAATAGAATCGCAGAGCGGCACAATTGCAGAGAGTTGAAGTGGCATCACTATGAGGGGCAGAAGGAGCCCAAATATACACTGGAGTTGGCTTCAGGAGCCCAAAAATTGGATGAATCACACCCTGGAGTTGGCAGAAGTTGGCAGCAGCAGCAGCAGGAGCCCAAATATACACTGGAGTTGGCTTCAGGAGCCCAAAAATTGGATGAATCACACCCTGGAGTTGGCAGGAGTTGACAGCAGCAGCAGCAGGAGCCCAAATATACACTGGAGTTGGCTTCAGGAGCCCAAAAATTGGATGAATCACACCCTGGAGTTGGCAGGAGTTGACAGCAGCAGCAGCAGGAGCCCAAATATACACTGGAGTTGGCTTCAGGAGCCCAAACATTGGATGAATCACACCCTGGAGTTGGCAGGAGTTGACAGCAGCAGCAGCAGGAGCCCAAATATACACTGGAGTTGGCTTCAGGAGCCCAAAAATTGGATGAATCACACCCTGGAGTTGGCAGAAGTTGGCAGCAGCAGCAGCAGGAGCCCAAATATACACTGGAGTTGGCTTCAGGAGCCCAAAAATTGGATGAATCACACCCTGGAGTTGGCAGAAGTTGGCAGCAGCAGCAGCAGGAGCCCAAATATACACTGGAGTTGGCTTCAGGAGCCCAAAAATTGGATGAATCACACCCTGGAGTTGGCAGGAGTTGACAGCAGCAGCAGCAGGAGCCCAAATATACACTGGAGTTGGCTTCAGGAGCCCAAAAATTGGATGAATCACACCCTGGAGTTGGCAGAAGTTGGCAGCAGCAGCAGCAGGAGCCCAAATATACACTGGAGTTGGCTTCAGGAGCCCAAAAATTGGATGAATCACACCCTGGAGTTGGCAGGAGTTGACAGTAGCAGCAGCAGGAGCCCAAATATACACTGGAGTTGGCTTCAGGAGCCCAAAAATTGGATGAATCACACCCTGGAGTTGGCAGAAGTTGGCAGCAGCAGCAGCAGGAGCCCAAATATACACTGGAGTTGGCTTCAGGAGCCCAAAAATTGGATGAATCACACCCTGGAGTTGGCAGGAGTTGACAGCAGCAGCAGGAGCCCAAATATACACTGGAGTTGGCTTCAGGAGCCCAAAAATTGGATGAATCACACCCTGGAGTTGGCAGGAGTTGACAGCAGCAGCAGCAGCAGGAGCCCAAATATACACTGGAGTTGGCTTCAGGAGCCCAAAAATTGGATGAATCACACCCTGGAGTTGGCAGAAGTTGGCAGCAGCAGCAGCAGGAGCCCAAATATACACTGGAGTTGGCTTCAGGAGCCCAAAAATTGGATGAATCACACCCTGGAGTTGGCAGGAGTTGACAGCAGCAGCAGCAGGAGCCCAAATATACACTGGAGTTGGCTTCAGGAGCCCAAAAATTGGATGAATCACACCCTGGAGTTGGCAGAAGTTGGCAGCAGCAGCAGCAGGAGCCCAAATATACACTGGAGTTGGCTTCAGGAGCCCAAAAATTGGATGAATCACACCCTGGAGTTGGCAGGAGTTGACAGCAGCAGCAGCAGGAGCCCAAATATACACTGGAGTTGGCTTCAGGAGCCCAAAAATTGGATGAATCACACCCTGGAGTTGGCAGAAGTTGGCAGCAGCAGCAGCAGGAGCCCAAATATACACTGGAGTTGGCTTCAGGAGCCCAAAAATTGGATGAATCACACCCTGGAGTTGGCAGAAGTTGGCAGCAGCAGCAGCAGGAGCCCAAATATACACTGGAGTTGGCTTCAGGAGCCCAAAAATTGGATGAATCACACCCTGGAGTTGGCAGGAGTTGACAGCAGCAGCAGCAGGAGCCCAAATATACACTGGAGTTGGCTTCAGGAGCCCAAAAATTGGATGAATCACACCCTGGAGTTGGCAGAAGTTGGCAGCAGCAGCAGCAGGAGCCCAAATATACACTGGAGTTGGCTTCAGGAGCCCAAAAATTGGATGAATCACACCCTGGAGTTGGCAGGAGTTGACAGTAGCAGCAGCAGGAGCCCAAATATACACTGGAGTTGGCTTCAGGAGCCCAAAAATTGGATGAATCACACCCTGGAGTTGGCAGAAGTTGGCAGCAGCAGCAGCAGGAGCCCAAATATACACTGGAGTTGGCTTCAGGAGCCCAAAAATTGGATGAATCACACCCTGGAGTTGGCAGGAGTTGACAGCAGCAGCAGCAGGAGCCCAAATATACACTGGAGTTGGCTTCAGGAGCCCAAAAATTGGATGAATCACACCCTGGAGTTGGCAGGAGTTGACAGTAGCAGCAGCAGGAGCCCAAAAAATGGCCTAAAGACATAAATATGTTTTGCACCATTTGGAAAGTGTAAAACGTGGCACCATGCTGAATCTAGTCGCATGCATCAGGCATTGGTGGGTGGAAATCCTGGCTGATCCATCCCTGATTCATTTTGACAAAGGTGAGTCTCTCCACATTTTTAGTTGACAGACGAGTTCTCCTCGCCGTAACTATGGCCCCCGCCGCACTAAACACCCGCTCAGATGGCACGCTACTTGCCGGGCAGGACAGCTTTTCCAGGGCAAACTCTGCTAGTTGCGGCCACAAATCAAGTTTGGCTGCCCAGAAGTCCAGCGGATCCTCAAGGTGTGTTGGCATGGTCATGTCAAAGTATGACATGACCTGCTGGTTCAGGTCCTGCTCCAGGTCTTCCTGCTGCTCATGAGTAGCCTCACTATGCGGGTGTAGAAAGCTACTCATTAGCGACTGAAGACTGAGGCTGCTGCTGCTGATGGAGCTTCTGCTGCTGCTGCTGCCAACCCCCCCAGCGGCCATGGCAGTGGAAGGTGAGCGCAGAGGTCCCCTCGAGTCAGACCTGCGAGAGTATGGACCATGGCGCAGATAGGCATCGGCCAACTGCCTACGTAGAATGTCTTTGTAGTAGTTGAGTTTGTCCTCCCTCTCGGTGGGTTTAAAAAATGCCCCCATTTTGTGCCGGAAGCGAGGGTCCAATAAGGTGGACAGCCAGAAGTCATCCCGCCGACAGATGGAAACAATTCTGGGGTCACTACGCAAGCACGTGAGCATGCTTCGTGCCATTTGCGCAAGTGACTCGGATGGACTACCTGTCTCCATCTCCACTGCATACTGCCACGGTGTGCCCGGGTCCTCTGTCTCTCCTTCCTCAAAAACCTCTAGCTCCTCTGGCTGCTCCTGCTCCTCCTCTCCTGTCCGCTGACTAGATAAACCAGCCATTTCGCCAAGCCTAAACTGTGTTTCGCTGGGCAACTCCTCCTCCTCCTCTTCCTCCTCCTCCTCCTCCAGTTCAGCTCCAAGGGGGTTCATGTGGCCGTAAGATGTAAACGCCATGTCTCCAGTGCCCTGACCAGCCATGGTTTCCAACATGTGCTGCAGTACATGAAGCAGTGGAATCACGTCGTTCATCCCGTAATCCTGCCGACTGACAAATAAAGTGGCTTCCTCAAAGGGCCTGAGCAAACGGCAGGTGTCACGTATGAGCTGCCACTGGTTGACATTGAAGTTACACAGGGGAGTCCCCCTATCTGCTTGGATCATCAGGAAATCCGTGATGGCTTTTCTCTGTTCATATAATCGGTCCAACATGTGAAGGGTGGAATTCCAACGGGTGGAAACATCGCAAATCACACTATGTTGGGGGATACCATTCTGACGCTGTAGCTCAAGAAGGGTGTGTTTGGCAGTGTAGGAGTGGCTGAAGTGCATGCAAAGTTTCCGTGAAGTTGTTAGGATGTCCTGCAGATGGGGGGAACACTTCAGAAACCGCTTGACAACCAGATTGAAGACGTGAGCCATGCAGGGGGCATGGGTCAGGCTTCCTTGGCGCAGCGCAGACAAAATGTTCTTCCCATTGTCGGTAACCATGATTCCCATTTTAAGTTTTCTCGGAGTAAGCCATGTTTGGATTTCCTGATGAATACATTTAAGCAGTTCCTCCCCTGTGTGACTCCGTTCGCCAAGACAAACCATGTGAAGCACTGCGTGACACCTCCGTGCCCTGCACACATGGTAGACTGGAGGGGCACTGAGACTTGAGCCTACAGTGGAGGGTGAGGAGATGGCGGAGGATGAGGAGGCCGAGTCGCACGGTGTCACAGGCCCAATGGGCAGAGAGCGCGGAGGCCGAAGCGGCGTGACCTGTCCAAGTTGCTGCTGCAAAGGGACCACATTCACCCAGTGGGCCGTAAACGACATGTACTGCCCCTGACCGTAGTTACAGCTCCAGATGTCGGCGCTGCCATGTATTTTGCTACACACCGACAGGCTCAAGGACTGGCCCACCTTCTGTTCAACAAAAGTGTGCAGCGCTGGTACTGCCTTCTTGGCAAAGAAATGACGGCTTGGGACTCTCCACCTCGGCTCGGCACAAGCCATCAGTTCTCTGAAAGGTGCAGATTCCACCACCTGAAAAGGGAGCGACTGCAGCACCAGCAACTTGGACAGGAGCACATTCAGCTTCTGCGCCGTAGGATGAGTGGGCGCATACTGCTGTCTCTTGGACATGGCTTCGCTGATGGATTGCTGGCGGGATGCATGACTTGGAGGAGGAGGAGGAGGAGCAGGAGCGACAGAGGATGGGTATGACGCACAGCTGCCTTCGGCTGAGGTGCTGGAGCCTTGGCTGGCAGAAATTGGGAGCTCACTTGGTGAGGAAGCAGACTGGACCACCCCTTGGGAGCCTCGGTTCTCCCAGGTCGTTTTATGGTGACGCATCATATGTTGACGCAGGGCCGTGGTGCCAACATTTGGACCCTGGCCACGCTTCACCTTTTGCCTACATATCTTGCATGTGGCCATGTTACCCTCCTGCGGATGCCTCAGGAAAAACTGCCACACTGCCGAGTAGCTACTTTTCCCACCCCCTGGCCTCACTGATTCACTGCTGCTGTTGCCAACTCCAGGAACCCCTGCTCCACTACCTCCCGATAAGGTAGACTGCCGCACAGCAGGTGCTCTACCCCGGCCCCGGCCCCGGCCGGCTCCAGCCTTTGGAATTGTGCCCCCATGCTGACTGCTACCACTTTGCTGCCTCAGCTGCTGACTCCGGGGCAACCTGCACCCCTCTTCTCCTGATGATGACGATGAAGCCCCTTCATCACCCGGCTCCCAAGTGCGATCGGCTTCATCGTCATCATCATCATCATCACCGGGTTGTGGCTGTACGTCACTGATGTTCGTGGATTCGTCAACAGTGTCTGGCGCAGGAGCTGGAACGCTCGCAGCACCCACGACACTGTCCACATCACTATTTGTCTGCCTAGCTAAAGAAGCCACCTCCATTTCTTGGCTGGGCAGTAGCTGCTGACTGTCCTCTATCTGATGGTCCTCCTCACTAAAGAGTGGAGCTGAACCCAAAGCATAGGATACGTCGCTGGGGGAGGGAACGGCGTAGGCCAGAGGCAATGGGAGGACAGGGACTGCTCTCGGGGCATGCCAACTCAGGGTTGTGTCAGAGGAACCTACCGACCCTAGACTGGGGGTCTCAGACGTAAGTTGTGATGATGTTGTTGATGAGCGCGTCAACCAATCTACCACGGCAGATGCGTTACTGGTGGAGACCCGACCGCTAGCAGATACTGGCAGATTAGGTCTCTCAGCGTGACTCCTGCTGCTACTGGCCCCCAGTCTGATGCGAGCTCTTCCTGCGGAATCTTGGCCTCTGCCACTCCTCTTTTCACTTCCAGGCACTTGTCTGCCCGACATAGTCTAACTGGCGTGGTAGTAGGTGATATTTAAAAAAACCCCGGGCAGCGGTGGGTCTATATGAAACAGAATATAATGCACACCAAAAGTGAGCAGTAACACTCAGCCTCCAACAGGCCTGCTTAGTGTAAATAAGAGAGCTGCTTAGTGTAAATAAAGAGGGGTATGCTATGTTACAGAATGGGATGCCTCAACAGAAGTGCACCTGGCAGGCAGCAGTAAGCCTATGCCCAGCAAAAGTGTCTTATAATATAAATATAATAAGAGCAAATGCTTATATGGTCTTAAACAGAGGCTGCTTTAGTCACAGAATGGGATGCCCCGGGCAGGAATCGAGCTGCCAGGGTACAGTAGTGCTTTGGCCAGCAAAAGTGTCTTTATCAGGCCTAATTTCAAATATGATTAGAGCAAATGCTTATATGGTCTTAAACAGAGGCTGCTTTAGTCACAGAATGGGATGCCCCGGGCAGGAATCGAGCTGCCAGGGTACAGTAGTGCTTTGGCCAGCAAAAGTGTCTTTATCAGGCCTAATTTCAAATATGATTAGAGCAAATGCTTATATGGTCTTAAACAGAGGCTGCTTTAGTCACAGAATGGGATGCCCCGGGCAGGAATCGAGCTGCCAGGGTACAGTAGTGCTTTGGCCAGCAAAAGTGTCTTTATCAGGCCTAATTTCAAATATGATTAGAGCAAATGCTTATATGGTCTTAAACAGAGGCTGCTTTAGTCACAGAATGGGATGCCCCGGGCAGGAATCGAGCTGCCAGGGTACAGTAGTGCTTTGGCCAGCAAAAGTGTCTTTATCAGGCCTAATTTCAAATATGATTAGAGCAAATGCTTATATGGTCTTAAACAGAGGCTGCTTTAGTCACAGAATGGGATGCCCCGGGCAGGAATCGAGCTGCCAGGGTACAGTAGTGCTTTGGCCAGCAAAAGTGTCTTTATCAGGCCTAATTTCAAATATGATTAGAGCAAATGCTTATATGGTCTTAAACAGAGGCTGCTTTAGTCACAGAATGGGATGCCCCGGGCAGGAATCGAGCTGCCAGGGTACAGTAGTGCTTTGGCCAGCAAAAGTGTCTTTATCAGGCCTAATTTCAAATATGATTAGAGCAAATGCTTATATGGTCTTAAACAGAGGCTGCTTTAGTCACAGAATGGGATGCCCCGGGCAGGAATCGAGCTGCCAGGGTACAGTAGTGCTTTGGCCAGCAAAAGTGTCTTTATCAGGCCTAATTTCAAATATGATTAGAGCAAATGCTTATATGGTCTTAAACAGAGGCTGCTTTAGTCACAGAATGGGATGCCCCGGGCAGGAATCGAGCTGCCAGGGTACAGTAGTGCTTTGGCCAGCAAAAGTGTCTTTATCAGGCCTAATTTCAAATATGATTAGAGCAAATGCTTATATGGTCTTAAACAGAGGCTGCTTTAGTCACAGAATGGGATGCCCCGGGCAGGAATCGAGCTGCCAGGGTACAGTAGTGCTTTGGCCAGCAAAAGTGTCTTTATCAGGCCTAATTTCAAATATGATTAGAGCAAATGCTTATATGGTCTTAAACAGAGGCTGCTTTAGTCACAGAATGGGATGCCCCGGGCAGGAATCGAGCTGCCAGGGTACAGTAGTGCTTTGGCCAGCAAAAGTGTCTTTATCAGGCCTAATTTCAAATATGATTAGAGCAAATGCTTATATGGTCTTAAACAGAGGCTGCTTTAGTCACAGAATGGGATGCCCCGGGCAGGAATCGAGCTGCCAGGGTACAGTAGTGCTTTGGCCAGCAAAAGTGTCTTTATCAGGCCTAATTTCAAATATGATTAGAGCAAATGCTTATATGGTCTTAAACAGAGGCTGCTTTAGTCACAGAATGGGATGCCCCGGGCAGGAATCGAGCTGCCAGGGTACAGTAGTGCTTTGGCCAGCAAAAGTGTCTTTATCAGGCCTAATTTCAAATATGATTAGAGCAAATGCTTATATGGTCTTAAACAGAGGCTGCTTTAGTCACAGAATGGGATGCCCCGGGCAGGAATCGAGCTGCCAGGGTACAGTAGTGCTTTGGCCAGCAAAAGTGTCTTTATCAGGCCTAATTTCAAATATGATTAGAGCAAATGCTTATATGGTCTTAAACAGAGGCTGCTTTAGTCACAGAATGGGATGCCCCGGGCAGGAATCGAGCTGCCAGGGTACAGTAGTGCTTTGGCCAGCAAAAGTGTCTTTATCAGGCCTAATTTCAAATATGATTAGAGCAAATGCTTATATGGTCTTAAACAGAGGCTGCTTTAGTCACAGAATGGGATGCCCCGGGCAGGAATCGAGCTGCCAGGGTACAGTAGTGCTTTGGCCAGCAAAAGTGTCTTTATCAGGCCTAATTTCAAATATGATTAGAGCAAATGCTTATATGGTCTTAAACAGAGGCTGCTTTAGTCACAGAATGGGATGCCCCGGGCAGGAATCGAGCTGCCAGGGTACAGTAGTGCTTTGGCCAGCAAAAGTGTCTTTATCAGGCCTAATTTCAAATATGATTAGAGCAAATGCTTATATGGTCTTAAACAGAGGCTGCTTTAGTCACAGAATGGGATGCCCCGGGCAGGAATCGAGCTGCCAGGGTACAGTAGTGCTTTGGCCAGCAAAAGTGTCTTTATCAGGCCTAATTTCAAATATGATTAGAGCAAATGCTTATATGGTCTTAAACAGAGGCTGCTTTAGTCACAGAATGGGATGCCCCGGGCAGGAATCGAGCTGCCAGGGTACAGTAGTGCTTTGGCCAGCAAAAGTGTCTTTATCAGGCCTAATTTCAAATATGATTAGAGCAAATGCTTATATGGTCTTAAACAGAGGCTGCTTTAGTCACAGAATGGGATGCCCCGGGCAGGAATCGAGCTGCCAGGGTACAGTAGTGCTTTGGCCAGCAAAAGTGTCTTTATCAGGCCTAATTTCAAATATGATTAGAGCAAATGCTTATATGGTCTTAAACAGAGGCTGCTTTAGTCACAGAATGGGATGCCCCGGGCAGGAATCGAGCTGCCAGGGTACAGTAGTGCTTTGGCCAGCAAAAGTGTCTTTATCAGGCCTAATTTCAAATATGATTAGAGCAAATGCTTATATGGTCTTAAACAGAGGCTGCTTTAGTCACAGATGGGATGCCCCGGGCAGGAATCGAGCTGCCAGGGTACAGTAGTGCTTTGGCCAGCAAAAGTGTCTTTATCAGGCCTAATTTCAAATATGATTAGAGCAAATGCTTATATGGTCTTAAACAGAGGCTGCTTTAGTCACAGAATGGGATGCCCCGGGCAGGAATCGAGCTGCCAGGGTACAGTAGTGCTTTGGCCAGCAAAAGTGTCTTTATCAGGCCTAATTTCAAATATGATTAGAGCAAATGCTTATATGGTCTTAAACAGAGGCTGCTTTAGTCACAGAATGGGATGCCCCGGGCAGGAATCGAGCTGCCAGGGTACAGTAGTGCTTTGGCCAGCAAAAGTGTCTTTATCAGGCCTAATTTCAAATATGATTAGAGCAAATGCTTATATGGTCTTAAACAGAGGCTGCTTTAGTCACAGAATGGGATGCCCCGGGCAGGAATCGAGCTGCCAGGGTACAGTAGTGCTTGGCCAGCAAAAGTGTCTTTATCAGCCTAATTTCAAATATGATTAGAGCAAATGCTTATATGGTCTTAAACAGAGGCCTGCTTTAGTCACAGAATGGGATGCCCCTGGGCAGGAATCGAGCTGCCAGGGTACAGTAGTGCTTTGGCAGCAAAGTGTCTTATCAGGCCTAATTTCAAATATGATTAGAGCAAATGCTTATATGGTCTTAAACAGAGGCTGCTTTAGTCACAGAATGGGATGCCCCGGGCAGGAATCGAGCTGGCAGGGTCCAGTAGTGCTTTGGCCAGCAAAAGTGTCCTTTATCAGGCCTAATTTCAAATATGATAAGAGCAAATGCTTATATGGTCTTAAACAGAGGCTGCTGTAAATGCT